>OY757919.1:93539483-93584483 GCA_963585895.1 Sepioteuthis lessoniana | reverse complement strand
TTTTATGGTATATCAACCATTGTAGTTTATTTAATGTCAAATCCATTTTCATACATATAAACAGTTCTATTTCAAACAATTCAGTTTAGCATGAGTACACAGTATATATGTCAAAAACAGTCATATTTCAAACAATTCAGCTTAGAATAAGCACACAGTTTAGTTCTATTTAACACATAGATAGGATCCTATCACTCCTGAGCAGATTGGACCTGGGAATGATGGAAATAAAAGGGTACTTTACATTCCTTAAAGTTCCGGTGCCTCAGCATCAGATTGTTTAGTGTGATATCTAGAACATTCGTTGGGGGGGGTCTTACCCCTCTGGAGAGATGCAGTCGGTGTATTCTACAACCCAAGCCGACTGGGCCAGCGCTGGATCGAAAAGACTTTAAAATGGCATAATAATTTGAAATCTGTTTTTTTTTTTAGATTTAAAAAAGATGTTCTATGATGTTAGTTCATCTTTTGAAAATAATCAACGTGGAGATGTTAAAATAAACCCGTGAAATTTTTGACGAGTATTAACGTACAAGCCCAGGTCGCGTCATACCTAAGACTTTAAAAATGGTACTTGATACATACTTGCTTAAAACTCAGCATTATAAGGAACGTATCAAGGGTAAAGTGGAAAAATCCTGGGAAAGGAGTAGCGCCCCCCTTACACCTCGGTGTAGTAGCTATTGAAAAGGGAGCCTTCGGGTCGCCCTCGACTATGGTCCCCAATTTTATTTACTTGAATCTCATGAGAAACAAGCCCACTTGGCTGGGGCTTTACGATTTATAATGTCATGATAGTTGCACTTTTTCACCCACTTTAAAGATTCGATTTCTAGTGGACTCCCCCCCCCAAAAAAAATGAAAAACAAAACAAAGCGTCCTAGATTCACCGACTGCATATTTGCTGAGAGGAAAGTCCCTCAACGAGTGTCCTACTTATGACACTAAACCATCCGATGTTGAGGCTCCTGTAATGCTGGCGCCTTGGGGAAAGGGGAGAACCCCTTTATTGTCATCGCTTTCAGGTTCACTCTGACACGGAGTGGTAACACCTGAAAGGGTCCTATCTATGGGTCAAATAGAAATGTTTGAGTAGTTTGAAATAGTACTTATCGTTTGACAAATGACTGATGTTGAATTGAATTGTCAGTGATACATAGCAATGCTTGATACAGAGCAATGCTTGGAAACATTTAACCTTGTTGACTTATGATGAATTGAATAGTTAGAAATAGAACTGTTTGATCATTTAAGTGTATGTAAACAAATGATTGATGTTGAATAGCAATGCTTGATACATAGCAATGCTTGGAAACATTTAACCTTGTTGACTTATGCTGAATTGAATAGTTAGAAATAGAACTGTTTGATCATTTAACTGTGTGTAAACAAATGACTGATGTTTAATTGAATTGTCAGTGATACATAGCAATGCTTGATACATAGCAATGCTTGGAAACATTTAACCTTATTGACTTATGCTGAATTGAATTGTTAGAAATAGAACTGTTTGATCATTTAACTGTCTGTAAACAAATGATTATTCTTTCTACAGTTGCATAATTTTAATTATTACACTGGTTTAGAAAAATAAATTTTTGTTCTGTGGCAAGAATGGGGATATGTGTTTTTTGTTAATTTGGGTGTGCTGAATTCAAATTTATAAATAGTTTTGCTCTATCACCTCTAGTTTTCTGGCTTTTAAATAGTCTCATTTTAGTATAAACAGAGAATATATGTGCATATTTTAAGAGTTGCAGCAGCTTATAACAGATAAAAAAGGATAGATAAAGAACACTGATTGAATCAATATACTTGGATGACACAATTACACAATTCATAGTACCACAGACAGTCAAAAGTATGTTTTATTAGAAGATCTGATGTATTTTGCCTCCGGGATGTCACGCAAGAGCGTCCAGCAGAAGTCTCCCATCATGCCAGGGTTCCATTTATCTTGATAGTTGCTCCCCATCTTCGCAATGTCTTGTTGGAATCTTTCTCCATGCTCATCACTCACTGCTCTATGGATTGGCGGGAAGAAGTTGAGGTGGGAATGGAGAAAATGAATCTTGAGTGACATTCGGTACCCCATATCCTCGTAAGACTTTAGCAACTTCTCAATTCAGGCTTGGTAATCTGGTATGCGTGTGTTACCAAGGAAGCCACTACAGACTAACTTGAATGCTTTCCGTGCTCTCAGTTCCTTTAACTTAAGAAGCTCCTCAAAATCAGTATCCTTCAGCACTTCTCGGATCTGAGGTCCGACAAAGATGCCCTCTTTGAGCTTAGCAGCGCTAAGACCTGGGAACACAGTAGACAAGTGTTGGAAGGCCGCACCATTTTTGTGCAACGCCTTCACGAAATTCTTCATCAAACCAAGCTTGATGTGATGATGAGGAAGAAGCACCTTATTCATGGTCCCCCAGAGGATTCTCCTTGAGGCTGTGTTCGCCAGGAACAAAAGTACTTCTAGACCCCTAGTCTTTCTGCTTGTAATGCTGGGATACAGCTCGACTATCCCAGAGACAGAGAAAACAACAGTACTTTGTGAATCCCACTTGCATACCCATAAGAAGACCAATGAGTTTATTTGTTCCGATTCCTGAAACTGGTGATCCTTACATCTTCCTGGACTAGGTTCCACTGTTTAAGCCGAGAAGTCAAGAGCTCTGACTGCTGTTTTGACAGATACAAATCACGAGCAAGATCATTCAAGTCTTCTTGCGTGATCCAGTGTGGCTCATTGCCACTTGTTTCTGAATATGTAGACTCAATATTTTCCAAAGATATTGACTCGGCAGAATCCTCTCTTGAAGGCATTTCTTCATCTGATGAGGAAAGAAGTTCCTTATTTACTGGAGGTGTGGGTACAGGAAGATCATCTGAATGGGGAACGGGTCTCATAGCAGATCGAAGGTTGGGATATTTGATCTTTTTCCTAGAAGATGCATTGAAACCAGTTATATTAGTTAAACAAAAATAACAATCATCTGCGTGGTTTCACGGCTCTCTCCAAACCATCGGGACTGCAAAGTGTAAAGCCGCTTTCTTGCCATTAAACCATGCAGTTAGTCCTGCATTGTAGCAGGGTTTACAACAGATGTGTGGAGCCCAAGACTTGTCCTGATCACCAATTTTATAGTCGAAATAGTGAAAGTAGGCGGTTCTGAGGAGGGAAGTGATGGTTCGATGCTGTGCAACTGTTGTGAAGTCCCCACACACGTAGCAGAAAGAATTGGCCTTGTTGAGGCATCCTCGACATTTTGACGTGCTTGAAGCCATTGGAGAATCTGAAAATATAACAAAGTAAAACTTAATATGCATTTGAAAATGTAATACTAATATTTAGTAACCCAAAAGATGTGTAACACGATAGTTGAGGGACACCAACCTCCTGCGCCGCCTGCGAGACAACCTCTTCCCAATGACTGCCAGTGTGGATTGAGACCTGCTGCCTTAACTGTCAAAATCCGTCTTGATATATAACTATATATATATATATATATATATATATATATATATATAATGTAATGCTATCACTTACATTTAGTGCATAATAACTAAAAATTAAGCCATAAGTCTCACAATATTAGAATTAACCCTGAATTCATATATGCCTTTATCTACCATATATGCACAAAATGCACACTATGCATATCTAAAAAAACTAGAGGTGATGAGTAAAAACGGATTTCAAATTTGAATTCAGCACCCTCGAATTTGGTAAAAACGGGTATTTTTGTGCTTGCCTCAATTTCTTTGTAAACCAGTGTTATTAACACTAATCATTCTATTTAATATTAATCATTTGTTTGTACACAGTGAAGTGGTTACAAGTTTTACTATTTAACACTAATAATTCTATTCAACACAATTCATTCATTTACACTGTCAAATGGTTTCAAGCATTGCAATGTTATACCAATATTTCAATTTTGGCACACAGTTAAAGAGTTTCAATTACTGTTAGTTAAGACTAGTAATTCTCAACATTTCTCATTTGTTTGCACACAGTTAAATAGTTCTAAGTATTGCTATATATGTCTAACATTTCAATTAAACATCAGCCATTTGTTTACTCACAGTTAAATGATCAAACAGTTCTATTTCAAGCAATTCAATTTAACCTAAGTCATTTGTTTGAACACAGTTTAAATGATCAAACAGTTCTATTTGATCCATTGATAGGACCTTATCAGGTGCTACCAATCCAAGTCAGAGTGAACCAGAAAGTAATGGCAATACTTCCTATTAACCCAATCTACAGAGCTAAGGCCTCGCCATTATATGGTAAAATGTCATATCCAGAACACTTATGATGATTTGGGTCTTAGCCCTTTGCAGAGATGCAGTCGGTGTATTTTGCAGCCCCAGCCGACTGGGCTAACGGCTAACGAAGGAAAACTTGTAGAGGGTAACTGAATCTCTTTTGATAGCTACACAAAATAATGCCATAAAAAAAAATTTATGTCAAAGCAAAAATCTATAATAGGAAGAATAGCAAGTGTAGTTTATGTAGTGAGAGCGATTAAACAGTTAATCGTTTAATAAGCAAATGGAACAAGAAACACTAGAGTAGGAAAAAAGTGATCCACTGGGAATTGAGCCGGAGGCAATCCTGACAAAGGGTATATACACAAACTAGAATCTGTCCCTGAAAATTAGATCCCTACAATTCACAGGAATTTTGAGATACAAATGGATCACTAAATTCCGGCTCAACGAAGTGAGAAAAAAATTGTCGTTTGGTGGATTTTGCCGTGAAAATAAAACGAAGCGAAAAGATATGCAGATATCTGGATCTAGCTGAAAAAGCTAAGGAATGTAAAATTGACGGTGATACCAATTATGGTAGGTGTCCTTGGAACGCTCCTCCAATGGCGTGGAAAAGAGACCAGAAGAACTGGAGATGAGAGGAAGAATCAAGACCATCAAGATCACAACACTGTCAAAATCAGGTAGAATATTTAGTAGAATAGTATATATATCTAGTAGTATATATATTTCGCACGAGCACGATGTGACACAAGGTCAATTTTAAGCAGAGTTTAATAGATTCAGAGTTTTCTTTCTCGTAGACTGGTTGCCTAACCAAGGCTAAAGAACCCAGTCTGCCTTACTATTTACCCATAGCTGAAGGGAGAATAGATGGATTTGCCAAAAGTATGAAGGCTATGTGAATTGCAAACAGTCTCGTCTAGGGTTTGAACTCTTGTGGTCGCGTCTATTTCCAACGACGATATCCATTACACTACGAGTGTCTCCACAGAAAAGCAAGTGTAAGTGATGTGGTGATAGAGAGGAAACGGTTAATCGCATTATAAACGAACATAGCAAACTAGCTCAAAAGAAGTTCAAGACTATGAACGATGGGTTGGGAAAGGACATCCACTGGAAATTGTGCATGAGATTTAAATTTGACCACGCTATCAAATGGTAGACGCTCAAGCTTGAATCCATTCAAGAAAAAGAGATGCATAAAAACTCTCTGGGATTTGGAGATACAAAAGGATCACCAAATTCCGGCTAGAAGACCAGACCTAGGCTTGATTTGTGGAGATTAATAAAAAGAAAATTTTTAAAAAATTAAAAAAGTGTTGCGATTCCCAGAAGCCTCTGACAGGAAGCGAAATCCGCATATGCCTCAAAACAGACTTACTGGCACCAAAAAGGAAACTCGATCTCACTTCAGCCTCCATCATAGTACTCAAAGAACCTCCTTCACTTTGCTGGTCGCTGGTAGTGCACTTGTTCACTCAGTCTCTGTGTAACATATTGACCTCCGACCCAGCCGAGCTGTCAAATAAGAAATGCACCTGTGTAAATAAAAGGTGTATCCGGTCGAAGATATCATGACTGTGGACGGGTTGAATTGAGTGGAGATGCGACGCTCACTGAAGCAGGTGGATGTCAAACAATTATATAACCCAGTGCTATAGGAAGTTCGAGTTAGTTGGAGATCAGAGTTTGGAGTCAGTTGTTGCAGTTCGAGGAGTGAGAACCAGGTCCCAGCAGAGGCTGGGCCCTCAGGGCCCCCGGTTGAGCAGCCCCGTAGGATGAGAAGTAAGTGCTGCTATAGCCAGAAGAGCTGGGGGTCAATATGTTGCAGCTTTGTTCAGTCTCCAACTCACCTCTCACACATAACCCTTTCGTACCATATCGAATAAAGCGTGAGAGGTATATTTCTCAAAAGAACTGTTTCGTTCGTCATTATTGTGTTGACTATGTTTCTGCATGTTTATGAGTATGTTACATCTGACTTAGGGCAAGTTTCGTCTCCTGGAGCAGCGGCCTCTATTAAAAAAAAACACCTACTGGACATGGCCAACGACCTTGAACTCACCACTGCCAATAATGACAAATACACTTCAACGCCTTGTCTGGGAAACGTGGCATATTTCTACGAGTCCAGGAAAATATTTCACGCTTCAGAATAGACGCTTAGACCCTAAAATAAAGTTTAAGTTGAAAGATATCTTCGTTTCTTTCATACTTTCCTGAAATCCTCTTTCAGTCTTTTACAGACAAAGAAACCGACAAGTTAAATGGGATAAGAAGAAGAACAAAGGAGTCAGATAATTAGACCCAAATTCAACGACCAAAGACTACTACCAACCTACAAACGAAATAAATATAACCACCAAATCTTCTTATTCCCATAGATTAAAGAAAAAAAAAAAAAAAGAAAAAAGAATTTAGTGAATTTTGCCGTCTCGACGGACCACAAAATGAAAATGAAAGAAAGAGAACAGTGAGGAAAATACTAGGACCTTGCCTGAAAACTAAAGAGAACTGTGAAATATGAAAGTGACGGCGATACCAAACGTAGTTGGTGTTTTTGGGAGAGTCTCCAAAGATTTGGTAAAAAGACTGAACGAACAAGAAATCAGAGGAAGAGTCGAAACCATCTAGATCACAACATTTTAAAGATTGGTTCGAATACTGAGAAGGGCCCTGAAGTCTTGAGGATACTTGCAGTCACACAGACTCTAGTGAAAGACCTCCAACTTCTGGTATTTTATCAAAGCTAAAAAGTAAATTAAAGAAAGAAAGAAAGAAAGAAAGAGGAGATAAAGAGAGGTACAACAAACTAACAAAGAAAGAGAAAGTATAGAAAAGAACAAAAAAGAAAAAAAGAAGATAGGGGAAGAAAAAGAAATAAAAAAATACGAAAAAGAAAAAGTTTTAAAATGTATTCAAAATTTTTTTTCTTTTAAGTTTCCCGCTCAAAGTAGTCTTGAGAAAGTTTGTTTTTTAAAAAATGGTGTACATATGTTTAGTGGAAGGCCTTTTCTTCTAATGTTTTTTTTTGGTGAACCAACTTTTAGCCACGTGACCAACAGCCTCGTTCCCACCCTATGCCATAAAAAATTTTACTTGGCTTGCGGACGGGTTTCACTGGTGAATGTGGTAAAATTATCCATCCTTTATGGAAGACAGAGGAAGAAGTACCCTCCTAAACATTCTTTACGGAGTTCAAAAAAAAAAAAAAAAAAAAAAAGCGAAAAATAACGAGTAAGAATTATTTAAAAAAAACCATTTGCCTTTAATTTTGCTTTCACTCATCAAATTGTAGCTTTTTAAATTATTATTAATATTATTATTATTATTACTATTTGTTTTTATTTTTTTTTATTTTTACTTTTCTTCGTCTATGTAAGCGTGTGATTGTCCCTCTCTCTCTCTCTCATTCACTCCAGATCTTCACTCTCTCACTCTGTCTCGTTCACTCTGTCTCTCCCCTCAAATTCTTTATTTACCGCCTCTCTGCAGTGAAACTAACGCCTGCCACAACCTTTTCTCGACAGCCTTGCTTCTTTTCACCGCCTCGCTACGTTCGTATGTCCGCCCGCACAATATCCACACGCATACACACCCCAAGGGCGTGTAACCACCGTGCGCGAATCGTGAATGCCGCGTGGGGGCGCTGGCAGCGTGTGACGGATGCGGGAATGAGCCGATCAGTCACGTGGACCCACCTCCCCCTTCCATTACCACTACCACCCCCTCTTCTCGCCTTCTTACTGCCTTCGAGAGCAGACATGTCTGATTCAAATGTTTGACAGAAAGATGAAAATAAGCGTGATGAATGTTTGAGTACAAGGCTTTCTTAAACGGAAGTGAATGTGTATGACCAGCAATTATGGACTTGAAAAATATAAGCACACATTTTCTTTTTCTTTCTTTCTTTTCCTTTTTTTCCTCTACTTAATGGAACTAAAAAATAAAGAACAAAAGAAAAGAAAAAAGGTACGAAGTTTGATCAAAAAGTATCGAGACTAAAGTTTTAATTATTTTTAGTCAAAAAAAGAAAATATTTAAATGAAGGTGTACGCTTAGCTGATCAACTTATACAGAGTGACCCACAAAGAACTGAGATATTTAAAAAAAACTTTGCTTTTAATATTTTTTATATTATGTGTCAGATATTACTAGTAATCTTAGGAAATGGAAAAAGTCAAATTACGGTGTTAAAGAATAAAATAAAATGATAAAATTTTACGATTCAACTGATAAATTTACAATTTCAATAGAAAGAAAATACTGTGTTCCCCATTTTAACGTGAATGAATCCCCTAAGTGCAAACATGATAAAGAGCGTAGTGTATAAATTCAAAATTAGTGGCAGAGTGACAGACAACCCACAAAGCGGTCATCGCAAAAATGCTTGGTCAGAGGCAACAGTGAAAGCTTTTTTTTTTTTCTCGTGTCAGTCTTTTATGGGTCACCCGGTATAATAAAGTGAGGAAGTTTGCCTCTCTTGACTTCGTTTAATTTTTATTTACCCGTACTTCCTATCAGGTAGAATTAGACAAAAGGTTTTTTTTTTTTTACAGTGGGGATTTAGGGGAAACGAGATTGGAAACTTGTGCCCTGCTAGACAATGCTGGACATAGGATCATTGGGTGTAATGTGAACTATGATAGCCTTTGCTAAGTCTTTCGGTACGTATGGCAGGTGACCTTGCTGGTCATAGATTCACCAGACCCGGCGGTTCAGTACAATGTGAATCTATGGTTTTCATTGATACTCAACCGGCACGTATGCCAGGCGGCCTAGGCGAGCCTGGGTTCACTCAGAGCAAGCTCCTGCGCCAGGTAAGTAGGTAGGTGGGTGTCAACTTAGATTTTTAATGAAATCATGAAGTCCGTCTTGATATTTCATGAACGAAATGCTTTTTGTAAAACACAGGAGTGTGCAAGTGCGGCAGTCTCTATGCTTGCAAAACATAGTTCTGTATGAAATTTTGTCTTAAGGGCAAAATTTGGGGGGCATGGAAAATATTAAAAGAAATACGACCGTACAGCTCTCCATACGATTTAAAGAAGAGTTTCAGGATGCTTTGACCAATGGAAAACTTAGAGGAATAAGTGTGTTGAATAACAAAGGGACAATTAAAGGAAAAACAGGAAAATATTTATTGTTCATTTCTGCTTTTGTGAATCCAATTCAAGTTTTCGTAATTTTTAAATGCACGTTATACAAGTAAATTACCAAAGAGTAAGCATTAAAAATATTTTTTTTAATATGAAAAGCAATTGACAGAGTGTTATATAATTAAGGTATGATTTTTTACATATCAATCATTTTTCATTAATTATATTTTATCATTCAGTTTGGTAGGGCTTTGAAGCATTCGGGTCTCAGTCCAGGTGCATTGTCAATTGGTGCAGTTTACGCTCGCGCGCAAAGGATATGACAATCACCATTTGTCATAATAAACCCCCAGACAAGAAATGAGGCTGGAGGGTGGATGACGTCATGCCCGGAAGAGATGGTGCTGAGAATTTGTGGATTTTGGAAAGACGTGAGTTGGATTTTGACCGTTGAAAGATGTAGTTGGGTTTTTCGGATCTCTACCGACAGAGATCTTAAACATCACAAGATGCGCTGCGCGTTGGGGTAGGGTCAGCATAGTATGGTCGGCATAGTTTGGTTAGCAAAGACTTTTAAGAATTGTGTCTCTCTCCTCGTGTAGCCATGGTCCGAAGTCAAGAAATTAATAAACTGTTCGTATCTGAAACAACAGAGTCCCCTTTAGTGTTTGTATATGTATTTATATTGCTGTTATTATTAACATCACCAAAAACTATACAAGAGTAGCTGATTCTAATTGGAGGCTCTATAAACATATCCTTGTTTCTAAGATTTAATTTCTAACGAATTTAATCACGAAATGCTCTCCGTAAATAACGCTTCCTATTTATTTTAACGGAACAGTAATAAATACATGGGCTACAATAACACCTTCAGAAACAGAAAGTTTTCAGCCACAAAATGATATTTTCCCTCTTAGTGAGCTCATTTGTGAGCTCAAAAGAGAGTTGATCCGAAAGTAACGCTACCTATTTATTTCGACAGAAACTGCATCGGATACAGAAAGCACAATCACTCCACTGGATAGAGTAAGTTTTCAGCTACAAAAAATCTATTTTTCCATCAAGTCACCATCACTGACGACATCTTTTTTTGCCGGCAGGGAACAAGTGTCGCATAAGCGAACCCAGTTTTTCCAAACCGTAAAAATTGTCGGAAAAAATATTGTCTGTATAGTCCAATTTAATCCGTCCGATTCGGGCAAATAAGCTGGTCGAGGCGCGCTTCATTGCATGGGTTGACAGCATTGTCATTCTCATTTTTGTTGCTACTGCTGAAACATATTACCAACCACCAAAATGTGCTCAAACCCAGTCGGCTAGGGGAGGGGCCTATAGAATACACCGGCTGCATCTCTGCTGAGGAGTAAGACACCCCTTATGAGTACCTTGGATATGACATTAAACAATCTGATGGTGAGGTTCCTGTAATGCTGGAGTTATGGGTAATACGGAGTACCTCTTCATTGCCATTGCTCCCGGGTACGCTTTGGCTCGGAGTGGTAGCACCGGATAGGGTCCTATCTATAGGTCAAATACAACTGTTTGACATTAAACTAAATGCAAACAAAAGAGTTATACTAAATTGAATTGTTAGAAAAAGAACTGTTTGATCATTTAAGAGTGTTTAAACAAATGACTGATGTTTAATTGAATTTTTACTAATACATGGCAATACTTGGAACTATTTAACTTTAATGACTTATCTTTACAAATCATATATCAACTATGTATGAATAAACCAGATTTGGTATTAAATAACCAACAGTGGTTGGTATGCCGTAAAACTAATCCAAACCAAACCTAACTGTGGTCATAGCCATGGGTTGGTTTCCGTAAACAACCACAAAGTGCCGATAGATGCTAATGAGTAATTCAATTTCACACCTCTGCTTTCGTCAGCAGGCATTTTCCCAGATTGCCGGTCAGCTACTCTCTATTATTGAAGAGAAGATTCAACTTCTGCTATAACACACGCACTCAGTCATCAACATCAAGGCGTACTGGTTACACGGAATCTCTTGATAATCTCTTGCCATCCGTTCCTAAAGGAGATCGTAAATCTCTTGATAATCTCTTGCCATCTGTCCCTAAAGGTCATGGTAAATCTCTTGATAATCTCTGGCCACTCTTGCCCTAAAGGTCATAGTAAATCTCTTGATAATCTCTGGCCACTCGTCCCTAAAGGTCATGGTAAATCTCTTGATAATCTCTTGCCATCCGTCCCCAACGGTCATAGTAAATCTCTTGATAATCTCCGGCCACTCGTCCCGTAAATGTCATGGTAAATCTCTGGATAATCTCTTGCCGCCCGTCCCTAAAGGTCATGGTAAATCTCTTGATAAACTCTTGCCATCCGTCCCTAAAGGTAATCGTAAATCTCTTGATAATCTCTTGCCATCTGTCCCTAAAGGTCATGGTAAATCTCTTGATAATCTCTGGCCACTCTTGCCCTAAAGGTCATAGTAAATCTCTTGATAATCTCTGGCCACTCGTCCCTAAAGGTCATGGTAAATCTCTTGATAATCTCTTGCCATCCGTCCCCAACGGTCATAGTAAATCTCTTGATAATCTCCGGCCACTCGTCCCGTAAATGTCATGGTAAATCTCTGGATAATCTCTTGCCGCCCGTCCCTAAAGGTCATGGTAAATCTCTTGATAAACTCTTGCCATCCGTCCCTAAAGGTAATCGTAAATCTCTTGATAATCTCTTGCCATCCGTCCCCAACGGTCATGGTAAATCCCTTGATAATCTCTGGCCACTCGTCCCTAAAGGTAATCGTAAATCTCTTTATAATCTCTTGCCATCCGTCCCCAACGGTCATGGTAAATCCCTTGATAATCTCTGGCCACTCGTCCCGTAAATGTCACGGTAAATCTCTTGATAATCTCTTGTTCACCCGTCCCAAGAGATCATCGTAGATCTCTTGATAATCTCTTGTTCGCCCATCCCTAAAGGTCATCGTAAATCTCTTGATAATATCTTACAATCCGTTACCAACGGTCATGGTAAATCTCTTGATAATCTCTGGCCACCCGTCCATAAATGTCATGGTAGATCTCTTGATAATCCCTTGCCATCCGTCCCCAACGGTCATGGTAAATCTCTTGATAATCTCCGGCCACTCGTCCCGGAAATGTCAGGGTAAATCTCTGAATAATCTCTTGCCGCCCGTCCCTAAAGGTCATGGTAAATCTCTTGATAATCTCTTGCCATCCGTCCCTAAAGGTAATCGTAAATCTCTTTATAATCTCTTGCTATCCGTCCCCAACGGTCATGGTAAATCCCTTGATAATCTCTGGCCACTCGTCCCGTAAATGTCACGGTAAATCTCTTGATAATCTCTTGTTTACCCGTCCTTAGAGATCATCGTAGATCTCTTGATAATATCTTGTTTGCCCATCCCTAAAGGTCATCGTAAATCTTTTGATAATATCTTACAATCCGTTCCCAACAGTCATGATAAAAATCCTGATAATCTCTGGCCACCCGTCCATAAATGTCATGGTAAATCTCTTGATAATCACTTGCCATCCGTCCCCAACGCTCATGGCAAATCTCTTGATAATCTCTGGCAATCCGCCCCTAAAGGTCAGGGTAAATCTTTTGATAATCTCTGGCCACCCGTCCATAAATGTCATGGTAAATCTTTTGATAATCTCTTGCCATCCGTCCCTAAAGGTTATGGTAAATCTTCTAGCCAACATCCAGTTTCTGTACAGAGCTGATGATTTTTTTCTAGTCAGCCAACCCTGGTATGTCCACGTGTCGTAGTCCATAGGAAACGTCGTTTATGAGTTCGATCTTCTTAAACGAGTTTAATCAAAAACTACTATAGACTAAATTTCTTTTAAGCAATTTTTCTGATTTTTTCTATGGTCGAACAAGATTTCTTAAGTTTGGTTTAGTTTTATTTGCTTTTTGTCTTTAACGGCATATCAGCCTTTTTAGGTTATTTAAAGCTAAAGCTATCCTTGTAGAAGAATAGTACTGGTACTCTTTTAACCCTTACTGAGGACGATAACGAAGTTGATACCTTACCCATGGGATTAGTCCGAAAGTGAACGTAAAAAGTTTTACTGGGGTTCGAACCCGCTTACTAAACCAGTTCTTGCATAGAAATCGCTCCTAAGTCCTGACTTCATTCTTCACTGGGTGCTTTATACTTCTGGTGTTGTGCTAAATCTAAGCGTCGCTTACTTTGTATGTGGCAGGAGTTTGTGTGGCAAAATGCTTAACGAGCAAGCCCGACGATCCGTCACTTGTTGCTCTAACATAAATTTCGCTCGGATGTGACGTTTTTGCTAAACGTATCATTTTTATCGTAAGAAGAAATGGAATCGGTGACCCAAGTTCAAAACTTGGAAGCTGATTGCGTTTCACTTTGCGCTTCGATCCTTGGGAAATCCAGCAGTCCCTTCTTTGAATCTAAACCAGTTGAACTCTTCTTAATAAAAAAGGGGACCTTGTTTCGCACCCTGCACGTGGCGAAGGAGTTAAGTAAATATTAAGAAATATCGAGAGTGAAGCTATATTTAACAAGACAGGATCCTTTCAAAAGTATTGGTGTAGTCTTGTAAAAAGACAAATTAACTACAATAAAGAAAAAATAAATTGTGGTGTAATGGTTATCGTCGCAGGAATTCAGGAGGTGCCAGTGGTGTAATGGTTATCGTCGCAGGAATTGGACACGGCGACACGAGTTCAAATCCTGGACTGATTGCATTTCACATAGCACTAATACTCTTGAATCCAATTATTCTCCCTCCAGCTATGGGTAAATAGTAGGACAGACTAGGTTCTTCATCCTTGGTGAGGTAACTAGTCTAGGAGAAGGAAAACTCTGAATTCAAACCTCTTAAACTCTGCTTAAAAAAAATTGACCTTGTGTCATATCCTGCCCGAGCGGAGGGGTTGGGTAAATATGATATGATAAAGAAAAAATAAACACCCTAGAAATACTGGTTTGTATAGGACAAACGTCATATATCCACCAATTCCAACCTGAAACCAAGACACTTATCAGGAAACTTGAAAAGATCCTAATAAAATTATAAATAATAAAATTATATAGACAAAATGAACCTTTATCATTTAATCAAACTTGCTTAAATGAAGGACTGCTGCCCAACTACACACACACACACACACACGCGTATATATATATATATATATATATATATCCAAAGAAGATGAGTTGGGAATGATTCTATTACAGAATATATAAGAGGATCCTTATAAATCTCCAGGAGTGCTTAATGTATAATTAATATATAAATATGTATATTTCATACAGAGCAAATTCAAATAATTGGTAAAAACTCCACCAATCGTCATTTGGCTATTATGGATTTATTTCAGCTGGCCACTCAATAAGATAAACCGACCTCTTCAGATAGGCATCACTTAACGGAGAGAAAAAAATTTGAATCATCAAAATATTCTTTCAATGGATTATTATTCGTTTAAAAACGAATAAATAAATAAATAAGTGGGCGGAGTGGGGAACAAAAAGGTATGGCCCAGAAGTTAGTGTCAAAACCGGATGTATTGTCATCGTCTGGTGTCATGTAAGATTTTTTTAACACGACTTACAAAACCTTCAACAAGTGAAATCTTGTCAATAAACTAACCTATTTTATTTCAAGAAAAAATCTATTTATCAAGGAAAACGTGGCGATAAACACTATTATTGATATCAAACATATCTAGTTTAGTAAAAAAAAGAAATGTTTGGTTTTATTTGATTTCCAACTAAGATTAAAATTTAGTCTTTTTATAATTTCCGAATATTTATATATATATATCTTTTTCTGAATACAGCCATTTTAGTTACCGTTAAAATCATTAATATCATTATAATAATGATTAATCATTAATAATTATATTACTACTAATAAAAGGTAACTATTATTACAGTTATTGCTAATTTATCATAATTATTATTATTCTTTGAGAGTTTTTCACATCAGCGTTGGCTGATGGTCTTTTACTGGTGTCTGAGAGACAGCGAGTCTCCTCAAGTGTCCAAGACTCTTCTTAGTATTCTGGCCGATCTTAATAATTCAGTAGTTTGCATGGTCTCCATTCGTCTTTTTATTTTCAAGTCCTCTGGTCCTTTTACTTATTCTTTGCTGCCTGTACCAAGAGCACCGATTACAATTAGTATAAACGTCACTTTCATGTTCCACAGTTTTTTCAATTCCCTAGTAAGGTCGAGGTATTTGTTTTTCTTTTCACTTTCTTTTAATTTTACTCTATAGTCAGTCAGGAAAGCAAAGTCTACAATTTTACAAGTTCTCTTTTTTTATTGATTATTATAAGGTCTGGTTGTCTGGCCGAGATTAGGTAATCCGTTTGCATGTCAAAATCCCAGTGTGTGTGTGTGTGTGTGTGTGATTCTTCAGGACAGATGTTGGGTTGTGCATACACAATTTGTTTGTATAGCCAAATTTAAACTTCTTGTACAATTCCTTGTGGATTACCTTCCCCACCCAGTCATGTCTAATCATATACTCTTTCTGAGCTAATTTGCTGCATTCGTTTCATTGATCGTTTCGTCTTTATCACCACATAACCTACATTTGCTATTTTGTTGTCTTGTCTATTTTTGCTTCAACATAGTTGGTCTTTATGTCGTTGTTTTGTGTTGCTATTAGAAGAGATTTACTTTCTCTCTTAAGGTTTCCCTTTCTTAGCCATGTCCAAGATTTCTTGTAAGAGATTTTGCTTGTTTATTGCTTGAAATATCCATACAATTGTTTTTCTTCCCATTTTTGTTTTCTACTTATTGTTGTTCTATTGATTCTTGTGTTGTTTGTGTTGTTTCTGGTTGCTGTAATTAGACTTTCTTTGCCCTTTTTATGTAGTCTTCGAGTCACCTTATCAATGTGTCGACGTTATCTTCAATGCTGAGTGCTCTTCTTTCTTTTCTTTTTTTTCTCTTGACACATACAGTCTGTCGACCTCATCTCCGGGGTGTAAAGCCTTGTGTATCAACATTAGTTTTCTTGTTCTTTGGTCCATTTGTTTAAGTTTTTCTCTGGTCTACTTCAAGAATGGTCCTGAATATCTTACAAGGAGAACAGCCCAGGTATTTATCCCTTTTATAAAGTTCCTGCTATATAGTTCGGTTTCGAGTAGCTTTCTCGTTCTTCTGAGATATTCTTTTTTAATTTTTTCTTTCATCTCCACTTGTTTGATGCTGTCCGCTTCCAATATTCCCAAGTATTTGTACGTTTACTTTTCTCCGAGCGTTCTAATTTTTCCTAGATTTGTTAGTTCCATTCCTTCCGTCATGTATCGTTTCCATCCTTATGTCTTGACTGTATATTTTTACTGCCTGTATTAGGGATTCCAATTCTTTTTCGTGGACAATTTAATGTCGTCTATGTACATTAGGTGATTGATTTTTTTCTTGCGATTAACTAAGTTTGTATCCGGCTATACATTTCCTGAGTATGTGGTTGAGTGGCATCATCACTTTTACAAATAGCAATAGTGATAGTACATATCCCAGGAATATACCTCTTTGGATTTTTACTTCAGCTAAGCTTCTTCCTCCTGCTGTCAATTCCACTCTCAAGGTTTCCATAGTTTTCTTGATAAAGTTTTTGACTTCGTCTGATTATTATTTTTATTATGATTAACGACTCGAGAAGAAACTGGATGGCAATTACACAAGAACGCTGCGTGCAATCCTGAACAAGTCCTGGCAGCAGCACCCCACAAGACACCAACTGTACGGCCACCTGCCCCCTATCACGAAAACTATTCAAGTTAGACGAACCAGACATGCAGGACACTGCTGGAGAAGCAGAGATGAACTGATAAGAGATGTACTCTTATGGATCCCCACACATGGCCGCGCAAAAGCAGGACGACCAGCTCGAACGTACATTCAGCAGCTATGTGAGGATACAGGATGTTGTCCTGAAGACCTACCTAGGGCGATGAACGATAGGGAGGAGTGGCGAGAGAGGGTCAGGGATATCCGTGCTACCAGCGCGATATGATGATGATGATGATGATTTCTACTACATTACATGACAAAACATGACACGTTTTGTTGTATCGTGGTAAGGAAAAGATACACTGTGAAATAGAGTTAATAGTTTATTAACTCAAGTGGTACAGTCCGTTGGTGTTACGTCCGAGGTTGGTCTTACTACGGAGTGACGTCCACCAGAGCTATCTCTCTGCTTCTCTTTCGGCTTCTGCTTCGCCGTGCTTAAGAGACACCGCGTCTTTTATACTTCCGCGATACCGTAAGTCACGTGATACGAACCACTATACAACACGTTTAATATTAGTAAAGGTATTTATTGCCACGTTTTTCTTAATAGATAAATGAATAAATAGACAAATTTTTTTCTTAAAATAAAATAGGTTAATTTATTGACAAGATTTTCGTTGCTGAAGTTTTTGTGAGTCATGTTGATTGTTTTTTTTTTTTTTAGATAGATAAGGATACATGACACCAGACGATAACATTACATCTGTTTTTGATACCAACTTCGAGCCCATATATTTTTGTACCCACTCTTTATTTATTTCTTTTTTCTTTTTAAATGAGTAAGAATCCACTGAAAGAATATTTTTTATCATTTAAGAATATTTTTCTCCCCATTGTGTGATGGCTATCTGAAGAGGTTGGTTTCTCTTATGGAGTGGCCAGCTGAAATAAAGTTATAATAGCCGAGTGACGGTTTATTGCGTTTTTTCCAATCATATATATATATATATATATAATGACATTTTTTGATATATAAAGACAGTTTGTGAAATTAAAATGCAAATCTATGAACAAAATTTGCCTCAAAGTAATCCCTCAGTCAGTCGATAAGGCATAGAATATGCTGATTCCATCCCCAACAGATGATTAAGACATTTCTACCAAAATTGAGTTGTCCTGGGTGTGACACTTAATTGTATCTGATGGCGAGGCTCCCGTTCTGGAGATCATGGAAACGTTAAGTAACCCTACATTGCCGTTACTTCCAGGTTCAATCTGACTCGGAGTGGTAGTACCTGTTAGGGTCCCACCTAGGGGTCAAATAGTTCTGTTCAAAGATTATTCGTATTCGATAAGACCGTGTATCCCCCCAAAATCTCTTAAGAAACAACTCTGCAAAAATACAAATATGAACGCAAAATGAACGCGATTCCTTAACCTCAAGGCATGAAATACCTCTAAACGGATTAACATGCTGTTGAAATCAGTCAACCAATTAAAGTAACTCCGAAAAACATTCTTATATGTGAATGATATTTAATTTAGAAAAAACTTGAGGTCGATTCAATTGATGGTTTGGTTGGCTTTTGTGACATATCAACCATTCTTGGTTATTCAATGCCTAATCTTGTTTTTACACATGTATTAAATATATGATCTGTAAACACATTTTGTAAATATACACAGTTAAATGATCAAACAGTTGTATTTCTAACAATTCAAATTAGCATAAGTCATTTATTTACACTCACTTTAAATTTCTCAGTTCTATTTAACCCATTGATAAGACCCTATCAGATGGTACCATTCCGCGTCAGAGTGGACCTGGGAGCGAAAGCAACGAAGGAGTACTCCGCTTTCCCCAAAGCTCCAGAATTACTCGCCAGCAGATAGGTTAGTGTCATATATCCAGGATACGCATTTTAGGAGGGGTCTTATCCCTCTGTAGTGATGCAGTCGGTGTATCCTACAGTCCCTCTCCCTGCCGACTGGGCTGGATTCTATGGAGGATTCAGTGTTCTACCATTCGTGAGATTATTTGTTTTATAGAAGGGGGAAATGAAACTTGTCTTGGCACTGGAGATTCGGCTACCGAACAGTACCTCTCTTGGTAAAAAAATTTAGAATCACATTATTTTTAGATAATTTCATTTAGAACAAAGAACTTTTTGTTTAAAAACATCTTATATACTTGGTGGAACGCTAAAACTGTCGTCCTAAAGAAAACAACTCTACAGCTTTATTTTAAAACTTTTATTGAAAAAATCAATTCAGGTAATTTGATTATGTAGTAGAGCTAACATCTATTCAATATAGCCGCCTTCAGCCTCAATCACCGCCTCGATACGGATCCGGAACTGGGAGCATTCCTTTTCCACAAGCGCCGGCGGGAGCTCAGCGAATGGCGGCGATCAGGCTGGCTTTGGTGTTGTGGGAGGTCATGTTGATGATGTTCTCGACGTATGACCAAACGAAGTAGTCCAGCGGGTTCAGGTCGAGGGAAGAGGGGGGCCTGACGGACGTGATTAGCCTGAGGTTTTTTGTCTTCTCAATCAAGATCTGGCTTGTCTGGCGCCTGTAGGACATACACTTCAAGTCCTCCTTCACACATGCATTCACAGTTGTGTGTGAGACGCCTAAATCTCTGGCAATCAGCCGAATAGGCCGCTGGGGAGTTTCATCAATGATTTCTTGGACCTTTTCGATGAACTCCTTGGTCCGGGTCTTTCTGGCGGTGTCCTTCCGCTCCACTATCTCCAAAGGGTCGTCCGATGTGTTGAGCTGTGCCCTCAAGCGTTGACCGTCGGGATTTGCATTTTGAGGGTGCTGGCAATGGTCCTGTTGTCATAACTTGGATCGGTAGAGAGCATTACTTGTACAGCGGCGCATCTCCGATCTCGCTCGTTGAACATTGTGTCACTTTCAGACATGATAGAAGGCTCTTATCGCTCTTGGGATTTGTACACAACTGGATAACTAGTTGATGGTCTGCAACAAAAAAAGAAAACAGGTTTTCATTAAACGGAAATGGAATCAAGTCGTCTTTTCTAGGGCGACAATTTTATCGTTCCACCCGGTAGCATTTGCTATTCTGAGCAGAGAGAGAGAGAGGGGGGGGATTTATTCTGATTTAACAGAGATAAATCTCTCTCTCTCTCTTTCACTCTCTTTAGCACGACAAAAGACCAAAATAATGATCTACCGATACCTATATATATATATATATATGTCAATCAATCTCTCTGTCAGTATATATATATATACATATATCTTAGATTTATATATTCAATGCCATGGAATTTAGTCTGCGACCCCAGGGTTTCATGGAGTTTTTACAAAACAACAATCATCAGGCAGTTAACAAAATGAAATGATTCGAAAATTGAAAAATGCTGGGTAAAACCGTTGGGATTGTGTAGGAATTTTTACGTGTGATTGTAAGTGTCTGTGTCTGTGTGTGTGTGTGTGTGTGCACGCGCGTCTGTGTGCATATATGTGTGTGTTTGTGTGGGTTATAGTTGCGTATTATTGTGTGTGTATGTGTGAGTGGTATATAGTGCATGTGTATGTGAAGGTTCATGCGCAGCGCGTTGTTTTTACCGGATGTTAGTCGTTAGTGTATCTTATGTTGTTACATTATTGTCGGAAAAGAATCTTTATCTATGTCTGTATATGTAGGTGATTATAACTAAGGAACAAAACATCATCATTGCATGTCGAGGGAAATAAATAAAGATTTGATTTGTAAGCGTTTTTAAACTCCATGAAACTCAGGGGTCGCAGACTAAATTCCATAGCATTAAATATATAAATCTAGTAAGTTGGCGACCGTAGTTGAAGGCTCCCTTTTCACTAGCTACTACACCAAGGTGTAGAGGAGGGCGCTACACCTTTCCCTGGATTGCTCCACTTTACCCATGATACATACCTTATATCACTGAGTGTTAAGCTAGGAGGTATCAAGTACCATTTTTAAAGTCTTTGGTATGACGCGAGCTGGGATTGAACCCAGGTCTCCCAGACCATTGGCAAACACTCTACCCACTAGGCCAATGAGCCGGTATTATCATATAATAGCTCGATCCTAGATACTGAGCACTCTCCATATTATATTGCTCTTGGTTCGCCATAACACAAACCCAAAAAGTGATTTAGTGACAACCAACACTGTTATAATATATATATATATATATATATATATATATATATATATATATATATGTGTGTGTGTGTGTGTTGGTTTTATAATGATTTGTTCATTTCACTATATATATATTCATATATATAGTGAAATGAACAAATCAATATAAAAACATTTTTTTCGAAAATCCGTGCTCAAAAACTGACCAAAGTGAATGTAATAGTACTATTGGAGTTCGAACTCACTTACTACGATGTTGCAGTCCAGCACATTACCCACAACACCATCATGGTGGAAAACGCTAGGTGGGGCGGAAATTTCGAACCATTTTTTGTATAAAATTAAACCACTTTCCTGTAAGAAGAGAAGAAAAAACATCAGTAAAATTGTTAAAGAGCTCTTTGTATGCGGTTTTTAAAGAAACGTGCTTAAGAGAAAGACTGATTCTCCCCCTCCCCCTGTCTCTGTCTTTATATGTATATATATGTGTGTGTGTGTGTGTTTGTATATATACATATATAAATGTATGTGTGTGTGTATGCGAGAGAGAGAAAGAGAAAGAGTGAGAGAGGGAATGAAATGAATCTGACAGAATATATGCGGAAAATGGTAAATGGACTAAAGATATATATTTGGTGTAATTGATATATTTTCACACACACACACACACACACACACACATATATATATATATATATATAAGTAAGGATAGTCTAGAAACATAATCAGCGGCGTTGAGTAACTCAGTCTCTTGCCTATGCGATCATTGAGCCAAATGAAAAAATGCCTGATGTGTTCATCGGCGAGAAACAGTCACAAAGCACCATTGCGCCTGCCTTAGATCAACATATACTCTACAATAGATAAATATCTCTTTATCGTGTTATTAGTATATATATATATATATATATATATATATATATATATATATATATATATATATGTATGTATAGTCTAGAACGGGCAGCTGAAGGCATAGGCCTTCACATGAACGCAGACAAAACAGAATACATGTCTTTAATCGAAGAGGCGACATATCCACACGAAATAGTGGTTCTCTGAAACTCATTGACCCCTTCACCTACCCCGGAAGCAGCGTCCCATCAACCGAAAATGACACCAACACGTGACTAGCAAAACCTTGGACAGCTATCGATAGACTGTCGGTCATATGGAAGTCAGACCTGCCCGATGAAACAAAATGCAGTTTTTTCCAAGCAGCGGTCATATCAATACTGCTATATGGATACACCACGTGCATGCTGACTAAACGTATGAAGAAAAAGCTTGACTGCAATTACACAAGAATGCTGCGAACTGTATTGAACAAGTGCTGGGGGCAACACCCTACAAAACAGCACCTGTACGACCACCTACCACCCATCACGAAAACAATCCAAATTAGACGAACCAGACACTACTAGAGAAGTAAGGACGAACTCATAAGCGATGTACTCCAGTGAATCCCTTCTCACGGGCAGACAAATGTTCGACGACTAGGTAGATACATCTACAACAACTGATACAGGATGTAGCCTGGAAGACCTGCTGGGAGCGATGGATGATAAAGAGAGGGTCGAATGACGAGAGAAGGTCTGGGAAATCCGTGCTTGCGGCACAGCATCATGATGATGACGATGATATGTATATATATATATATATATATATATATATATATATATATATACGCATAAACTAAACATATTCGATAAGATCATATTCTTTGCCACATATTCATATAAGTCTATAGCATTCAAGTATAGATATTTGATACACTGAAAGTATTCCAAGACTTCTTTTCTGACGACATTCCCTTTTAAAGCTATATACCGCCTTCAGCACTCGGAATATTCTCTTTAATTTTGAATCCCCGCGTTGTGTTCTTGTTCAAAATGGATGGAACGATTACCGGTAGGGATCAAAACGACATTGATGTTGATCTGTGGATTTTTACTCACAATTCATCCAATTTTTTCCGACATTTTCAGGAGTATTTCTTTGATTTTTCGTCATCTTTCCGTGATGTTTTATCGCACTTAAAATGCCAGTGTCACTCAAAATAGATCACTAATGTTCACAGTTTCACGGCCACAGGTCTGTCTCAGTATTTCAAATCGTTGGCGATTTACTGAATTTAGCACTGGATTTAGTGTTTTTCTCTGCTGGTTTTAAAGAAATCAAAAATGCACATGAAAATACGGTCACAAGAATGTGTATAAGATAGGTTTCGTTTGGTTCCTTCTTTTAATAGTATATCAATCTTTTAGAATCAAAATCCAACGAATTTTTACTCGGAATACCTTTTAAAGTTTAGAGCTAATTAGTTCTGGCCTTCGCAATTGGTAGATAGTTTGGCTTGGTTTCTTTATTTAATGGATTTCTTGTTTAATGGGTTTAGTTTTTAGAGCTAATTAGTTCTGGCCTTCGCAATAGGTAGATAGTTTGGCTTGGTTTTTTGTTTAATGTTTTGTTTTCTTGTTTTTTTGTTTTCTGCCTTCCATTTTCTAGGACAAATTCTGGTTGGTCCTTATACCATGGTAAAATTTTGATCTCTTGCGCAATTCCCAGCTGATCACCTTTCCCACCCAGTCATGCCTAGTCTTGTTGTCCTTTTGTGTTAGTTTGCTGGATTCGCTTATGTGATTAATCGTTTCATCTTTGTCGCCATAAAATCTGGACTTCTTATTCTGTTGTGTATTATGAATTTTTACTTTGATAAAGTTTGTCTTCATATCGTTATTTTGCTTTGCTGATAAAAGAAACTATTATGAGTATTAATTTTATTGCGGACTTTTGTCCTCATCTTGGTAGTTTTTGTTGTTTTTCTCGCTCGGTTTCGGCCAAATTTCACCTCCAGCTGTCTTCAGGTGATTAACCGCGACATCGGATAGGACTGCTGAGTCTTGTAACCGTATCCCCAGTAATTACTGCCTTACATAGTTGTTGTCTATCGCACCACGTTTTTGACCAAGTAAGAATTAGGAAAAAGAAGTAGGAATTGAAACCGCTATCTTCTGACAATCCCCACCTGGAACCGTAGAGACTCAACGCCTCTATCCGCTGTGCCACTGCCCCCGAAAGGCGATCAAGGCTGGATTTTTTGGTATTATAAATCCAATTATTTGTTGTCCTTACCTGTTCTTCCATAGTCGGGTCAGTACCGAATTTGTAATTGTCTTTATTGGGAATCCTCATCTTGGTAGTTTTTGTTGTTTTTCTTACTACGTTTCGATGATGAGGAAAAAAGTCCGCAATAAAATTAATACTCAGATTAAGAAGCATCATCTCAAAAAGGATTCCCAATAAAGACAAGAGAAACTATTGTTATTATTATTAGATGGTGTCATAAAAAGTACAGTTTATTTCATTCTTTTGTTTGAAACACGGCTTTATTGTTGAGTAGAAATATTCGAGATATTCAACCTAGCCAGACAGATCGAATATTGATAACCATCCTTATAAGAAAGCAGGATGATATTTAACATTTCCTTATCCACCCATCCTCTCCGAATTCCAAAGTATATTTTAGAACAGGAAATGAGCTAAACACTTTACAAGAGGAAGGTCTTATATTTAGCATCGAACATCTCTTAACCACAGTCTACAAGATTTTCAAAGTATGTTGGTTAAACTTCTTTTTTACGTAAAAGGTGGAAATGTACGTATTTACATTACGTGGTGTATTCAATAGGTTTCCAGACTTTTTTTGTACACGCATTTAAAATTGTCGTAGACTCTTGAAAATTCATTATGTTATTGCTATACATTTTATGAGATGACTGAACAATTTTTATGGTTTCAGCTTCAAATGAACAGTTACAGCAGGAATTGGAACACACCCTACTAAATCCTGATTGTCACAAGTGGTGAATTTCAAAAATGCAATCTGAACGTGAGGACACTTTAGAAGAACGATATGCAATAAATAAAAATATTCTGTTTTAAACTTGGAAAAAATTCTGACATAAAAAAAGTATGGAATGCTTCAGACTGCTTTTCGACCATCTTGCATGAATCGAGTATCAGTTTTTGAGTGGCATAAGAGATTCAAGGAAGGCAGGGAGTCTGTGAGGGATGATGCGAGGCGTGGGAGGAGTAAGGAAGTCAATACACCAGAGTTGATTGGCCAAAGGGTTAGGGTTAGGGTTATTATGTTGAGGTTTTAAGGGCGTTCAGGAAGAGATTCCGCTGGAAGAGGCCAGCATTCTTCAAATTGGGTCAATGGCATTTCCACTGTCACAGACTATTTGACCAAGATGGACATCAAGACAGTTCCTCACCGTCCCTATAGTTCAGACTTTGCTCTCTGTGACTTTTGGTTTTTCCCTAAGCACAGAGGCCGTCGATATGAAGAGATGAAAGATGCTGTGACGAAGGTCATTGACACGTTCACACAAGAGGACTTCCATGGGGCCTTCGAGAAGTTGTTGGAACGGTAGAACACGTGCATTGCAGCCGGAGGAGATTACTTCGAAGGGGACTAGAGTTTCATGTGTATACTATCAATAAAAATGCCCATTAACCCAGAGCTGGCGGGGATAAGTGGGTTCATGCTTTCTCCGAGTGTCTTTATCAAAAAGTGAACATAATTACGTGACTGGGGAGCTCTGGAGAGTGTGGAGTACTCCTTCAGTGTCATTACTCACAGATCCACTCTGACCCGGAGTAATTGTACCTGTTATGTTCCAGTAGACGGCCGCCCCGTAGGCTGGGGCTGTAGAATACGCCGATAGCACCTCTGCAGAGGGGTAGGACCACTCCCCCGCCATGAAGCCACCAGTTGGCCGTGGGTGGCGCCCCGTAAGGCGCTAGGACGGATCCCTGGTGGTTGAGCAGTCATTGATCCGGTGACAGAGAGGTCAATGACTTGTAACACACCACTTTGGCCCTAACTTGGTCTGATGGGCGGTTTGCCCAGTCGGCTGTGGCTGTAGAATACACCGACTCTTCTCTGCAGATGGGTAAGACCCCCCACCCAACGATATGACACAAAACAATCTGATGGTGAGGTTCCAACAATGCTGGAGCTTTGGGGAATGCAGAGTACCTCTTTATTGCCTTCGTTCCCAGGTCCATTTTGGGCCGGAGTGGTAGCACCTGATATGGGTCCTATCTGTAGGTTAAATAGAACTGAATGGTGGTTGGCGTTTACTGTTTTTATACATTTAAACTGCGTATTTATGCTAAGCTAAATTGTTTAAAATAGAACAGTTTTGACATTGAGACTGTGTACTAATGCTAAACTGAATTGCTCGAAATAGAACTGTTTGACATCTAAACTGTGTACTTATGCTAAACTGAATTATCTGAAATAAAACTGTTTGACAGTTAACTCTGCGTATTGCCCAGTCGGCTGGGACTGTAGAATACACTGACCGCACCTCTGCAGAGGGGTAAGACCAGAACTGTTTTTTGACATTGAAACTGTATTTACAGGAAACTGAATTATTTAGCATAGAAATGTTGACATGTGACTGTGTATAAACAGGATCTGTACTTATACTAAACTGAATTAGCTGAATTAAAACTGTTTGATTAAACTGAGTAGCTCGAAATAGAAATGTTTTTCACAATTAAACTCTATTTACATTCAAACTGCGTGCTTATGCTAAACTGAATTATTTGAAATTGAACTGTTTTTGACGTTGAAACTGTACTTACACTAAACTGAATTGTTATATGACTGAATTGTTTGAAATAGAACTGATTATTTTCATAAAAATGGATTTGGCGTTAAATATCCTACAAAGATTGATATGCCAGAAAACCAACCAACCAACCAACCAACCAACCAAACAAACAAACAAACAAACCAATAGACGGTTAAAATAGATCTTTTGGCAAATCAATAGAACTGATTGGTTGGTTGTTTGGGTTTTATGGCATATCAACCTTTGTAGGTTATTTAATGCCAAATACATTTTTATGAAAATAGTTCTATTTCACACAATTCAATTTAGCATGAGTACACAGTTTAATTGTGAAAAACATTTCTATTTCAAGGTATTCAGTTGAGTCAAACAGTTCTAATTCAACTAATTCAGTTTAGTATAAGTATAGATTTTGTTTAAACACAGTTAGATGTCAAAACAGTTCTATATTAAACTATTCAATTTATAAGTACAATTTCAATGTCAAAAACAATTCTATTTCAAACAATTCAGTTTAGGATTAGTATGCAATTTAAATGTAAGTACACCGTTTAATTTTTGATTTCTTTTTCAGGCTATTCAGTTTAGTCAAACAGTTTTAATTCTAACAATTCAGTTCAGCATAAGTATGCAGTTTAGTTCTATTAGGTGCTACCATTCCGGGCCAGAGTGGAACTGGGAGCAATGGCAATGAAGGTGTACTCCGCATTCTACTCATGGTGGGGGGAGGTCTTACCCCTCTGCAAAGGTGCAGTCGGTGTATTCTACAGTCCCAGCCGACTGAGCAACGACAAAACTGGATAAGAATACGTGAAATCATAAAACTGTTTTAAAAAAATAACAATTATCAAATAGAATTATTGATATTAGATAGGTTTACTTGCGACTAATTTACTGTATGCAAATTATTTGGATTAGGGATAATTAAGAATAATTAAGAATAATTAGACTTAAGAATAGTTACTCTAAGTTGTAGGAAATTCTGGGGTGATTCCGCTTTCAATCTCTTGACCGTTCTGATTGGTTAGTTACGTCATCGAATGACACGATCGATCCGCATATATGTCCACGTATTTTTTATCTAGACAGCAGATCGATTGCTAATTGGAATCGCCAGTCGATGAGTGTATGGATGAGACCGTAAAATTTAAGAAAGTTTTTAAAAAAGTCGATGCCAACAGAGAAAAGAACACGGCTTTGTAACAATAACAAGATTTAGATTTTTAAAAGTTTCTGCAAAAATGGTAGATATATTCACCCATCCGAGAAGTTGGGAGTTTTTAGCCGGTGACCCAGTTCATAAATTAACAGTCAGTCAATTTCTTGGCATTCAAAGTCAGGCCCAAGGCCTCTCAATTTATAGTATAAGGTTTTGACTTTTCTATTCTCTCTTTCTATAGTCTGAAGATCATCTCAAATGGCGGTTATGTTTGTCTTTCTTAGTCTTTAGCTCTCATCTTCACTCGGTGTTGATAGTCTGATACAAGGTGATTTCAAGTTGCGTATTATGTTAATTTCTCCTCGCTTCCTTACTTTCGCGAGTCTGATACAGGGGCACCTCAAATTGTTGTGTTATTTCAGTTTTTCCTCGCTTCTTTACTATTCTATACACAGGGTAGTCTGGTGCAAGGCCATCGTGAAATATCGTATTATCTCAAGCTTTCTCTGTCTCTCTTAAAGAGTCGTATTATCCAAGTTCTCTTCGCTTTTTTATACCAAGGGCAGTCTGGTAAAAGATTAAAGCTCTGAGTACCGTGGACTCTGTTAGCCGGTTCGCGCTGGTCTCTGGCGAGGGACGAAAACTTTTGTTTATATATTTTCTCTCTCATCAGATGGGTGGTGGGTGGTGAAGCATATGGCCAAGCAAAAGCAGGACGACCAGCTCGAACATACATACAGAAGCTATATGTAGCCCAGAAGACCTGCTAGAAGCGATGAATGATTGGGAAAAGTGGCGAGAGAGGGTAATGGATATCCGGGCTGGCGGCACGACATGATGATGATGATGATGATATATATATATATATATATATATATATATATATATATATATATATATATATATATAAACACTACCCGAAGCGTTCGTTTTTGTAACACACGCAAATCTAGAAAAAAAAAAACTGTTTATTTTAGCGAATACATTTTCCAATCAAATTTCTGTCACATATACGAACGTATGAGTCAACCTTGTGTACAAGTCACACCCCAAATTTTGAAATAAATTGCGTTTTAAAATCTTTTTCTCTTTCGCCGGAAAACATTTTGTATAAATCACTAATATTAAGAATTGTTACTTGAAGCTGGGCTTGTTTACATATGATTATCATTAGTTACTTGAAACCATATAACTGTACGAAAAAAAAAAAAGAAGACTTACATCGGCATCAAATAAAAAAAAATTGATACGGTTATGGGTTGAAAATTCTATCCAGAACAGCATCATTCCGATGTAACATGAAATGAGCACGGAAAGCTCTGTTTGTACTATTACAGATTCATCATCATCATCATCATCATGTCGCTCAATCAGCACGGATATCCCTGACCCTCTCACGCCACCCCTCCCTGTCGTCTATTGCTTTCAGCAGGTCTTCAGGGTTACATCCCGTATCGGCGCAGAGCTGCTGTATGTAGGTTCTTGCTGGTCGTCCTACCTTTGCTAGTCCAAGTGAAGGGGTCCACAGGAGTACATTCCTTATGAGTTCGTCCCTATTTCTCCAGCAGTGTCCCGCATGTCTGGTTCGTCTAACTCGGATAATTTTCGAGATGGGTGGTTGGTGGCCGTAAAGCTGCTACTTTGTGGGGTGCTGCCTCCATAACTTGTTCAATATTGCTCGTGGCATTCTCGTGTAGTTGCCGTCAAGTTTTTTTTCTCCAGCCGTTTAGTTAGCGTCCATGTAGTGTATCCATATAACAGTATCGACACGACCGCTGCTTGGAATAAACTGTGTTTTTTCACAATTCTTAAAAAACGTTCCAGCAGCAAATGCACAGTGTGAACAGGTTCAACAGATGATCGTAACTGATCATATCAAAGAAAAATGAATAGACATTAACTGGAGCTACCATTACCACTTGCCTACGTTTACTTGCAGCATACAGGTTACAGTTTAAAATGTGTGAGGTATTTCTGTCGCTCATTTACGTTATTGTGTGATTATTTATTAAATATCTTTTTTGCACACGGTCCTATCAATTATGAATGATTTTAAACAGATCTATTTCACACTTTGATTAGACCTTAAAATGTACAACCAGTCCAAGTCAGAATGGACCTGGGAGTAATCCATATTTACCCAACCCCTCCGCTCAGACAGGATATGGCACAAGGTCAATTTTTAAGCGGAGTTTAACAGGTTTGAATTCAAAGTTTTCCTTTTCCTAGACTAGTTGCCTCACCAAGGCTGAAGAACCCAGTCCGTCCTACTATTTAACCATAGCTGGAGGGAGAATAATTGGATTCATACCTTTCACAAGGGTATTAGTGCTATGTGAAATGCAATCAGTCTTGTCCAGGATTTGAACTCGTGTCGCCGTGCCCATTTCCTACGACGATAACCATTACACCACGGGCACCTCCTGGGAGTAATGACAATGAAGAGATACTCTCTCCAGATCTTCAGAACTGGACCCGAACCATCAGATGCAGTTTAGTGTGATACCCAAAACACCCCCTTTTGGGGGGGTGGGGGAGTACTAGAAACACAGTCAACATATTCTAAGCCTTGCACTGGGTGATGCAAATGTAAAAAAAAAACAACTGATCTTTTACACCAATTGTGATCATATCTACTTGGTTTGGTTTGATTCCACATCGACAGTTGTTGGTTATTTAATAGTAAATCCTGCTTTTACATATATGTTAGATATATGAGTTATAAACAGATTTTGCAAATACACACAGATAAATGACCAAACAGTTCTATTTCTAATAATTCAATTTATCATAATTCATTTGTTTGCACTCTGTTTAAAAGACAAACAGTTTTGTCTCATAAATAGAACTCTTTCAGGTGCTTCTACTCCGGGCCAGAGTGGACCTGGGAGTGATGGCAATGAAGGGGGTACTCCACATTCCCTAAAGCTTTACTTGAGTCCCACAATCAGATTGTTTAATGTCGTATCCAGGTCACTCGTTTGGGAGTGGGGGGGGGGTTCTTACTCCTCTTCAGAGATGCAGTTGGTGTATTCTATAGCCCTAGCTAACTGGGCAACATATCTATTTGAGCCTTTGCATTAAGAGACATGAAAATAAAATGATCATCAGTTCCAGCTGAGTCTGCTGTCTGATCTAGCTCATGGGTATCGCGCGTCCTTTCCAAATCAAGTCACCAAGACTTAACCAGTGATAGAATGCCACCCTGGAATTGGGGAGGGGTGGCTGCATGCCGGTACGCGAATAGTGAGCAGGGAGCGTTAAAATCCAATAATGATTTTGAAAATCTCTCTGCCATTGTGTTGGGAGGAAAATAGACTATTAAGTCATAAAATTAACCATGGAAAGTGGAAAAAATTACCTTCCAAGTTTTACGGGGGATCGGCATCGAATTGTCGGGTTTGAAAAGTTATGTCCAGATTTAAAGAGCACTTTGCATCAGATAAAGAATAAGACAATGTCTTCTTTAAAGCCGTTCAAAGTAGATAGCGCTTTTCTCCCCGGAAGAAATCGGCCTGTTGATTGGTCCAGGTAGGAGTGGCTTCTGCTGTCCTTCAGTCTCGGGACAGCAGAGTCAGCTGGGGTTGCATAAAGAAAATACTCTTTGTACCATCATCACCAAAATTAAGTATTGCCGAGAAAGAACTTTGTAAATAAAATCTTTTCTTTTTTTTTCTTCTTTTCTTTCTAAAAAAGAAAGACAACAAATTTTATTATTACTCTGCAAATTGATCGTTTCTTTAAAGTTGTTCCAGTTTTGATCCAACGACACAAAGGACGCAAAAGATACGAATTACATGTACAACGGATCAAATGTATAAGGGAAGACACAAAGAATTATTCTAGGGGTTCATTACAAGACTTTGCCGTCATACGATAAGTTTCCAGACTTTTTTTCCCCGGGCATTTAAAATTGTCGTAGACTCTTGCAAATTCACTATGTTATTGCTATACATCTTATGAGAAGACCAATTTTAATGATTTCAGGTTCAAATCAAAAGCTACTGCAACAATTGGAATACACCTTACTAAAGCCTGATTGTCATAGCTGGTGAATTTCAAAAATGCAATCTGGACGTGAGGACACTTTAGAAGAACGTTATGCAATAAAATTCTGTTTTATACTTTGAAAACATCCTGCCACAGAAACGTATGGAATGCTTCACACTGCTTTTGGACCATCTTGCATAAATCGAGCATCAGTTTTTGAGTGGCATAAGATATTCAAGGAAGGCAGGTAGACTGTGAGGGATGATGCGAGGTGTAGGAGGAGTAAGGAAGTCAATAGACCAAATTGGCCAAAGGTTTAGGTTTTGGGTTACTATGTTGAGGTTTTAAGGGAGTTCAGGAAAAGATTCGGTCGGAAGAGGCTAGCACTCTTCAAATCGGCTCAGTGGCATTTTCACCAGGACAATACACCAGTCCACAATTACATCTTTGTCACAGACTATTTGACTAAGATGGGCATCAAGACAGTTCCTCAGCCTCCCTATAGTCCAGACCTTGCTCCCTGTGACTTTTGGTTATTCCCTAAGCTCACAGGCTGTCGTTATGAGACAATTGAGGAGATAAAAGAGGCTGTGACGAAGGTCATTGACACGTTCACACAAGAGGACTTCCATGGGGCCTTGCAGAAGTTGTTGGAACGGTAGAACAAGTGCATTGCAGCTGGAGGATATTACGTCGAAGGGGACTAGAGTTTCATGTGTGTACTATCAATAAAAGTGCCCATACGAAAAAAGTCTGGAAACTTATCGTATGCACCTTGTACCAAGACTTCAGAGTTTTGTTTATTCGAACGAGTCCAGGGAAGTCCCAGTGGTGTTACAGCTGTTGGTTAGTTGTTTGAGTTTTATGGCATATCAACAATTGTAGGTTATCTGATGCCAAATTAGTTTTCATCCAAATAATCAGTTCTATTTCAAACAACTCAGTTTAGCATGAGTACACAGTTTAATTGTCAAAAACATTTCTATTTCAGGCAATTCAGTTTAGTCAAATAGTTCTAATTTAAACAATTTAGTTTAGTATAAGGATAGTTTTTGTCCACACAGTTAAATATCAAAACTATTCTATTTCAAAGAATCCAGTTTTGCATAAGTTCACAGTTTAAATATCAAAGCAGTTCTATTTCAAGTAATTTAGTTTAGCATAAGTACGCATTTTAGTTCTATTTGACCTATAGAAAAGACCCTATCAGGTGCTACCGCTCCGGCCAGACTGGACTAGGGCGTGATGGCAATGAAGGGGTACTCCGCATTCCCTAAAGCTCCAGCATTACTGGAACCTCACCATCAGATTGTTTAGTGTCATATCTGGGACACTTATTAGAGGGGTCTTACCCTATGCAAAGAGGCAGCTGGTGTATTCTACAACCCGCACTGCTGACTGGGCGATGTAACAACTGTATTCATGAGAGTTATGAACTTTTCTTTAAATATGAAACATTATCATCTTAAACCTATAATGTAACATAAATTCTATCGAGGTTCCCTGGCAGACACATTCATATAAATACACACACGAACGGATATATAAAATGTACCAATGTTGCTGACAGGTCAGCCCCCCCCACTACCACCTCATTAGGACACTGGCAGACATACATTCAAGGGTGGACAGGCCTCACAGCAGAATTGATTAAAAGATTTTCATCATGGACGCGACAGGTTTGGCCGACTGGTAAGTACTTATATACATCAGCTCTGTGCGGACACTGGAGTCATCTAGAGGACCTACCAGAAGTGATGTACAATAGAGATAGATGATGAGAGTCAAGGAACTCAGTGCTATCAATAAGACTTGGTGATTATATATATATATATATGATGATACATATATATACATATATAGTAAAAATTGTTGTAAAGTTGGCGACCGTAGTCGAGGGCAACCAGAAGGATCCCTTTTCAATAGCTACTACACCGAGGTGTAGGGGAGAGCGCTACTCCTTTCCTTGGATTGCTCCACTTTACTCTCGATACGTAACTTATATTGCTGAGTATTAAGCAAGGAGGTATTAAGTACCATTTTAAAAGTCTTTGGTATGACGCGACCTGGGATTGAACCCAGGTGTGTGTGTGTGTGTGTTCACTGTGTATCACTGTATATTCAAATGCAGGACTCATCAAATATTTCACAAAAATACGTTGGAGAAACATCTAGGTTCCTCAAAAAGAGAATGAATGAACACCGCATTCGAAATATTTGCTAATTTTAACGCTCTCATAAACCATAGAAATTACCATAATTTCTACAATAAAAAAACAAACAAACAATAAACAAATCAAAACGCCATTTTTCTTAGAGTCTGCATTAATCTCAAGGCATCAAATAATCAAACAACGAATATACTGAATATGATTTGTACATAATAATTAAAAGGTTGAATTTCTGAAATTTCATATAATAAAAGATTTGGTTTGGCTTGATTGGGTTTTATGGCATGTCAACCATTGTTGGTTATTTAATGTCAAAACCTGTTTATTCACACACACACACACATATATATATGTATATATATCAATTATATATGATTTGGTTTGGTTGGTTTCATGGTATGTCAACCATTGTAGGTTATTCAATGTTAAATCCTGTTTACACACATACACGCACACACACGCACATATATATATATATATATATATATGTGTGTGTGTGTGTGTGTGGATGACTATAGATATATACACCCCTACCCCCGTAGGGTCGAGTTCTCTAGCGAAGAAGTAATCGTGTTGCCATTAGCGCCTTTGCAAGTCTCTTCGTATTTGAATTGAGATCTCGGCGGCAGTTTGAACGGATGTATGTAAACAATAGTAATTGTGATTCATAACCGTTTAAAAATGTACTTCGTAGCTAATATCTCCTCGTGGCTAAATGCTTAGAAGCTTTGGCTTGGCGTTTGAGTCAACCAGGTTTCGATCCCAGCTACGGGGAGATACTGTCTAGCCACACTGATGAGTTCTGATAGAACGAAACAGATCTGTCTGTGGATGACTATATATATATATGTATATATCAATTATATATGATTTAGTTTGGTTGGTTTCATGGTATGTCAACCATTGCCAGTTATTTAATGTCAAATCCTATTTGTATATATAGATCAAATATATATGACTTGTAAACACGTTTTGTTGATAACATCCTTAAATGAGCCTAGGTATTTTTTTGCACATAGTAAAATGGTTTCATGTATTGCTATGTAACAGTTATGATTTAACACCAGTCATTTGTTTGCATACATTTCAATAAATATACATGATATGTAAGAGATTTGTTTGCAGGTAATTTCATTTTTAAATGAGTTAGAACTAATTTCTTTGCATACTAGGATTGCTATTATTTCTTCACAGTTAAATGGTTACAATTATTGCTATCTATGACTTATAATTCTATTCAAAATTACTCATTCGTTTGCACACAGTTGAATGGCTCCAAGTATTGCTATGTATCACTAACAATTCAATTAAACATCAGTCATTTGTTTACACACGGTTAAATGATCAAACAGTTCTATTTCTAACAATTCAATTTAGCATAAGTCATTTGTTTGCACAGGTACTATTTACCAACCCCTCCGCTCGGGCAGGATATGACACAAGGTCAATTTTTAAGCGGAGTTTAACAGGTTTGAATTCAGAGTTTTCCTTCTCCTAGACTAGTTGCCTCAACAAGGCTGAAGAACCTAGTCCGTCCTACTATTTACCCATAGTTGGAGGGAGAATAAGGGGGTTCATACCTTTCCCAAGGGTATTTGCCCGAAAGTGAACATAATAGCGCGACTGGAGTACGAACTCGCGTACTACGATTCCGCAGTTCATCGCTTTAACCATTACACCACGAGGACACCCCGTTTGCACAGGTTAAATGTGAAACAGTTCTATTCAACCCATAGACAGGACCCAATCAAGTGCTACCACTCCGGGCCAGAGTGGACTTAGGAGCGATGGCAATGAAGGGATACTCTGCATTCTCCAAAGCTCCAATATAACTGGATCTCTACCATCAGATTGTTTAATGTCATAAACAGGACACTCGTTGGAGGGTTGGTCTTACTCCTCTGCAGAGTTGCAGTCGGTGTATTTAACTGCTCCAGTCGATTGGGCTAATAATAAAAAGAGTACAAGAAATTTAATAACAACAGTCAACAACTGCAAAATAAAGTGAAACAACAAACAAGAAATCAAAGAAACAAAAACAGAAAGAAAGACAACTGTGTGTATGTTTCACTCAACAAAGAAAATAGCTCATGAAATGAGCTGGACATGGCTACGCAGAGGAATATTGAAGAGAGAAACTGAATCTCTTTTAAAAGCACTAAAAGAATTGGAAGTGTATGTTATGTGATGACAGAAACAAAACGGTTAATCACATTATAATCAAATGCAACAAAAGAGTACAAGTGTAGATATGACTGAGTAGGAAAGGTTATCAACTGGGAATCGTGCAAGAAATTAAAATTTGACCATACTACGAAATAATATATGTACAACCACAATCTGTCCTAGTAAATGAAACGCGTAAAATTATCTCAGACTTTGAGATACAAGTTGTCTAAATTTCTGAAACGAAGCTTCATGGTTTTTATCATTAAGGGTTTTCGGACAATTGTCTTCATCTTCGTTTCGGTCGATATATCCTCCGGCCTTCTTCAGGTGTTTGTCGAACTCGGGAACCTTCACGGAACTTCGAACTACATCCTTTATTGAATCTACAGAGGTCGCCTGTTCTGATTCCATTAGCCATAACCGGGTACAAGTGTTAAGTATTCCTGCATTGTTACCCGCCTGCAGTCAAGATTGAACCTGCAACCTCCTGATGATTGTCTTCTTAGAAGCTTAGGGAACCAACGCCTATAACCGTTACGCTATATGTTCTGCTAGACAGTTCAGAGTAAATTTTTCAGACTAATAAACTTAATGTTCTTACTTGACTAGAGAGAGAGAGAGAGAGAGAGAGAGGGAGAGTTGGTGACCTTAATCGGGGGTGAACCGAAGTCTCCATTTTCAATAGCTACTACACCGAGTTGTAGGAGAGGGCGCTATTCCATTCCCTGGATTTACCCTTGATCCTTACCTTATAATGCTGAGTGTTAAGCAAGGCGACATCAAGTACCATTTTTTGAGTCTTTGGTATGACGCGATCAAGGATTGAACCCCGATCTCCCGGACCATTGGCGAACACTTTACTCACCAGGCCACCCTTTGAGATACAAATAGATCAAACAATCCAGACCAGAAGACCCAGACCTAGTGTTGATTTACAAGAATAAAAGAGGTTGTTATATGTTGGATTTTGCTATTCCAGTGGATCAAAAAATGAAAATAAGAACGAGCGAAAAGATAAACCCGTGAGCATCAACTGCAATTAGTATGACGGTAGTTGGTGCTCTTGGAATGGTGTCCAAATATTTAGAAGAATAATTGGAGATTAGAGGAAGAATTGAAACTATCCAGACCACAGCACAGTTAAAATCGGCTGGGATACTTAGAAGAGTCCTGGTGAACAAAAGAGATTTTTCTCTCACTCTGACTTCAATGAAAACGATGGTTTTGAGCTGTTGTGAAAAACTCGAACGGAATAAAAAAATAATTCGTCGATCTTCAGGAATAAAATAATAATTTGACATGTCGATCTCCAGCCGAAATATCCTGACCACACCAGGACACCAATAAGCACAAAGAGAAACTGTCGAATAGACAAGGTCATCGTCACATATCTGGAATTTATCACAAGTTTGACTAAATTGTGACAGTCATGCCCATCATTACTGGAGAAACTGAAACAGTCCCGAAGACTTTTATAAAAAGATCAGAAGTTTTAAATCATAAAGAATTGAAACTATCTAAACGATAGCATAGTAAAAATCAATCAAAATACTGAAGAGAAAGAGAGAGAGAGAGAGAGAGAGAGAGAGATGCAGAAAATAAAGAAGACATACTACCACTTGATCTACATCAGGACCCATAATTTACAACTGGTTTAAAGCAATTTCCAGTTCAATTTGAATTTTAATATTAATAGTGAGGGGTTTTATTCTCGCTCGCACCGATCCGTTTAATTTTTTAAGTGCGATTTTTATTAATACTTAATGATAGACTCTTTTAATTTATTCATTTGATCACAAATCTATTTGTTGGATGTGACTCGATATCGAACTTGAATGCTGTCACGGGTGACTTTGATAATAATAATAATAATAGTAATTGTTGTATCTTGGTAAGGAAAAGATACACAGTGAAATAGAGTTAATAGTTTATTAATTCAAGTGGTACAGTCCCACTTGTATTATGAGTCTCACGCTGTTGGTGTTACGTCCGAAGTTGGTCTTACTACTGACTGACATCCTTTCAGAGCTATCTCTCTGCTTCTCTTTCTACTTCTGCTTTTCCGTGCTTAAGAGACAGGGCATCTTTCATACTTCTGCGATACTGGAAGTCACGTGGTACTAGTCACTATATAATAATAATAATAATAATAATAATAATAATAATAATAATAATAATAATAATAAGGGACACCATGAAATAAGCGAAGATGAAAGAAAAATTAAGAAAGAATATCCCCGGAGAACGAGAAAACTTCACAAAACCAAAAAGCCCTATCAGCTGGGGATGTAGAATACAACGACTGCACCTCTGCAGAAGGGTAAGACTCCCTCGACGTGTGTCCTGCTTATGACAGTTAAACAATCTGATGGTGAGGATCCAGTAATTCTGGAGCTTTGAAAAATGCGTAGTACCCCTTCTTTGCCATCGCTCCCAGGTTCAATCTGGTTCGGAGTGATAGGATCCTATCTATAAGTCAAATAGAACTAAACTGTGTGCTTATTCTAAACTGAATTGTTTGAAATAGAACTGTTTATATGTATAAAAATGGATTTAGCATTTAACAACCTACACTGGTTGGTATGCCATAAAAGCAAACCAACCAAACCAAACCAAACCGAAACCAAACTATATAGCAAAAATCTCGTCGGAGGAATTGACATTTTGGCTGTTCCCCTCCCAAGATACTCGAGATTATTCTTGAAGTGGACAAGGGAAAAACTTTGACCAATAGACAAGTGAACAAGAAAACTCATGACAATACATTAGGCCTTACATCCCTCTGATCATATAGACAGACTATATGTGCCAAGAAAAGAAGGAGAAAGAAGACTCGCTAGCATTGAAGATAGCGTCGATACATCGACACGACGACTCGAAGACTACATAAAAAGAGCAAAGAGGGACTGATTACAGCGACCAGAAACAACACAAACAACACAAGGATAAATAGAACAATAATAAGTAGAAAACAAAAATGGAAAGAAAAACAATTGTATGGATATTTCAAGCAATAAACAAGCAAAATCTCATACAAGAAGACTTGGACATGGCTAAGAAAGGGAAACCTTAAGAGAAAAACTGAATCTCTTCTAATAGCAACACAAAACAACGACATAAAGACCAACTATGTTGAAGCAAAAATAGACAAGACAACAAAATAGCAAATGTAGGTTATGTGGTGATAAAGACGAAACGATCCATCATATGATAAGTGAATGCAATACATTTGCGCAAAAAGAGTATAAGACCAAACACGACTGGGTGGAGAAGGTGATCCACTGGGAATTGTGCAAAAAATTGAAATTTGACCAAACAAACAAATAGTAGAGTCACAACCCAGAATCCGTCCTGGAAAATGAGACGCACAAACTTTTTTTGTGATTTTCAGTTACAAACGGATCACCTGATCTAGGCCAGACAACTAGATCTACTAATAGCCAACAAGAAAAAAAAAGAGAACCTGGCAGTGAAAATAAAAGAGAGCGAAAAGAGAGATAAGTACGTGAGAACTAAAAAAAACTCTGGAATAAGAAGGTGACGGTGATACCGATTGAGGTTGGTGCACTTGGAACAATCCCCGAGAGGCTGGTAAATGGGTTGAAAGACGTGGAAATAAGAGGACAAGTAGAGACCATCCAGACTACAACATTATTAAGATCAGCCAGAATACTGAGAAAAGTCTTGGAGGCCTGAGGAGACGTGTTGTCTCTCAAACTCCAGTGAGAAGCTATCAGTTACCGCTGGTATGAAAAACTTCCAAAAGATTAAAAAAGCAACAACAAAAAACAAAACAAAAAAGAAATAATAGATAAATACCTGGACCTTGCTTGAGATCTGAAGAGCTAGAGAACATAAAAGTAATGGTGATATTAATCATAGTTTGAGTTTTGGAACAATCTCAAAGAATCTGTAAAAGAGAATTGGAAATCTGGGGAAACTTAAGACCACAGCACTGCTGAAATCGGCTCGGATACTGAGATTAAGCCCTAGAAAGTTGAGGACACTTGCAGTCACTCGGATTTCAGTGAAGGCCACTAGTACCTACTTGTGTAATATGAAATCGTAAAGAGACAGTAACAATGATTTCTGCCATGAAACCTAGTTACAAGGATCATTAAATAAGTTTCCAGACTTTTTTTTCGTAGAGGCACTTTTTTGATAGTACACACATGAAACTCTTGTCCCCGTCGAAGTATACTCCTCCGGCTGCCATGCACTTGTCCTACCGTTCCAACAACTTCTCGAAGGCCCCATGGAAGTCCTCTTGTGTGAGCGTGTCAATGACCTTCGTCACAGCCTCTTTCATCTCCTCAATTGTCTCATAACGACAGCCTGTGAGCTTAGGGAATAACCAAAAGTCACTGGGAGCAAGGTCTGGACTATAGGGAGGCTGAGGAACTGTCTTGATGTCCATCTTGGTCAAATAGTCAGTGACAAGGATGAAGTTGTGGACTGGTGCATTGTTCTGGTGGAAATGCCACTGATCCGATTTGAGGAGTGCTGGCCTCTTCCGACCGAATCTCTCCCTGAACTCCCTTAAAACCTCAATATAGTAACCCTAACCCTAACCCTTTGGCCAATCAACTCTGGTCTGTTGACTTGCTTACTCCTCCTACACCTCTCATCATCCCTCACAGACTCTCTGCCTTCCTTGAATCTCTTATGCCACTCCAAAACTGATGCTGGATTCATGTAAGATGGTCGAAAAGCAGTCTGAAGCATTCCATACGTTTCTGTGGTATTTTTTCCAAGTTTAAAACGGAATTTTATTGCATATCGTTCTTCTTAAGTGTCAGATTGCATTTTTGAAATTCGCCAGCTGTGACAATCAGGCTTTAGTAGAGTATATTCCAATTGCTGCTGTAGCGGTTCATTTGAAGCTGAAATCATAAAAGTTGGTCAGTCATCTCATAACATATAAAGCAATAACATAGTGAATTTTCAAGAGTCTACGACAATTTTAAATGCCAATACGCAAAAAGTCTGGAAATTTATTGAATACACCACGTATATCAAAGCAAAAATTGATAATACACAGTTAAATAGCAAGTGTAAATAATGTTTGGTTTGGTTTCTTTGTTTAATGGCATATCAATCTTTGTAGGTTATTTAATGCCAAAGATATTATCCTAGAAGAACAGTAGTGGTACTATTCAACCCATAGCTGGGAGGATAAGGAGGTTCATACCTTTCCCAAAGGTATTTGCCCGAAAGTGAACGTAATAGTGCGACTAGAGTACGAACTCGCGTACTATGATTCCGCAGTCCAGCGCTTTAACCATTACACCATGAATACACCTCCTGCAGATATTGTGTTGACAGAGATTAAACGATAAATCACATAATAAGCGAATACAACAAATGACATATATACAAACTCGAACCTGTCTTAAAAAATAAAACGCATTAGAATTTTGTTATACAAACGCATCCCCTAGAAGATCAGACCAAATGTTAATTAATAACAAAAACAAACTATTTTTTAACGAGTGAATTTTAGCGTTCCATCAGACAACAAAATAAAAATGAAAGAAAATAAAAAGAGATAAATATTTGATTCTTACCTGAGAACAGAAAAAGCAGAGGAACAACGGTCTTCAAAACTCTAAAAAAAGAAATTGGGGGTGGGGGTGGAAATGGAGATCAGAGGGAAAATCGAGACTATCCAGACCACAGCAGTGTTAAAATCATGTAGAATATCTAGAAGTGTTCTGGACATCTGAGGAGACTTGCTGTCACTCAGACTTCAATGAAAAAAACTTACAGTCAAAATTGGTGTAAAAATTCGCAAATAATGATAATAATTGTTTAAGTATTGAGAGAACTTGTTGTCACTTGATCTGTAAGTAAAGCCAACATATGCTGTTAATGTGAAAAATAAAACGAGTAAAACTAATATGCTAAATAGTAAATGTGACTATTATGACAGATCACAGAATGAAACACAGAATGAAATATGGCAAAATATCAGGACCTAGCTCGAGGGCTACGAAAAATCTGAAACAGTGAAGTAAGGGCTGAGATGACCTAGGCACCATGTCAAAGATCCTTCCAGAGCAGAGATCCGAGAGCTGAAAGAAAGCTTGAAGATCGGTTGAAATCTCCGAAGCGGAGAACTCTTTTTTTTTTTTTTTAAGTAGCTCGTTCTCTGACCCTTCAAGTGTAGAAAGAAACCCTAGAACGGCTTTACCAAACGAGCCACGATCCGTACCCTCAAGCCTCGCCCTAGCAAATACCGTGACACCTCTTTCTTAAGTGAAAGGAAAGGGAGTAACCTAAAACGGAGACAGAGGCAATTGATAGCAGTCGTCTTCCAACCTGATGACGTAGGCAGAAAGTAGCAGCGCACTCGTTTGATAGGAGTGTGCATCTCTGACGTGATTTGTCAGAGAATTGGGCGCGTTTTTATGATATCATTTTGTATTGAAACTGCACCTTACAACTTGTTTTATTTTCTTTCCGCTATATCCATTCACTGAAGCAAACCTTCGCTCACTTATTGTACAATACAGTACTTATGTGTACAATAAAGAAGTTAAGTATGCAATATAGTACTTACGTAATTTAATGGCCAAGAGGATATACATTTTTAAGAAATGGTTATACTTTACGTACAAATATAAGTTGCTATAATTTACTTTTTTTCTCTGTAATTAATTTGACGTTATTGTTTTTTTTCCTTTTTTTCACTCGTTGTCAGTTTTTAACACCAGTTATAACTGGCGGTCTTTCACTGCGGTCTAAGCAACGACTAACCTCCTCAGATCTCCAGGACTCTTCCCAGTATTCTAGCTGATCTTAACAATATTCTAGTGTAGATGATCTCAATTCTTCCACTGATTTCCAGATCGTCCAGTCGGTTGGTTGGTTTTTATAGCATATTAATCTTTTTAGGTTATTTATTGCCAAATCATATATATATATATATATATATATGCAAAAAGTGACCTCTGACTCATCTAAAAATGTTTCTCACAAACTATTGGTTTACAAATCATATAATATATATATATATATATATGTGTGTGTGTGTGTGTGTGTGTGTGTGTGTGTGTGTGTGTGTGTATGTATGTATGATTTGTAAACCAATAGTTTGTGAGTAATATTTTTAAATTAGTCAGAGCTCATTTTTCGCACACAGTTAAATGTTATCAAGTATTGCTATTTATTGTTTGCTCACAGTCAAATGGTTTTAAGTATCTCAATCTAATTCTTATCGTTCTATCTGCACACAGTTAAGCATTTTCAAGCATTACTATCTACTACAAACTCTATTTAGAATTAAACATTTGTTTGTACACAGTTAAATGGTCTCAAATATAATTAATGATTAACCAGTTCTATTTGCCCCATAGAATGGACCCTAATAGGTACTATCACTCTGGGTCAGAGTGGACTTGGGAGTAATGGCTATGGAGACCTTTTCCACATTTCCCAAAGCTCTAGGACCTGAAGACTCACCATCAATTGGGGTCATATCTGCGACACTTGTTGGTGAGAGGAAGTGTTACCTCTCTGCAGAGATGCAGTCAGTGTTTATACTGCCCCAGCCGACTGGGCTTCTTGTTCCTCCTTTTTTTATCCATGCCTTTGAAGATCGTTCCAAGTGCACAGGCTAAAATAGTTAACGCCGTCACCTTCATGTTGCACAGCTTTTTCAACTCTCAGGCAAGATCCAAGATTCTATCAAATAATAACACACGTACCTAACAAAATAACAAGAATATAATCCTACTTAAAATGAATTTAAACGAATAGTAATTAATTAAATAGAAGATAAAACCAATGAAGATGATTCGATTTTACGTAGCAGTTCTTTTTTGCTGAAAATTATAATAAAAATATTTTTAAAAAATAAATTTAACTAACCTTTTCGGTGAGAGGTTCGATTTGCAGTAAGCCTAACTTTGTCAGTTCGTGAGTTGGTCATGGTTGATAGTTGTACTACCACAACTGAGAACAAGTATAAAGATTTTCAAAAATATAATTTCAACAAAAAATCGTTTATTTAAAATGAAAATAAAAGAAAACGGATGTTCTTTTTCAATTTTGTTTTCCTTAAAACCTGTTTTTTTAAGCAGTTAAAAATGTGGAAGCTATTTCTATGGAACTCCGTATTTAAAGCAAAATCTTCAAATAAGCAAACTAAAATTGCTACCTTTGTTAAGTTATAAGGCAAACTACTCTACCATCTGTTTAAGGCTATAAAATTCTATGTAGAACTTGGACTATAACAATCTCTGTAGCTTTATATATATATATATATATATATATATATATATATATATATATATATATATATGTTGAGGGAGAAAGTCCGGGTTATATCCATATGCATAAATTAGAATAGCGTAGATATAGAATCAATGACGCATGGCGACTGTTAGTTTCACGCCTTTGAAATTTTGAAACATCCAATTGAAGCATTCGGTCACTCTTCATCTGAAGCTACTTTTTTCTTAGTAAAGGTCCTTAGTTTCCTCTGCTGCTTGCTTCATCTTAGTGCTCCCAGTCCTTAGTATTTGCTATATATATATATGTGTGTGTGTGTGTGTGTGTGTGTGGCAAATACTACCCTAAGAAGAAAACTATCCACTTTC
>OY757919.1:93519483-93534483 GCA_963585895.1 Sepioteuthis lessoniana | reverse complement strand
CCCAGGTCCATTCTGTAGTACCTGTTAGGGTCAAATAGCTCTATTTAAAAATCATCTGTATTAGATAAGAATACTTGATACCATATAACTGTGGGGAAATTATTTGTATTTGATAGGAATACTTGATACTATGTACAAGTGAGCAAATTATTATTATCATTATTATTATTATTATTGTTTACTCATTAGAGTTTTTCACATCAGTGTTAGCTGATGGTCTTTCACTGGAGATTGAGTGACAGCAAGTCTCCTCAAGTCTCCAGGACTCTTCTCAGTATTCTGGCCGTTTTCAATAATGCTATTGTTTGGATGGTCTCCACTCGGCCGCCAATTTCCAAATCCTCCAGGCCCTTTAATAATCCTTTAGTTACCGAGCCAAAAGCACCAATCACAATTGGTATGATTGTCACCTTCATGTTCCTTAGTTTTCCAATTCTCTAACAAGGTCGAGGTACTTATCTCTCTTTTCACATTCTTTCAGTTTTATTATGTGGTCAGCCGGGACAGCAAAGTCGACAATTTTTTTTTTTTGTTGATTATTATAAGGTCTGGTCTTCTGGCTGAGATTAGGTGATCTGTTTGTATGTCAAAGTCCCATAGGAGTTTGTGTGTGTCATTTTCTAGGACAGGTGCTGGGTTGTGCATATACCATTTGTTCGTATGGTCAAATTGAAATTTCTTGCACATCTCCCAGGGGATCACCTTGCCAACCCAATCGTGTGTGTGTATAGATATGTTTTTCGGCATTTGTAAGCTTATTTCGGTGGTGCAGAAATGGCCTGACGGAAAATGGAATCGGCGGACTGTGTTCAAACTCCGCTGTCTTCAGTTCGTAATAATACTATTAGAAAAGGCATAAATCCCTTGTCACCTTTAAGGTCAGCGATTATATTTTTTTATTATTAGAACCATGGAACCAAATATAACCCCTAAGTATGTTATTCGAAAAGGAGATGGGCGCATCTATAGAAAAACTTTTTACCGCAATAAAAACTATTTCGAATTTGGTGCTTTGATTATCTTTTAGTTCATGGATTTAAATTAAATTTTAATCCTACAGATTTTTCTGTTAAAAAAAAAACAACTCCTTCTGCAGTGAAGAAAATTTTTACGATGGAATGATAAAGATCAGACGAGTAGAGAATAATATTAGTATATCAACTTGTCTTTGTAACTGCGCTTCGGTAGGTCTTTTTTTTTTCAGGAAGAGAGAGAGAGAGAGAGAGAAAAGAACCAAAATGAAAACGAAGATTATTACGATACATTCCTGTATGTACATATGTCTATTTATGCATTGTTTTTCTGACAGACATCAAAAAACAAATTGTTATAATTTTTCATTACGTGTCTGTTTAAGTTAGGTGATTGGGTTTAATGTTATATCAAACCTTGATGGTTAGTCAAAGCCAAATCCTGTTTTTATATATAAATGTATGATCTGTAAGTAAATAATTTACAGTGGTCTAAATTTCTGAGACGAAGCTTGATGATTTTTTTTATCATTAAGGGTTTTTGGACTATTGTCTTCCTTTTATCGTTTCGGCCGATATGTGTCCGTCGAACACGGGAACCTTCACGGAACTTCGAACTACGTCCACTATTGAATCCACGGGGGTCGCCTGTTCCGATTCCGTTAGACACCTGAAGAAGACCGGAGGACATATCGACCGAAACGTTGTAGAAATAAAAATAAAGATGAAGACAATAGTCCAAAAACCCTTAATGATAAGAATAATTTACAGGTAAGATTATTTTTAAACGCGCCAGTGCTCATTTGTTTTTACATGGTTAAATGGTTTCAAGTCAAGTAAAGGATCAAGCAGTTCTATTTAATCTATTGATGAGATAGTATCTGCTTATTTGCATGTATATCTGGGCGGTAGGCATATTTTTCAAAGGCAATGAAAAAGCAGAAACAGTTATGAAAATAAGATTAGAATTAACCTTCTGGTTTTCTTATGAAACTTATGCGTAAAACTGTTGCTTATAAATACATACACATACATATACATGAATATATGAAAATTCCAAAAAATTTATAAGTGTATAACACAAAACATTTATTCATTAAAATCTTCTTTTAAACATCATTTTGAAAATTAGATATCCTATGACTGTGATCAACGCCATTTATTAGTACGTACGATAGATATTGCACGTTCATCATGCGTATTAAGTATTGATATGATGTTGGCTGATTGGTTTTATATTTTCTATTTAATGGGAATGAAGTTTAAATTTTCTAATTATATCAAATTCTCCTCATTGAAGAAATTCAGAAGATTGTTTGAGTGTTGGAAGAAGCGTAGGTTAGAATACTGGACATTGGCAAGATGGTTAGAGTGGTCGCCAATGGCCCGGGAGACCTCGGTTCAATCTCCAGGTCGAGTCATACCAAAGACTCAAAAAATGGTACTTGATCCTACCTTGATTAACACTCAGCATTATAAGGTAACGATTTAGGGTAAAGTGGAGTAATTCAGGGAAAAGAGTAGCGGCCTCCCCTACATCTTGGTGTCGTAGCTATCGAAAAGGGAACCTTCGGGTCACCCTCGACTACGGTGCGCCAACTTTACTTACCTACTCTAGATATCTTTTTTAAAATATTTACAAAAAAAAAAAAAAGAATCTTGGGAATATTGAATCAAAAGAACCATGAAGATTCAGACCATTTTTACAGAAACCTTTTTTTTGGTTTTTAGAAAACTTATTTTTATTTATCAATTGCGAAATATATATATATATATATATATATATATATATATATATATATATATATATATATATATATAGATAGATAGATAGATAGATAGATTGATAGATATTAGAAAACTTGATTTTATTTATTAATTTCGAATATATATATATATATATATATATATATATATATTAATTGCGAAATATATATATATTTTATTTGAGTTCCCCTACTGTCAATGCCAATGCCAATGGTGTCTTTGCTAATATATATATATATATATATATATATATATATATATAGCTTGATCAATATAATAGGAATTGCGAAAATCGTTACTTGTGGCTGCATGTGTTCCTATTTATATATTTGGTTTTATTTACGTATTTTGCATATGGCACCCCTTCATTAAAACATAATAAAATTCAATAAACATTTGCCATCTTCTTCTTCTTCTTCTTCTTCTTCTTCTTCTTCTTCTTCATCATTAAATAATCCGAATTTTCGCTGTTTAAAAACGTAATCAAAATAAAAATTTAGAAGAGGTGTTTACCCATCGACATAAGCTACAGAAATTAATTGTGGCTGATTGCTATTTATATATTTAATATATTTTAATTTTATTTTGAAATTTGGTGAACTAATGACAATACAAATACAACATAAAAATGAATCAAATATGAACAGAGTCAATTGATAAATAAATAGAATTAAAAGAAAATTCAATGAAAAAAATTGAAAATTCGGTTTTACTTTTGTAAAAGAGGGTTATACTTTGCAGCGTAGAACAATTAGAACAGTCGTTTCCACACACACACACACACACACACACACACACACACACACACACACACACACACACAATTTCACTCTCGTATACACACACACACACACACACTAAGGCACACACACAATCACACACAAAATTTCACACAGACACTTTCACATACACTCACAGGTACACACACAACTTCCAATACACAATTTCCATCCTTCACACACACACACACACACACACACACACACACACACACACACAGAGTCAACATTTTTATCAGAAAGATAAGATTAAAAACGAATAATAAAACAATTATTCATTTTCAATTTAATTTTTTAAATAAGTTATTTTGCTTGCTTTTTTTATGACCGATTTTTAAAGGAAAATATACAATTTTTTAAAATTCTGTTGAGTTCGATTTTGAATATTTTGGGGGTCGAAAAGAACTATCGGTTTGGTGACATAGTTGCATGTGGAAATTGAACCCAGATTAACAGATAGACACACACAGGAGCATTATATATATGAAAGAAGGTAGAAAAAGAAAAAAAAAATAATGAAAGAATGACCAATAAAACGTTTATTGATCTTCTGTACCCAATACCCCACACTCTGCAAGACTTTATTCTCCCGTAACCCTTCTTACCTCCATCCGATTATTCAAACACTTCCCATCGATAGAAAAAAAAAAATGCACAAATCCAATTCTCTCTTTAACAAATTGTCCCATATTAAATGTTTTTATTTCTCGGGTTTTGAATAAAAATAAAAACGTGTGAATTAAATGAACATGGAAAAAGTGAATTATCGTAAGTAGCTATGATAGTTATAATATTTTCAAGAAAGTAGACTGAAAGATGAAAATAATTATGTTAAAGTGAAAAATCAAATAACGATGTTAAGTAATTTACGAAGCTCTTTGCTTCGATGTGGCACAAGGTCGAATGAATGAGGCGCACCAATGAGACTCGAACTCACTTGTGTAGGTTTGCTAGTACCAGCTTGCAAACGGTTACACCACCAGAGGTGCCCAATCAAATAATGATGTTAGTTGGTCTGGTTTTATAGCATATCAGCCATTGTTGGTTATATAATACCAAATCCTTTTAATACATATATGAGATATATAATTTGTAAACACGTCTTGTAGATAACATTTTTAAACGAGCCTAAGCTCATTTTTTTTTGGCTCACAGATAAAGGGGTTCACTTACTTCTATCGAATACGAATACTTCTGTTCACGACAAACAGTTCTATTCTAAACAATTCACTTTAGCATAAGTACACAGTTTAAATGTCAAACGGTTCTATTCGACCCATAGATAGGACCCTATTAGGTGCTACCACTCCGAACCAAAGTGGACCTGGGAGTAATGACAATGAAGGCTACTCCACATTCCCCTATTACCGGAACCTCACAATCAGATTGTTTATCTCATATCTGGGACGCTCGTTGGGGAAGTTTTACCCCTCGGCAGAGATGCTGTCAGTGTATTCTAAAGCCCCTGCTGACAGGGCTAATAAAACCCTTGCAGGTTATTCATTGTTAGATTCTCTTCACACACACACACACACACACACACACACACACATATATATATATATATATATATATATATATATCGATTCCAGTTTGAAACACCTCACGTGTCTAGCTACACAGAAGAGTTGTGATACAACGAAACAGTCTATCTGTGGTTGACAATATATAGAAAGAATTGAGCACTCTGGTAGCCGATAGGGTATTAAAAAAATGTAAACAAATGGCTGCTGCTGTGGCTACATAAATACCTTAACAATTCCCTTAGCCAAACGTGGTACGCTTGTTGGCCGAGCGGCCTGAGACTTAGTCTAACGTAAAGTTGTATGGGTTTCGATCCCGGCTTCGAGCGTCCTACGTGTCTAGCCACACTGAAGAGTTCTGATAGAACGAAACAGTCTGTCTGTGGATGACAATATATATATATATATATATATATAATTTGTAAACTAATAGTTTGTAGGTAACAATTAGGTATCGAGCTTGAGCTCCGCACTCCCAAAGCTCCAGAATTACTGAAGCTTCACCATCAGATTGTTTATAATCATATCCAGGACACACGTTGGTCGTGTCTTACTTCACTGCAGAGATGCAGTCGGAGTATTCAACAGGCCCAGCCGACTGGGGCATAGAGATTTTTTCTAAATAAAGTAATTTTCATGAGGTTGTTTATTTATTTATTCACCATTATATATAAATTCTGGTTTGTGCATATACCATTTGTCAAGATTTTTCAATTGATTTATAATAATTATTACTAATAGTTGATTAATCGTTAATTCGTTTCTGATCTCTCTCATTAAATAAGAGAGGATTTCTTTCAAGTTGTGACCGTGTCAGTGTTGTTATATGGTTGGACCATCTGGTCACTAACGAAGCGTTTGGAGAAAAAAGCAGATGGGAACTACACAGAAATGCCGTTTTGAGCAATTCCTGGAAACAGTGTCTTCTAAAACAGCTGCTGTACGGCCACTTGTTTCTCATCTCACAAACCATCCTAGTAAGACGAGCTCGTCATACTAGATACAGCTAGTGAAGCCACGACGAACTCATAAGCGACATTTTCCCGTGGACACACCAGTGTTGACCGAACAGTTAAAACTTACATCCGTCAGCTTTGTACGCACACTGGATGCCGTGTAGAGGACTTGACAAGAGTGATGGACAATAGGGACTGATGGTCGGAGATATTCAAGGAAATCGGTGCTATCAGCTCGACTTTATTTTCATTAGTAGTAGTAGCTGTAGTAAAAAAAGTAAAGTTGGTGAACTTAGTCGAGGGTGACCCGAAGGCTCCCTTTTCAATAGCTACTACACCTAGATGTTTAGGAGAGTACAACTCCATTCCCAGGATTGCTCTACTTTATTCTTGATCCTCATCTTATAGTGCTGAGTGCTAAATAAGGCGGCATCAAGTACCATTTTTTGAGTCTTTGGTATGACTCGACCTGGGATTGCACCCTGGTCTACCGGACCATTGGCAAACACTCTACTCATTAGGCTAATTATTATTAGTAGTAGTAAAGTAAAAAAAAGTTGTAAAGTTGGCGACTGTACTCGAGGGTGACCCGAAGGCTCCCTTTTCAGAAGCTACTACATCAAGTCGTAGGGGAGGGCGCTATTCCTTTCCCTGGATTGCTCCACTTTCCCCTTGATACGTACCTTATAATGTTAAGTGTTAAGCAAGGAGGTATTAAGTACCATTTTTTAAAAGTCTTTGGTATGAATTGACTTGGGATTGAACCCTGGTTTCCCGGACCATTGGCGAACACTCTACCCAGTCTTAGGTATGACGCGACCTGGGCTTGTACGTTAATACTCGTCATATATATATATATATATATATATATATATATATATATATTACATGATAAACCTCTTATATATATACATATATATGTATGTATATATATATATAAGAGATTTATGGTTCATACAAGCTCATTTGTTGAGTTAATGGAAGACCATCATGTAAAAAGTAAAGTTGGCGACTGTAGTTGAGGGCGACCAGAAGGCTCCCTTTTCAATAACTACTACACCGAGGTGTAAGGGAGAGCGCTACTCTTTTCCCTGGATTGCTCCACTTCACCCTTGATACCAACCTTATATTGCTGAGTGTTAAGCAAGGAGGTATCAAGTACCATTTTTTAAGTCTTTGGTATGACTCGACTTGGGATTGAACCCCGGTCTCCCGGACCATTGGCGAACACTCTACCCAGTAGTAGTAGTATGTTATTATTTCTTGGTAAATAAAATTAATTACAGCGATTATTCATTTAGGGTTACGCTAATTCTTAATTAATGCAAATCCAATATTATCATTATTATATAAATTATAAATTAACAATTTGTATCATGAACAATAATATGTTAGTTTTTATGGATGAATAAATTCTTATTATAGAAATATAATAATATTTCTATCAATTCATTAATTCTTAATAAACTAAATCAGTTATAAAACGCCAGGAATTCTTAATGAATAGTTTATATAAAAAATAATAACAGGAGCCATCTCCGCTCTAAGTAGGAAGCTCTTAAAATTAGTAGACCCGTTCACATCTCATCTACTGAGAGTGATATCAACGTATGCCTAGCGAAGGTGTTGAATGTTATTAACGGGTCATCGATTATATGGACGTCTTATCTGTCTGATGAAATGAAGCAGTATTCCTTCCTGCTTGTGGCTGTGTTCATACTACTATGTGGATGCACGCTAACAAAATGCAGAGAGAAAAAGCTTGATGTGAAGTACACAAGAATGTTGCGTGCTGTCTTGAACAAATCCTGGAAGCAACATCCGACAAAACAGCAGCTGTACGGCCTCCTACCTCCTATCTCACAAATTGTCCAAGTAAGATGAACAATTCATGTTGAGCACTGCTGGTGAAGCTAGGACGTGACATTTTCTTATGGACTACTACGCATGGATGTACCACTGTTGGCTGAACAGCAAAGATTTACATACATCATCTCTGTGCAGACACTAGATACAGTCTAGAAGACATGCGATGGATGAAGGGACGTATCATGATTGGGAATGATTCTATTGGAGAATATATATAAGGATTCTTATAAATCTCCAGGAGTGTTCAATGTATGATAATTAATATATAAATTTGCATATTTCACACAGACCAAATTCAAATAATTGGTAAAAACTCAACTAACAGTCATTTGGTAATGATAAATCTATTACAGCTAGCCACTCAATAAGAGAAACCGACCTTTTCAGATAGCCATTATACAATGGAGAGAAATTTTAAGAAATCTTTCAATGGATTCTTAAACGTTTAAAAATAGAGTGGAGACAAAAAAGATATGGGCTTGAAGTTGGAGTCATAACCGGATGTAATGTGACCGTATTGGTCTCATGTATCCTTACGTATCTAAAAAATTTAACCCGACATATCTCTCTCTCTCTCTCTATATATATATATATACGTGGTGCATATGTTTCCTGACTTTTTTGTACAGACATTTTAAATAGTTGTAGACTCTTGAAAATTCATTATCTTATTGCTATACATCTTATGAGATGACTGACCAACTTTTATTATTTCAGCTTCAAATGAACAGCTACAGCAGGAATTGGAATACACCCTACTAAAGCCTGATTGTCACAGCTGGTGGATTTCAAAAATGAAATCTGGACGTGAGGACACTTTAGAAGAACGATATGCAATAAAATTCTGTTGTAAGCTTGGAAAAAATGCCACAGAAACGTATGGAATGCTTCAGACTGCTTTTCGACCATCTTGCATGAATCTAGCATCAGTTTTAGAGTGGCATAAGAGATTCAAGGAGGGCACGGAGTCTGTGAGGGATGATTAGAGATGTTGGAGGAGTAAGAAAGTCAATACACAAAGGGTTAGGGTTAGGGTTACTATGTTGAAGTTTTAAGGGAGTTCAGGAAGAGATTCCCTCGGAAGAGGCCAGCACTCTTCAAATCGGGTCAGTGGCATTTCCACCATGACAATGCACCAGTCCACAACTCCATCCTTGCCACAGGCTATTTGACCAAGATGGCCATCAAGACAGTTCCTCAGCCTTCCTATAGTCCAGACCTTGCTCCCAGTGACTTTTGGTTATTCCCTAAGCTCACAGGCTGTCGTTATGAGACAACTGAGGAGATGAAAGAGGCTGTGACGAAGGTCATTGACACGCTCACACAAGAGGACTTCCATGGGGCCTTGCAGAAGTTGTTGGAACGGTAGAACAAGTGCATTGCAGCCGGAGGAGATTACTTCGAAGGGGAATAGAATAGAGTTTCATGTGTGTACTGTCAATAAAAGTGCCCATACGAAAAAAGTCTGGAACCTTATCGTATGCGACTCATATATATATATATATATATATATATATATTCCTTATATACATACAAGGTATTAGAGTCAGTGACCCTGGGTTTCATGCGTTACGCATTCGTCTGATGAATATATACATACTTATATATATATATATATATATATATATATATATATATATATTGTAGAGTTTTATGTTTCTCACTTGCTCACTTGATGAGTGAATGGGAACAAATTTTGCGGTTTTATTAAACAGTACTCACTATCAATGATAGAGCTTTTATATATATATATATATATATATATAATATATATATATATATATATATATATTACATGCTAGTGTCAGTGACCCAGGGTTTCATGCTTTACGCATTTTTATGACGAATATATATATATATATATATATATATATATATATATATATATATATATATATATATGCGTTAATGGTATAATAGGTGCAGTCGCAGACATACGGAACACTGCTGGAGATATTGGGACGAACTCATAAGCGACACACTCCTGTGGACCCCTTCACATGGACGAGCAAAGACAGGACGACCAGCTTGAACCTACATACAACAGCTCCGTGCCGATACAGGATGTAGCTTTGAAGATCTACCGGAAGCGATGGACGAAAGAGAAGGGAGGCGGGAGAGGTCAGGGAGATCCGCGCTGGTGGCGCGACATGCTGATGATGATGTAAATGAATAGTTTCTTGGTAATTTTATTCTAAAATGAGTTAGAGCCCATCTGTTTGCACCCTGATAAATAGTTTTAAATATTGCTATTTATTGTTTGCACATAGTTAAATAGTTTCAAATATTGGGCTTTGTTGTTTGCACACAGTTAAACGGCTTCAATTATTGCTTTTTGATATTACTAATTCTCTTTATCAATTACTCCGATATAGTTTTATGCTAATCAATTGTTTGCAGTCATTTAAATGGTTTCAAGTTTTGATATGTAACACAAATAGTTCTATTCAGTATTAACAATTATCCTTACTCATATTTACCCAACCCCTCCGCTCGGGCAGGATATGACACAAGATCAATTTTTAAGCGGAGTTTAACAGGTTTGAATTCAGAGTTTTCCTTCTCCTAGACTAGTTGCCTCACCGAGGTTGAAGAACCTAGTCTGCCTAACTATTTACCCATAGCTGGAGGGAGAATAATTGGATTCAGGGTATTAGTGCAATGTGAAAAGCATTCAGTCCAGGATTTGAACTCGTGTCGCCGTGTCCAATTCCTGCGACGATAACCATTACACCACGGGCAGCTCCAATTATCCTTAATAAGGATGGAACTTTACTACTTGAGAGTATAACAAATACTACCACAACAGGTATTAGTGGACCTGGGAGTAATAGCAATAAAGTGGTACTCCATATTTCCCAAAGCTCCAGAATTAGAGCCTTACCAACGAATGGTTTAGTGTCATACATATATATATATATATATATATATATATATATATATATATAAGTATGGGCAAACTGTTAAATTCAGGACAGTCAATGATTTTGTTTCTTTGTTTAATGGCATGTCAACCATTGTAGTTTAGTTAATGCCAAAGCCATTCTTCTAGGAGGACAGTAGTGGTACTATTTAAACCATGGCTGGGGGGATGAGGAGGTTCATGCCTATTCCAAAGGTATTTGTGTGAAAGTGAACGTTATAATGCGACTGGAGTTTGAAATCGCTTACAACGACTCCGCAGTTCATCAGTTTAACCATTACACCACGAGAACACCCAATGACCCTGTGTGTGTGTGTGTGTGTGTGTGTGTGTGTGTGTGTGTGTGTGTGTGTGTGTGTGTGTGTATACATATATATAAATAAGCTTAGTCACGCACTTGGTTGCACTGATGAAACATTCAGTCTGGGTCAGACAAACAGTTTTGATTACGCGCTAAAATAAACCATTAACATTAGTAAATACATACACACACACACACACACACATATATATATATATATATATGTGTGTGTGTGGGGGGGGTGAAATTTACGAAAACATTATAAATCTGTAGTTTTGTGATGAAAAACATTTCATATATATATGCATATGTGTGTGAGATTGTATGCGTGTGTGAGTGTGTGTGTGCGTGTGCACGTGTTGATAATAATAATAATAATAATAATAATAATACGAAGAAGAAGAAGAAAAAGAACAACAACAACAACAACAACTACTGATGATGATGATGATAATAATAATAAAGTAAGCAGAGTTAAAAAATGCTCGATGTTTTTCTGATAAAAAACACGACCATGAATTGTATGGATGCCCGTTATATGAACGGTCCATGATGATGATGGTGCTTTTATTTAGGAAGGAGTGAAAAGATTCTAATTTGCGTTTCCTAGTTATATCTGTTATACTGAAAATTTTGATATATCAACTAATTCCGATCCTCTAAAATTTTTCATTCCGTTTAAAAAATCGACTGTAAATAATCTATATTCACATTTAGGGAATTATGAAATAAAAATATCACTATAATATACTGTTCTGAATTACGGTTGCACGAATATATATTTATATACAAACATAATGAAAATTGTACTTATATATATATATATATATATTGGAATAGACAAATTTTCCAAAAGACGTATTTTTATAAATCCGAGAAGTGCTCAAATTCTAGTCAGTAGAGCAAGATAGACCTAAAAATTTAACCATCAAATGATAATCGTATCAATTTTGTAAAAATACGTGAAACTATAAATAGTGAGATTGTCATAAGAAGGTGAGTAGACATTTATGCATTTATTAATTTATTTTAGGTATATATATATATATATATATATATATATATATATATATATTTGTCTTATATATATATATATATATATATATATATATGAATTATACTTTTTGAACATATATATTCAAAAAGTATGTATTAAGCTGTATTTACCAAGGCAGAAAAAACAATGAATGAAACGTTTATTTTCTTCAAAATAGTCCTATTGCCATTCATCGCATTTATTCCCGTGGGTGTTCTCAGGGTCGAAGCATTCCTAAAATTTCGATTTTAATGAAATGTGAAACGCTGAAGCCGAATTTTTAAAAGTCCTCCATGTCCTCAAATCTTATCCTACTGATAAATTTTCAGTTTAGGAAACAAGAAAAAGCTGAACGGGGTCATGTCTGCTGAATACGGAGGAGCTGCTCTTTCGTCAGAAACATTTCGTGCAAAAAGATTCTAGACTGGCTTCATAAAGTTTCACTTTCCTGCGTGTGAAGTTTAAGTATCTGAACATCATTAAACACCGAAACGTAATTAAACATCTAAATCTCATCAAACAATATCTAAACATCATTAAACATCTGTACAAATTTCTTAATTGGGCATCTAAACATCTCAACCCCATTGAACATCTTAACCTCATCAAACATCTAAGCATCACAAAGCATTTAAAACTCATAAAACATCTAAACCCCATAAAACATCTAAACCTCAGTAAATATCTAAACCTCATTAAACATGTAAACATTATTAAACCTCATTTGCCCTGTCGGCTGGGGCTGTAGAATACATCGACTGGATCTCTGCAGAGGGGTACGACCCCCATTCCTCAACGGGTGTCCAGGATATGACACTAAACAATCTGATGGTGAGGCTCCAATTTGCTGGAGCTTTGGGGAATGCGGAGTACCTCTTTATTGCCATCGTTCCCAGGTCCACTCTGGTCCGGAGTGGTAGCACCTGAAAGGGTCCTATCTATGGGTTCAATTGAACAAAACAGTGTACTTATACTAAACTGAACTGTTTGAAATAGAACTTTTTGACATTGAAACTGTGTACGTATGCTAAGCTGAACTGTTTGAAATAGAACTGTTTTTTGACATTTAAACTATGTACTTATGTCAGACTGAATTGTTTGAAATAGAACTGTTTATATGTATAAAAATGGAATTGGCATTAATGACCTACAATGGTTGATGTGCTATAAAACCAAGACAAACGAAACCAAACTAAACCTCAGTGTGGTTTCTTTGTTTAATGGCATATCAACCTTTGTAGGTTATTTAATGCCAAAGCTATTCTCCTAGAAGAGCAGTAGTGGTACTATTTAACCCATAGCTGGGAGGATAAGGGGGTTCATACCTTTCCCAAGGGTATTTGCCCGAAAGTGAACGTAATAGCACGACTGGAGTACGAACTCGCTTACTACGATTCCGGAGTCCATCGCTTTAACCATTACACCACGAGGACACCCCCCCACTAAACCTCATAAAACATGTAAACCACCATAAACATTTAAACATAACAAAACATCTAAAACTCATTAAACATCTAAAACTCATTCATATCTAAACCTCATTAAACATGTAAACCTCATTAAACATGTAAACCTCATTCACATCTAAACACAATTAAACATGTAAACCTCAATAAACATCCGAACGCCATTAAACATGTAAAGCTCATTAAACATCAAAACCTCATTAAATATCTAAACCTCATTCACATCTAAACCTCATTAAACATGTAAACCTCATTAAACATCTAAACCTCATTAAACATTTATTCAAATTGTTTAACTGTGCAGACTTCATTTAAATTTAAAATTTTAAAACTAATAAAACTTTAAGTTTACATTTTTATAATACTTCGTCTCTCTCCCTCCCTCCCTCACTCACTCACCCTCTCTTTCTCTTTCTATGTATATATATATATATATATGTATATATAAGTATGGCTTTGACAAAGAATCAACGGAACATGGTAACATATACCTTGTTCTTGTGTGTATATGTGTATGCATGTGTGTGTCCGCTGGTATATCTATATTTTTATAGCCACATGGATTTCGGTTTCATGATAAATTGGTGGGTGTATAAAATCAATTCTATTTTTTTTATGTATTTACGTCCTTTTTTTCAAATTGGTTTGTTTCATTTTATTCGAATTAGTTTCTCTACCAATATTTGTATGTATTTCTGAATGGATGGGTGAATCTATCTATCTATCTATCTATCTATCTATCTATCTATCTATCTATCTATCTCAGTCTCTTCTTATCTATCAATCTATCTCAGTTTCTTCATCTCTCTATCTCTCTCTCTCTCTCTCTCTCTCTCTATCTATCTATCTATCTATCTATCTCAGTCTCTTCTTATCTATCTATCTATCTATCTATCTCAGTTTGTTCATATCTATCTATCTGTCTATCTTAGTTTGTTCATATCTATCTATCTATCTATCTATCTATCTATCTCAGTTTCTTCATCTCTCTCTCTCTCTCTCTCTCTCTCTCTCTCTCTCTCTATCTATCTATCTATCTATCTATCTCAGTCTCTTCATCTCTCTCTCTCGCTCTCTATCTATCTCAGTTCATATCTATCTATCTATCTATCTATCTATTTTTTTTTTTGTTATAAAATATTACATCATAGAAAATTAGAAAGACTTACGCAACAAAAGAAGAATACACATTACACATATTTGAATTTTGTTTTAATTGATTTCTGTATAAAATTTTAGATAGAATTGTTTTAAAAATATTTGAGAATAAAACAATATTCGAAATCAATAATAGCAAATAATTATTTATGAAATCTGGTTTTGTTAAAACCAATGTACAAATTATCCATACCATATATTATATAAACCTTTATTTCTTAATAATAAATAGCACACATTGTGTGATTTTA
>OY757919.1:93444483-93514483 GCA_963585895.1 Sepioteuthis lessoniana | reverse complement strand
GAATAGCGAGTGAGTCAGGGAAATCCGTGTCAGCGGTACATGATTATATTTCATTATCCTGTTTCAATCTTATTTTTTTAACAAGTGTTTATTTATTTACTAATCCATTTAAAAAAAGATTAATACGAGATTGTTTCGTTGATATTTTTTAGGATTATTCTCAGTTGCGAAAATATTCTCTATCTTAGAATATTTAATGTCGTAAAAAGTGAGCAAATTTAAATTGTTTGAATTGTTAGCAATATTAGCAATATTAAAACATGTTAGCAATATTAAATGAATGAATAGTGTTCAGATGGATAACTACTGTTAAATAGTTGGAACCACTTCACCGTGTGCAAACAAATGATCAATATTGAATATAATTATGTGTTAGATAGTAAAATTGAAACCATTTAAATGTGTTGAAAAATTAACAATACCAGTGTGCAAATAAATGACTGATGTTAAATTCTGATTAATATAGGAATACTTGAAACCACTTAACTGTGTACAAAAAATGAGTTCAGGTTCGTTTAAAAATGTTATCAACAAAATGTGTTTACAAATCATATATTTAATACATTTATATTAGGAGAATTTAGTATTAAATAACCTACAATGGTTGATACGCCATAAAACCCAACTCAACCCAACCCAACCAATCGACGTATAAAAGCTCAACACTTCAGTTAGAAATGTGGACTGTGAGATTACCCACGAAGGTGGTATTTGTTCATCTCCTCGCCACGATGAAATGTGGCATTAGGCCTTTTTTTGTGTGGGAGCCGGACAGGAGTCGAAGTGCACATGACCAGTGATGCTTGAAAGTTTTGGCCTTGTCCGCATTCCCCTTCTGGGGCGCCCCAGTCACCAAGCAATAAACTTGGTCTTATCGAAGCAGGCAAAGGACTGGGGATGGCCTCCTTAGGTCAAGGAGTGCTAAACTCGGGTCACAAGCAAGGCCAAGCGAACGAGACAACACGAACCGGTACGTGTACCACCTAAGACGTCTAACGTGTGGCCCGTCTACATTGCTTATAGAGGTGATGGCCTGTGTAAGACCAGCCATACATTTTAGACTTGCTTATAGCAGAAGAATGGTGTACAAATGTGCCAAAGATTCTGTTATTTATCGATGCGTCCCACCAACGCTCGAATATGGCACAAGGCCGTTTTTAAGGTGGGTCCAGTCGCAGGGCCGAAGCCCACACGCGTCCGGCAAGGCCAAAAATACCTTCGGCCCTGTCGGCATTCCCCTTTTTGGGGCGCCTCAGGCGCCAGGCAATACCCCCCCCCCCGTAGAGGGTAAAAGTCTGGGGGGATGGCCCCCTGAGGCCGGAGGAAATCTCCAGTGCCGAGGCACACCTGGCAGAACCGCCCAGAGGTAAGACGGCCTACCGAATGCAACCCAAGAACTGGAGAGGAAAAGCCACACACAAACGCCCTAGAGCGTCCGCGTCTTCTGTCAACACTACTCAGACTTTGAATTTAAAGTTTTTCTTTCTCCTAGACTAGTTACCTCGAGAGTCCAGTCTACACATTTATTTTATCCAGAGATTGAAGAAGAATAAAAGGGTTCATGCCTTTCACAAAGGCATAAGGGCGAAATGAAACAATGACAGCTTCGTGAAGGTTCTGACTTTGACTCGTCGAGTCCATATCCTTATGACAATAACCGTTTCGTCACACACACTCACCCATACACACATGGTCGAAAGCACTTTTTCTAAGATGGGGAACTTTCTTCACCACATTGATCCAAACATAACAGCTATATCTAGCATGTCTTGCTTGTCTTACGTGGATGATTTGTGAGATGAGAGATAAGTGGCCGTACAGCTACTGTTTTGTAGAGTGCTGCTTCCAGAATTTGCTCAAAATAGCAAGCAGCATTCTTGTGTAGTTCCCATCAAGCTTTTTCTCCAAGCATTTCTAAATAGTGCCACTATGCAGTTGTACAGCTTGGAATTCCAGTTTTATTAATTCACTTGAAGATCTTGAAAAGAAAACAATCCGCGGTCTTTAACCGAACACGCTTAGATAACAACTTGTTGCCTAAGTATACAATACGCATACACGCACATATATAACCGTTACGCCGTACACATACATATGTAAATATATATATATATATATATATATATATATATATATGTGTGTGTGTGTGTGTGTGTGTGTGTGGCATAGAAAACCACAAGTCCAAACGAAGGTAAATGTAAGTAGAAAGATTATTTTGCACCAATTCTCCAAGTGGCTGCCAGACTTGAAAATCTGGATTCAAAACCTTTGAGAATATAGTCCAATTCCATGCGATACAGAGGTTGAACATTGTAGGGGGATTTCCCGTGGCTAATAACCTGGACAGCGACTTTGCAGTAACCTTCTATTACCCTAGCTATGGTTAAATAGTACTACAATTGTTCTTTGATAAGGGTGGTTTTGGCATTAAATAACCTCCTATGGTTGATATGTCATTAAAATAAAAACGTTAAATCTTTGTTTATAATAATCAATGAATAATTAAAATGATTGAAGTTAGTCTAACCACAAGTTCCATTCTTTAAATCACTTCCATGATTTTTTTCTCCACACCCACGTCATTTTTTCCCCATTTTTTTATTTTAAAAGCCCCTGGCTTTCGTCTGTACATCACTGACGCATCTGATGCTGTTACCTCGTCAAATGCAACTTTATCGACTGCAGCGCCTCTTTCAAAGAAATTTTACAGTGCATCTTGCACGCAATTCACAGACACGACAACAAGCAGCAGATCGGAAGGAGACGCACGCATTGCATGCTGGTACCTTTTCAAAATGGCGGCGAAGATCTCAGCATCCAGATCAACATTGGTTTCATCACCCGGTAAGAGTGAAAGGGTCTTGGATGGTGTGGTTGGGGGAGAATTTAGTCAATCCCATCAGAAATATTTCAAAAATAAATAAATAAGTAAATAAATAAAAACCATTAAAAATAATAAAAGTTTTTAAATGTTTTTAATACAATGTATAAATAAACCAAATATAAATATATATGCAAGGAAATGAAAATTTTTGTACGAATAAGAATTGAATATGCATGTCTGGCAATAAATTACTTGAAAACAGTTGTACTGAAAACGTTTTAAACATACAAAGGAAGAAAGGAAGGAAGGGAGGAAGAAAAAAGAAGAACGGGAAGGGAGAAAGGAAATGTGAAGAAGAAATAAAGAGGAAGAAAGAATGAAATTGCAAAGAAAGACGAATGAGAGGATTGCAAAAGAGGCTTAATGATTAGGAATAAAGTCTTGTGAAAGAAAAGGGACAAGTCAGAAAAAAAGTCAGAAAAAAAGAAGAAACGCAAGGGAGGAAAATTGAATAAAAGCATAAAGAAGAAGAAGAAGAAGAAGAAGAAGAAGAAGAAGAAGAAGAAGAAAAAACCTAATCTGTGTGTCTTTTAAAGGTTTCCTTTATTAAAAATGACGTGTTTTAAAAAAAGTTTCGTAAATAGACCCGTGTCAAATGTTGGGAGAAAAATCAAAGGGATCTTCATTCTTTCTTTCTTTCTTTCTTTCTTTCTTTCACAATCTCTCTCTCTCTCTCTCTCTCTCTCTCTCATTTCATACGAGACCCAAGAGACGATTATATGACGTCGCCTCAAAGAATTAAAATTAATATAAAAAGATCACGCAAAGCGCTTCTCACGCAAAAAATGAAGAACACAAAATAAAAACAGTAAATAAACAATTCGAAAATTTTATTTTATTTTATTTCATTTAATCTAAATCGAAAATGGTTAACTTCTAAAAATGGCAATTTAATATTTTCAGAAACGTATAAGGCGGGTGGGGGGTGCTTATATTTAAAATAACTTAAAAATCTTTGGTCAAATTTCAACTAATCAAACTATGATTCTCTAACTTAAAACCAATTTTCATAAGCTATATATATATGTAGTCAGACGAACCAGACACGCGGGACACTGCTGGAGAAGCAAGGACGAGCTCATAAGCGATGTACTCCTGTGGACCCCCACATATGGATGTGCAAAAGTAGGACGACCAGCACGAACTTACATACAGCAACTATGTGAGGACACAGGATGTAACCCTGAAGACCTGCCGGAGGCGATGAATGATAGGGAGAAATGGCGAGAGAGGGTCAGGGATATCCGCGCTGGCGGCGCGACATGATGATGATGATGATGATGATATATATATGTGTGTGTGTGTGTTTACCCACCCTTCCGCACGAGTAGGATGTGACACAGGGTCTATTTGTTAAACGGAGTTTAATTGATTTGAATTCAGAGTTTTCCTTCTCCTAGACTGGTATCTGTACAAAGGTTGAAGATCTCTGTCTGCTCTGCTATTAGGTGGATGCACACCTTTCCTAAAAGTATCAGCTCTGTATGAAACGTAAACGGCTTCGTACAGGCATTAAATAACCTACAATGGTTGATATGTTATAAAACCAAACCAAACCAAACCAAATAAGAAAATCAATGTGGACCACACCTACGCAATTCAATCTATCCTTCAATTAACTTTTTTCAATATAAAATAATTTTAGTTCAGATTTAAATTTTTGCCGCCATCAAGCTGTTGTATATGTTGATCCTAGATTTTTTGGCTTTCATCTTAAATGATACATTTTTTTCAAATGATTTGATGTGGTGTGTGCAAGCGTAAAATTTAACTCATTCTTTATGGACAGAGTTTGGCAAAGATGCAGACAAGCACATCTTGCAAATACATCCATACAAGCCGAGTCTCTGCTGTATAGCCTGGATCAGCCAGCTAGAGATATTGGTCTCTCCGTGAACAAAAGAGAGTTCATGTGTTTTAAACATGTTGGAGACATCTCGATATGAAATGACAAGCCTTTGATAGTAGTTGACAAATTCCCATCCCTTGGTAACAATATCTCATCTACTGAAAGTGATGTCAATATACGTGTTAGAAAAGCATGGACTGCTATTGGCGGGTGATTGATCATTTGGAAATCTGATGATTCTGATTAAATAAAACGGGAATTCTGAGCAGTGTTACTGTATAGTTGCACTATTTGGACTATTTTCTTATAGAAAAACCGAGGTGGGAACTACACAAGAATACTGCGTACTATTTTGTACAAATACCGGAAGCAGCACCTTACAAAACAGCAGCTGTACTGCCACCTACCTCCCGTCTTACAAACCATTCATGTAAGACGTACGAGACATGCTAGGTTTTGCTGGTGAAATAGGGAACAATTAATACGCGATGTTCTTCCATGGACTCCTAGACATGGATACACCACTGTTTACCGAATAGCAAATATTTAAATACATCAGCTCTTATGGAGGTGCTCGTGGTGTAATGGTTATCATCGTAGGAAATGGACACGGCGAAACGAGTTCAAATCCTTGATGAGACTGATTGCATTTCACATAGCACTAATACCCTTGGGAAAGGTATGAATCCAATTATTCTCCCTCCAGCTATGGGTAAATAGTTAGGCAAACTAGGTTCTTCAGCCTTGGTAAGGCAACTAGTCTAGGAGAAGGAAAACTCTGAATTCAAACCTGTTAACCTCCGCTTAAAAATTGACCTTGAGTCATATCCTACCCGAGCGGAGGGGTTGGTAAATATATATATAAATACATCAGCTCTGTGCAAACACTGGATGCTGTGTAGACGACCTACCACGAGAGATCGAGGATAGGGATGGATGGTGAAAGAGAGTTAAGGGGTTCCGTGCTGTCAGCATGACTTGATGTTGAAACAATTTCAATTTGTTGCAGATTATGGTGAACAGTTGAATGGCTTGAATTCAATCACATAGAAAATACATATGGAGAAATGGTATATTTTGGTGAATCTGACAAGATGATGAAAATAAGTGGAAAAAAAATGGATAAATCAAACACTTAAAACGGGTTTAGTGGTGATATTTCGTTCTTTATTAACAGAAGAACTTCATCAGCCGAAACATTTTTTGCGTTTTTCTACATTTTAGCAATTGAAGATATAGATAAACTAATGGAGAATGTAAAAAGGTACAATGGGAGGGAAAGGGTCTAAAGACAATATATATATATATATATATATATATATATATATATATATATATATATATAAGGGAAATAACAAAGAGGGAAATAGATGTAGGTTTGAGTGATAGTGGTAGGAGTTTATTTAGTTTTTGACTGTTACTTTCTGGGTTGATGGTCGAGCAAGGTGGCACCAAGTGTATCGGATTTGATTAGAGATTTGACTTGATAGAAGTGGATTAATTTCAGTGAGAAAATGAGGAATATGAGCTGGGAGAGTTTTCTTAAGAGTAAAAGAAAGAGAAAATGAAAGGGTTTTGCAACGGCTCCGGCCTATCCTGTTTCATGAAAGACATTGACTATAATAAGTAAGTAAAGTAAAGTTAGCGACCATAGTCGAGGGTGACCCGAAGGCTCCCTTTTCGATAGCTACTACACCAAGGTGTAGGGGAGGGCGCTACTCCATTCCCAGGATTGCTCCACTTTACCCTTGAACCGTACCTTATAATGCTGAGTGTTAAGCAAGGTGGTATCAAGTTCCATTTTTAAAGTCTTTGGTATGACTCGACCTGGGATTGAACCCAGGTCTCCCGGGCCATTGGCGAACACTCTAACCGCTGGGCCAATGGAGTATCTAAAAGGAAATTAAAAAAGAAAAAGACAAAAGAAAAAGAAATTCAAGAAAAAATCTTTCATACTTATGAAGTTCTAGAAATTATATTTGACTATAAAATATGATTACTTACAATAAAACCTAGTTTTTATCGTCTCTCTCGAAGTAAATCTTTTGTACTACTTACATTATCATTCATACAGTGTATTGCTCGCAAAATGTACAAAAGTCGATACTATATTTTGTACAATAATCACTCGCTCAAATTTCATGAAATTTCACTTTGACAGAAAGTGGCAAATAGCCTAATAATGAAAAAAAAGAAGCTTTTATTTTTACCCCTTATTAATATTTTTCAACATTATCCCTTCTTTTACCAATAAATCAAATTAGATGGTGAGTGTTAATTACATTGACAAAATTCTATGAAGTGAAATGTTCAGATCAATACATATACATGTGTGTGTGTGAATGAACAAATGGTTTTAAAGATGTTTTTCTTAAATCAAGAAAGTGCTCAAATACTCGGCAATAGAGCAGGATAAAATTTAAAATAAACTGTTATCTCATTTCCTTATGTCGGCTTTTGTTATGAAAGTTCCATCGATTTTTAAAAAATGCAAACGTCAGATAAAACACCTTTTTATCTGAAGATGGTATCTTTCAAATATGTGGAACCTTTAGTAGTGAATTTAAGAAGAGAAACTGGATGGCAATTACACAAGAATGCTGCGTGCAATCCTGAACAAGTCCTGGCAGCAGCACCCCACAAGACACCAACTGTACGGCCACCTGCACCCTATCACGAAAACTATTCAAGTTAGACGAACCAGACATGCAGGACACTGCTGGAGAAGCAGAGATGAACTCATAAGAGATGTACTCTTATGGATCCCCACACATGGCCGCGCAAAAGCAGGACGACCAGCTCGAACGTACATTCAGCAGCTATGTGAGGATACAGGCTGTTGTCCTGAAGACCTACCTAGGGCGAGGAACGATAGGGAGGAGTGGCGAGAGAGGGTCAGGGATATCCGTGCTACCAGCGCGATATGATGATGATGATATATATATGTATTGTTATCTCATCTTCTCTTCTCAGATTCACTACTAAAGGTGAGTTCTGATAGAACGAAACAGATCTGTCTGTGGATGACTATAGAGATATATATACTCCCCTACCCCCGTGGGGTTGAGTTCTCTGGCGAAGAAGTAATCGTGTTGCCATTAGCGTCTATTGCAAGCCTCTTCGTAGTTGAATTGAGGTCTCGGCTACCGTTGAACGGATGTATGTAAACAATAGTAATTGTGATTCATAACCGTTTAAAATGTACTTCGTGGCTAAAATCTCCTCGTGGCTGAATGGTTAGAAGCTTTGTGTTTGACGTTTGAGTCAACCGGGTTTCGATCCCAGCTACGGGAAGATACTGTCTAGCCACACTGATGAGTTCTGATAGAACGAAACAGATCTGTCTGTGGATGACTATATATATGTATATATAAAAATGGTCGTAACCGTCATTAATTGGTTCCAAAAGCCATGACGTAAACCGGTTTTTGACGTAAACCGGACGTAATGCCTTCAAATGAGAAAAAAACAAGTAAAACTAGGGTAAATAACTCGCGAAAGACTTTAACTATCACTAAACCTTAAAAAAACTTCAAAAATACATTTTAGTCGTGTTTTTTAAAGAATAATGAATACAATTTAATAGAATTATGCTATTTACTTAGTACATTTGTATACAATATTTCGATGTTACTATTTTATTGTACAAAACAAACATTTTGTAAGTTTTTATTGTATTAAAAAATTTTTTAACTTCTTTTATCTTTTATTGTTAGGTTTATGCAAAACGGATGGAGAAAAACCTCGACGGCAACTACACAAGAATGCTACGAGCAATTTTCAACAAGTCCTGGAGGCAAAACCCCACAAAGCAGCAGCTGTAAGGCCACCTACCTCCCATCACGAAAACTATTAAAGTTAGATGAAACAGACATACAGGACACTGCTGGAGGAGTAGGGACGAGCTCATAGGTGATGTTCTCCGATGGACCCCCGCACATGGCCGAGCAAAAGCAAGGCGACTAGCTCGAACCTACATACAGCAGCTCTGTGAGGACATGGGATGTAGCCCTGGGGACCTGCCAGAAGCGATGAACGATAGAGAAGAGTGGCGAGAGAAGGTCAGGGATATCCATGCTGGTGGCACTACAAGATGATATATATATATATATATATACATGTGTGTGAGTGTGTGTGTGTGTTGTCCAAAAAGTTTGTTCCAGTTTTGTCATTAGAACCGTTTAGTTTAACTTGCATTCAGAAAAATCGATTTTGATTATATTGTTAAAATTCTCTAAAGCAGCGTATTTTATTTCATTGATTCTAATATTAAATATGGATGAACATAAGCAATATTTTCAGAATAATATTCTTTTTTTTTTCTCTCTCTCTCTTTTAGAAAAAGTAAAAATAAGACTCAAATGCAAAAGAAAAGAAAAGAAAAGAAAAGAAAAGAAAAGAAAAAAAGATTTATATAGTTCATGAAGTAGGTACTGTGAATGATCGAACGTGTCTTGTGAAGTCTGGAATTTTCTAATTGAACGATCCACAATGATCGATTAGACCAGCTGAGTTTGATCAAATGAAGACATTACTTGAAAATAATCAATTTTATATGATGCAAAACTTACGGTTATGTCTCGCTGAAAATGAAACCGAGTAAACTTTAAAAGATGTGAAGGAAAGCCAATATATTGGAAATATACAAAACGTTCGTTGAAAGTCACTTGCAACAGCTTGTACATGATATCAAGGGAACAGAAACTGGTTTAATAAATATAGTTTGATAAGACGGCTAGAAAAGTCACTTGTTGACGGGTGGTGCTATGTGGATAACGATACTTAAATTTAAAATATAAAATCTGAGGATCACAACGTCTCCACGTTGAAATATTACACATCTTTTATAGTTCATAAATCAACTTGGACGAGGATGTTTACATTTCGCATTGCACAATGGGTAAATAGTAGGGCAGACCGGGATCATTAACCTTGGTATGGCATTAACCTTGGTATTCCATCTCGGAGATGGAAAACAATTCAAATCAGTTGTTGACATGGAGAGGGATAGGCTCACCAGGCTATTCTTTCCCAAAATACACGTCATGAGTAACGTCTCAATGACCAAATAAGGTGAGGAGACTAGTAAGTTTGATTTGGTTTGGTTTTGTGGCACGTCAACCATTGTAGGTTACTTAATGCCAAATCCATTTTTATACATATAAACAGTTCTATTTCAAACAATTCAGTTTAACATAAGTACACAGTTTAGTTCTATTTGACCCATGGATTGGAACCTATCAGGTGCTACCACTCCGAGCCAGAGTAGACCAGCAAACGATGGCAATGAAGGGGTATTCCGCATTCCCCAAAGCTCCGGCAAATTGTTTGATTGTTTAGTGTTATATCCAGGACACTGGTTGGAAGGGGTCTTACCCCTCTGTTGTGAAGCAGTCGGTGTATTCTAAAGCTCCAGCCGACTGGTCAAGGGACCAGTAAGAAAGTAGGTTAAGCACTTACATCTTGACAACAAGCTAGAGTAGATGAAGCTCATATAAAAGACAAATTTCGAACGCTGATTTTCTCGATAGACATTTTTGACAGCAGATATCCTACTTCAGCCTTGTATTGAAAACCACTTTTAATAAATATCAATTAAAATCGAGTTAGGAGGGTTAGATTTTTACCTCTTGGTTAGTTGCCAATAATATCAACTCTTGTGTTGATCCTATTTACCAACCCCTCCGCTCGGGCAGGATATGACACAAGGTCAATTTTTAAGCGGAGTTTGACAGGTTTGAATTCAGAGTTTTCCTTCTCCTAGACTAGTTGCCTCACCAAGGCTGAAGAACCTAGTCCGTCCTACTATTTACCCATAGCTGGAGGGAGAATAATTGGATTCATACCTTTCCCAAGGGTATTAGTGTTATGTGAAGTGCAATCATTCTCGTCCAGGATTTGAACTCGAGTCGCCGTGTCCAATTCCTGCGACGATAACAACTACACCACGGGCACCTCCTACTATTGTGTTGATAGCCATCTCTCATAGTCGAGTTAAATCTAAATACAAAGAACACCGATGTCCTTTGATTTTATTAGGTTCTGAGCAAGGTCTAAACATTTTTCCAATTTTCGCTTTTTTTATCTTCATTCTGTATTTCGTTCTTTGGGGAATAATCTACGATTTAATATAATCTTTTCCGAGCTGGTCGCTATAAAATTTTACAAACCATCCTGAAATGCCGGCATTGACGTTAATGTCTCATATAAACCTAAAGACATATATATAGATACATACACGGGCATCATTAAATAAGTTTCCAGACTTTTTATCGTGTGGGCACTTTTAGTGATAGTACACACCTGAAACTCTAGTCCCCTTTGAAGTAATCCCCTTCGGGTGCAATGCATTTGTTCTACCGTTCCAACAACTTCTCGAAGGCCCCATTGAAGTCCTCTTGTGTGAGCGTGTCAATGACCTTCGTCACAGCCTCTTTTATCTCCTCAATTGTCTCATAACGACAGCCTGTGAGCTTAGGGAATAACCAAATGTCACAGGGAGCAAGGTCTGGACTATAGGGAGACTGATGAACTGTCTTGATGGCCATCTTGCTCAAATAGTCAGTGACAAGAATGGAGTTGTGGACTAATGCATTGTCCTGGTGGAAATGCCACTGACCAGATTTGAAGAGTGCTGGCCTCTTCCGACCGAATCTCTTCCTGAACTCCCTTAAAACCTCAACATACTAGCCCTAACCCTAACCCTTTGGCCAATCTACTCTGGTATTCTGACTTCCTTACTCCTCCCACACCTCCCATCATCCCTCACTAACTCCGTGCCCTCCTTGAATCTCTTATGCCACTCAAAATCTGATGCTTGATTCATGCAAAATGGCTGAAAAGCAGTCTGAAGCATTTCATACGTTTCTGTGGTATTTTTTTCAAGTTTAAAACAGAATTTTATTGCATATCGTTCTTCTAAAGTGTCCTCATGTCCAGATTGCATTTTTGAAATTCACCAGCTGTGACAATCAGGCTTTAGTAGGGTGTATTCCAATTGCTGCTGTAGCTGTTCATTTGAAGCTGAAATCATAAAAATTGGTCAGTCATCTCATAAGATATATAGCAATAAGATACTGAATTTTCAAGAGTGTACGACAATTTTAAATGCCTGTACAAAAAAAGTCTGAAAACTTATTGAAAGCACCCCGTATATAGATACATATATGTTCACATACACGTACACACACAGAAACCAGGAGGGGGATTAGCATAACGGTTATCGTCGTTGAAAATCGAATAGGTGACCCGTGTTCAGTTCCTTGACAAATCTGCTTGCGTCTCACTTCACGCAAATGCCCTTGGGAAATGCATGAATCTATGTTCTCTTTCCCAGCTATGGGTAAATAATAGAGCATGCTGTGTATGTAGCCTTGGTTTGGCAACCAGTCCGGGAGAAGAAAATCTTTGAATTTAAACTCGCTGTACTCCGCTTAAAAATTGATCTTATGTTGTTTCCTGTCTGGCGGAAGGGCTAGGTAAATACATACTTATATTTTGAATTTGAAACTAAAAATCGGAAGAAAATAAAAATTGCAATGTAATTGTACATCATAGTGATAAGTCGTGTCGCATAGGTTGTGAAAGACATTACGTTTATTAGTTCCAAAAATTCACTCTGAATTATCCAGCAGGACACATAGTGTAACAGATAATGGTATTTGGTTAAAGTTTTTTTTAAAGTGAAATCATCTGGAGGTTGCGGGTTCAATCCCGACTACAGGTAAGTAACAAGGAATACTTACAATAGCTTAACACTTATACCCGGTATGGTACTATTTACCAACCCCTCCGCTCGGGCAGGATATGACACAAGGTCAATTTTTAAGCGGAGTTTAACAGGTTTTAATTCAGAGTTTTCCTTCTCCTAGACTAGTCGCCTCACCAAGGCTGAAGAACCTAGTCCGTCCTACTATTTACCCATAGCTGGAGGGAGAACAAGGGGGTTCATACCTTTCCCAAGGGTATTTGCCCGAAAGTGAACGTAATAACGCGACTGGAGTACGAACTCGCGTACTACGATTCCGCAGTTCATCGCTTTAACCATTACACCACGAGGACACCCCATACACCGGTATGGTTAATGGAATTAGATCAATCTACCCCCACCCCCGTATATTGAATAAAGGGTTCAGTTCTAAGTTCTGTGTGAGTTCCTGAATTTGAAATGAAACGCCAGATGGACGCAACGGCCGAAACGTTATGAATATAAAGATGAAGACAATCGTTTGAAGACGCCAAGTGATGAAAATCAGAATGTCTCCACATTTAAATTAAAGTATCTCCAGGCAGCGCGATCGCTCCATCAACATGCCGGATTAACAAAAAAAAAATACTGATATTTTGAATTGCTACTATGTTGCCCCCCACCCCCGAAATTTCGCAAATTCGAAGAAAAGACATTCAGAAAGATAGAAAAGTTAGTTTAGTCGTCAGAGTTCTCAAAGGGCGGTAGAATCCAGGCTTGAGTCTGAAGAAGTGGGTCAATCGAGGACAGACCAGAAAGTCAGATAAAGGAAAGAACACTTAAAATTGATGATTAAAAGTTCCTTTTTATCATACCATATTTCTCTTTCGTACGTAAAAGTTATATTAGTCGATATAAAGTTAGACTTTCACAGGGTTTTTTTTTATCATATTAGTGTGATTTGTTACTTAAGAATAACAAAAAATGTTCCACTTTTTCAATTAAAATTTTATTTTTATTTATTTAGTTATTTATCTATACAATAAAATTCTCTCTCTCTCTCTCACTCTTTTTTTCTTTCTCTCTCCCTCTCTTTCTTTCTTTCTCTCGCTTTCTTTCTTTCTTTCTTTCTTTCACTCTCTTTCTTTCTTTCTCTCTCTCTCTCTTTCTTTCTCTCTCCTTTTCTTTCTTTCTTTCTCTCTTTCTTTCTTTCTTTCTTTTTTCTTTCTCTTTCTTTCTTTCTTTCTTTCTTTCTTTCTTTCTTTCTTTCACTCTCTTTCTTTCTTTCTTTTTTTCTTTCACTTTCTTTCTTTCTTTCATTCTTTATTTTTTTTCTTTCTCTCTCCCTTTCTTTCTTTCTCTCTCTCTCTCTCTCTCTCTCTCTCTCTCTCTCTACAACAACAGAAAACACAACAAATCGTGTGTGTCAATCGAAAAAAGCCACCACTAAATTTACTAAAAACTGGTTTTCACCCAAAGAAGTTTCTATTGTATATTTAGAGGGATTGGAAAAAGAATCCTCCTCTAAAAACTTCTTATGAAACTAACGACTGATTTGAACAAGTACGATTGTCATTTAGACGAACTAAAGGTCGCGATCCACGATAAGCATTCGGAATCAATGGACAGAAGGTAAAGAATTAATGCAATTTTTCTGACAGCCTTGAAAATCAGCTTTGGAATTCCTTGTTTATGTGTAATAATACCCACGCGCTTACACCAGACTGCGTTTCATTTCGTGCTAATGCCCTTGGGAAAGCTATAAATCCTTCTATTCTCCTCTCCCAGCAATGGGTAAATAGTAGGTCAGTCAGAAATCTTTAGTCTTGTTTAGGCATCTAATTTGAGAGAAAGATATCATTAAATTCAAATTAGCGATACACGGTTTAGAAATTGACCCATTGTCATATCCTGTCCCGAGGTTGGGTAGATACGTGCACACAATTTGTGGAGACTTTAGTTGTGTAACGGTTACAGTTTTGGGAATAAACCCGATAACCCGAATTCAAATCCTAAACGAAGCAGTTTGCATTTCACAAAGTGCCAATACTCCTGGGAAAGGTATGAATCCAATTATTCTCCCTCTATCTGTGGGTAAATAGCAGGACAGATTGGGCTCTTTAACATTGGTATGGCAACTGGTCTAGGAGAAGGAAAACTCTGAATTCAGACCTATTAAAATCCACTTAAAAATGACCTTGTGTCACGTCCTGCTCAGGCGGAGAGGTTAAGTAAATATATACACATATTTTTACAACCTTTTTTAAGAAGTGCCTATTGTGAGTAACACACACACACACACACACACACACACACACATATGTATATATATATATATATATATATATGGAGAAAACTGAAAAACAAAGTAATCCAAAAGTCATTCATTTATTACGAAGGTAAGTTGACTTTAAGACGTTTCGGTTTTAATGAACCTTCATCAGGAAAACCGAAAAGTCGACTTTCTTTCGTAATAAATTCATCACTTTTGGATTACTTTGTTTCCAATTTTTCTCTATACTGTTGGATTCCTTTTCATTATTTACTTATATATATATATATATATATATATATATATATATATATATATCAGTTTCAAGGGATGGTGTGAAAATTGTGATAAGGATGAATTTTTATGAAACTTGTTGATCATTGTACTGAGATTCTAACCTTATTGGGTGCTCCAGTAAATTAGTCATGTGCCAGACTTAACTATTTAAAAATATATAGATTTTTTTCTGACTGGTTCTCGTGTAGGAGTCTAATAGATAGCAAGAGGCCAAGATGTATTTGCCAAGTCGTCCTAAACAGCTCTGTTCCATCTGACTGCGTTAAACGCACCTGTCACCTCGGGTGGAGTGAGCTGCAACGCACCAGGTGCACAAGCCGGTGTCACGGCTGTTAGCAAAGGCACATATTTGGTCTCCTCAATCGACTTCATCCGACGTTGCCAGTTGTACTCGTCACCTCTTTTGATTTGTAATTGGCTGTTGAAATCTAACAAAGAAAGACAGAGAGAAAGAAAGAAAAGAAGACTCCATTAGTTTTGGCATCTTGAAATCATATCGAGGGCAGCCGAAACACTAAATGAACATTAATGGGCCGTAAGGTAAAAAGTACCTGAACGGACACACACACACACACACACACACACACACACACACACACACACACACACACAGGTCTGCTCTTTCTTCCCTCTTTATCTCTCTCTGCCCCCCTCCCATACTTTCACACATACACTCACAGGCCTGCACTCTCGCACACACACAGAAGTCTGCGTAAATACACATGCACCCTCACACATATGCTTGCATACACACAGTGCCCTGTGCATACACACACACACGCACACACACACACACAAAACACCATAGAAGCCTAAACATACACACATGTGCGCATGAACCAAGGTTTAAACACACTTATACACACACATGCACACACACTCGCCTGAAAATAAACTCACAGAATACTGCAACTATATACACAGGCATGCTTACATACACATACACACAGACACCTGCAAGCAAATATACATACATAGGCTTGTACACTCACAGAGACCTGCTCACACACACACACACACGCACACACACGCACGCACACACATATATATATATATATAATTTAAAAAACAAAAACAATAATCGGTTATATTAAAGAATAAATTTAGTTCTGTCCTTTTAAAAGCATTGATATAAATCAATGCTCCGAAAAAATGAACAGGACTTCTTCACATTCAACATTAAATAAAATAAATTTGCAACCAGACAGAGAGAAAAAAGAACAACAATTTCTCCTATCAATTAAAGCTAGCCTAAACCTTCAAGTAACAATAAATATCAAAAATTATAACACGTAAAACTACATCCGGTCTAAAAAAAATTATTTGCTCCGTGGATTTTATTTACATTGAGCTCTTTACCTGGATTATTTAATTAAATATTCTATTTTTGAATATCTTATTTGTCCTGATTGGAATTATTCCCTATTCTGGATTGAATAATACCTTATATATATATATATATATATATAGTCATCCACAGACAGACTGTTTCGTTGTATCAGAACTCTTCAGTGTGGCTAGACACGTAAGATGCTTGAAGCTGGGATCGAAACCCGCCTACTTTTACGTTAGACTTGGTATCAGACCGCTCGGGCAACAAACGTATTATAAGTGGAATTATAAGGTATTATGAAGCAACAGCAGCAGCAGCGTTCGTTTTGTTTACACTTTATATCTTACCGGATACCAGAGTGCTCAATTCGTTCGAAGAGCCTCGTATTGAGCGATATATATATATATATATATATATATATATATATATATATATATATATATATATATATATATCTTTGGCCATATCGTGAAGTAGTAACAAATTTATTAGTGCATTGTACAGAGATACATATGAAAGTACATGCCTGTTTTAACGCCTCAGAAGAATATACAGTGGATTAATATAGGGTTTAAGAATTTCAGATGAACCCCCCCTAATTTTGGGACCTGTGTATGCATTCATCTGTGTATATGATCATTTACTGCAATCCAGCAATATAAACTGCATTTTTGATTGACTCCGTAAGTAAAAAGTATCGGGAAATGTCATCGACTCGTCTCCAAGAAATCTGTATTTCCTCACTTTAATGTATAAGTAACTTAGCTGTGGGCTTAGTGGCGTAGTGGTTAACGTCTTGGCCTACGATGTCATAGTAACCGAGTTCAAACGACAGTCACGCTATTGTTCACTTTCGGATTAATAGCTGTGGGAAAAGCATTAATCCCTTTATTCCCTCATCAGCTATGAGTTAAATAGTATCACTTCTGTTTTTCCACAAGGCTGGTTTTGGCATAAAATAACCCACCAAGGTTGATGCGCCATTAAACAAAAAGACCAAACCAAATGTAATGCTGTTGGTGACCGTAGTCGAGGGTGACCTGAAGGCTCCCTTTTCAACCCCTACAACATCGAGGTGTAGGGGGAGGGCGCTACTCCATTCCCAGGATTGCTCCATTTTACCCTTGATCCTCACCTTATAGGGCTGAATGCTTAGCAAGGCGGTATCAAGTACCATTTTTTGAGTCTTTGGTATGACTCGACCTGGGACTGAGCCCCGGTCTCCCAGACCATTGGCGAACACTCTACTCATTAGGCCAAAATCCTGTATTGGTTTGGTTGGGTTTTATGGCAAATCAACCATCGTAGGTTATTTCATGCCAAATCCTCTATATACATATATATTAAATATATATATGATTTGTAAACATTTTTAAAGGAGTCTGAGCTCTTTTTTCACACAGCTAAATGGTTTTAAGTATTGTTATATAACAGTCACAATTCAACATTAGTCATTTGTTTGCACAGAGTTTGTTCAATTTGACCCTTAGATAGGACCCTATCAGGTGCTACCACTCTGGGTCAGAGTGGACAGGGGAGCTATGATAATGAAGGGGTTCTCCACATTCCATAAATCTCCAAGGTTGGAGTCTTACCATCAGATTGTTTAAAGTAATATCTAGGACACACGTTGGTGGTGGTGGGAGGTCTTATCCCACGGTGTGTTCTACAGCCTCAGCCAACTGGGCTAAGAAACCCTGTATTAATAGTTTTGACATTACCTCCTGTTATTTGTTTGTTGATTAATTTTTGACTTCTTGATATGTCATATTTTTTTATCATAAAAATAAATCTTCTTTTTGTATAATAGGCTTTTTTTCATTATGAAAGCCCAGTCGGCAAGCGCTATAGATTACGCCGACTGTATCTCTCCAGAGGAATAAGGCTCCAGCCCCCAGTTTAATTCTTAGCCTCTTTTTCTTGTACTAACCTATGTTTCATTTTTAGATGATAAAAAATAAAAAAAATAAAAAAATAAAACAAAAGCATTGTTTATCGATAACTCAAAAACTCGAATACTTTTCATATTTCTAAGAACAAAATATTTTAAATTTCAATCAATGTAGCTAAAGGATTTGTTAAAAATCCAACAATTTATACAATATCGAATAAATAGAATAAGCAAATATTTTCATTTAAATTTAATACGCAGAAGTTTCCACCTAAAAATAAGGGCAAGTTTTTATTTCTTACCTTTCTTGAATGTAAACAAGAATATTCCTAAAATAAAAGAATATTATACAATGTGAAATTTTCTTTATTGTTAAAGTTTTAGAAGATAAATGAAAATTTGAATTAAAACTTCTGCTTTTTCGAAAATTATGAACTAAAAAATTGTTCTATAACTAAGCATTGTTTGGTTTGGTTTTATGGCATATCAACCAGTGTAGGTTATTCAATGCCAAATCCCGTTTATTCAGATATATTAGATATATATGATTAATAAAATTAAATAGTTCCAAGTATTGTTATGTATCACTAACAATTGAACATCAGTCATTTGTTCACATACAGTTAAATGATCAAACAGTTCTATTTAAAACAATTAGATTTAGCATAAATTATTTGTTTGCACTCAGTTTAAACGTCAAACAGTCCTATTTGACCCACAGATAGGATCCTATCAAATCCTACCACTCCAGACCAGAGTGTACCTTGGAGCAATGGCAATGAAAGGGTACTCCAAATTCCCCAAAGCTCCAGCATTACTGGAGCCTCATCATCAGATTGTTTAATGTCATATATAGGACACTGCAGAGATACATTCAGTGTATTCTTCAGTCCCAGTCGACTGGATCTTGTTTCAGGGAATCTTACCCTTCCGTAGAGATACAGTCAGCTGGGCTGAGCATTAATTGTGAAAAAAACTTACTGAAAACAAAAAACAAAAAACGTATAAATCCTGAAAATATTTGAAACCTTTCACCTGTATGGCGTTAGATAATTTTATATATTATATGAATATAAAAAAAATTAAAAAAGAATAAAAACAATATGTAAAACAAAATTATACTTTTCCTTTGAATTATTTGTCGAAATCTTTCAACTAAAAATAAGGACACAGTTCAAAATTTTAGCTTACTCCTCTCTTTCCATCTCACTTACTGGTGTTCATAAAATTCTTTTAGCCTGGTCATGGATATATATATATATATATATATTGTCATCCAAAGACAGACTATTTCGTTGAATCACAACTCTTCAGTGTGGCTAGACACGTAGGACGCTTGAAGCTGTGATCGAAACCCGTCCAACTTTACGTTAGACTTAGTATCAGACCATGCGGCCAACAAGCGTACCAAGTCATCTAGGGAATTATAACGTATTAAGTAGCAGCAGCAGCGTTAGTTTGTTTACATTTTATGCCTTACCGGATACCAGAGTGCTCATTTCGTTCGAAAAGCTTTGCATTACACGAGCAGCAGCCGTAAATTCCTTTGCCAGAGTGCTCATATATATATTGTCATCCACAGACAGACTGTTTCGTTGTATCACAACTCTTCAGTGTGACTAGACATGTAGCTTTTTTTCTTAGATGTAGCACCAAACTGAATGAATAGGGCACCTAATGAGACCAGAACTCTCTCATTAATGTTTGCTAGTCTAATTTGCTAACTATTACATATATATATATATATATATATATATATATATATATACGTTGGATTAAGGTTAATAGGACCAGTTACACAATAAGACCAAATTTATAAGAGCCGATTCAAACGTGTCATCATGGGTAATTTGTTCGCTTATTATGACCTATCATGACCTTACCGGACATTGGCCTAGCGGTTAGAGTGTTCGCCAATGGCCCGGGAGACCTGGGTTCAATCCCAGGTCGAGTCATACCAAAGACTCAAAAAATGGTACTTGATGCCTCCTTGCTTAACACTCAGCATTATAAGGTACGGATCAAGGGTAAAGTAGAGCAATCCAGGGAAGGAGTAGCGCCCTCCCCTACACCTTGGTGTAGAAGCTTTTTTACTTATTATGACCTAGCTCGTCCCTGCGACGAGCTCATAAGTGATGTTCTCCAATGAACTCCCGCACATGGCCGAGCTAAAGCAGAGCGACCAGCGCGAAACTATATACAGCAGCTCTGTGAGGATACGGGATATAGCCCTGAGGACCTGCCAGAAGCGATGAACGATAGGGAGGAGTGGCAAGAGAGGGTCAGGGATATCCATGCTGGTGGCACGACATGGTGATAATGATGATGATGATTATGACCTAAGTCCTGTTTAATTGTGCTACTCAAAATTGCTTCTGAATTAACTTTTCAGATTAACTTCTATGAAACTGCAAAAATATTTTTTAGTTTTCAATACAACTATTTATTCATATTTACCAACCCCTCCGCTCGGGCAGGATATGACACAAGGTCAATTTTTTTAAGCTGAGTTTTCACAGGTTTGAATTCAAAGAAAAATAGAGTAACATAGAAAAGGTAATAACTCTCGTACTGTTTCGGATAACTCCGGTATTGTTCGGCTGGCAGCGAAATCTCTCAGTACTAATAAAGGTGAGAAGAGTCCATTATGGTGAGATGGGTAAGGCTCCCACAACACCATTGTCATAGGAATTGGATACATTTGCCCGAGTTTGATCCTGGACGAAGCCGTTTGCATTTCACTTTCGTGTTAATACTCTTAAGAAAGAAATGAATCCATCTCTTCTCTCTTCAGCTATGGGTAAATAGAAAGCTAAATTGGGCTCTTTAGCTTGGGTATGGCAACCTACCTAAGAGAAGGATACTCTGAGTTTAAACCAGCTGTATTTCGTTTAGAGGCTGGGCAAATACATACCGTGCTTAAGTTTGTTTTGTTTAATCTTGCTTTCAGCTAGTGTTATTAGTTATCAAATGGTTGTTTTCTAAGCGCCCATATTAAACGACATTCAGTCATTTGAGGATTTTGTCGCGGATTCATCCTTAACCTACTGGAAAATCTTTCTGAAGAAGTTCTTGAACGATGTACCGATTGATAAACGTGAATAACTGGGTGTTAGAACGTTAGAAGAGATGTCCTCGTGGTGTAATGGTTAAAGCAATGGACCGCGGAATCATAGTGAGTGAGTTCGAACTCTAGTCGCGCTATTACTTTCACATTCGGGCAAATACCCCTGGGAAAGTTCTGAACCCTCTTATCCACCCAGCTATGGGTTAAATAGTACCACCACTGTTCTTCTAGAAGAATGGCTTTGGCATTAAAAAACCTAAAAAGGTTGATATGCCATAAAACAAAGAAAACAAAGAATGTTTGACAGATACGTTTGGTTTGATTTCATTGGTTTCTTTCTTTAATATCATATCAAAATTTAATTGCATATCAAACTTCGTGGGTGATTTAATGCCAAAGCCATTTTTGTAGAAGAATACTAGATGTACAATTCAACCCATTATCATCATCATCATCATCATCATCAAGTCGCACTAATAGAACAGAGTTCCTTGACTCTCTTTCTAGTCATCCATCGCTATCATCCATCGCTCCTGACAGGTCTTCTAGACTGCATCCAAATTTTTGTTGGGCGGTCAACTTTGGTACGTCCATGTGCAGAAATTCAAAAGAGATAGTCATTTGTACATATTTTTCTTTTTAAGAAGAGGAATTAATATTGTGAATTGAATTACCACGAATTACGGTATACACTGCTGATGAGACCTAATAAGGTCGAAACAGCTGTCCAGTGTTCCCGTATGTCATGCGTAGATATTAGCTGGATTTTCTGGTCGTGGTAATTCAGATAGTCATTTATTCTCCCGCAGTGCCCTGAATGCCTTGTTCGTTTCACTTGAATGGTTTGGAAGAAAGAATCAATTTCTCCAGAATAATTTTGTCTTAGCATGATAGAACAAATAACTCAACATGTGCCTGATCAAGAGAATATAGGATACTCGAAGATTTTTTTTTTTTATGTTAAAACTTAACAAAATGAAAGGGGGACTTTTTTCTTTGCCTCCACAAACAGTCAGATATCCTACTCCGGCTTGTTAACGGATAAAAAAAAGTCTCTGAGAAAGGTGAGTATTTATCAGCTACACAAGCGTATAGCAACGGAGACCATGGGATGTTGTTTGTGAAGTAAGATGGATGAATCTAAAGTTGAGACAACGGCGTACTTCACCAGTTGCTGGGTGGAATAACCCCATTGGTCAACGGTTAAGATCTAATCTTTCCGTCAGGTGATTACTACAACTCATCCATAAGGTAGTGTCTAGTGATGTAAAAGAACAAAACAAACCACAGCTAATAAAAGAATACTATTTGACCATAGCTGAGGGTAAAAGGGGTTCATGCCTTTCTTGAGGTTATTAGTCCGAAAGTAAACGCAATAGCGCAAATGGAGCTCGAACTCGCTTACGCTAACCACTATACCACAAGGACTTTCTCTTAGACATATAGATGAGGAGATAGAAAAATAAACAGATGAACAGATAGATGGATAGGTATTCGACGGTATATAAAATAACATCTCCCTGAGCTGGTTTATGTGTGTGTGTATTAGAACAATTTTTTCCTGAGTACAATTGTTTTGAATTCAGTTTTCCTTCTCCTTAACTGGTTGCCTAACTAAAGCGAAAGGAATCTAGTCTGTTCTATTATTTACTTGTAGTTGAAAGGAGAAGAGAGAGATTCATGGCCTTCACACGGGAATTCGCTCAAAAGGAAACGCATAGTACCTCTTAACTTTATTAGTTTAAACCGGGGACATATATCTATTTTGGGACATAGGAAATTATCTATTAAAAATGTTGGTTTAATCATGTTCTGTATTCGTCCAATCCCTCCACGAGAGAAAGGAAGTGAAACAAGATCAATTTTTTGGCGGAGTACAGCTGGTTTGAATCTAGTTTTCCTTCTCTTAGACTGGTCACCTTATAAATAATAATAATTATAATGACACGCATAAAACTCTGTAGGATTTTGAGACGAAAACGGATCACCTCCTCTTGGCCAGAAGACCAGACCGAGGGATAGTCAACAAAAAAGAGAAGTTGACGAATAGTGAACTTTGCCGTCTAGGTAAACCAAACAGGGAAAGTCGAAGATAGCGAAAAGAGAGATGAGTACTTGGACCTTGCTAGAGAACAAAATATTATGGAACGTGAAGGTGACGGTGATACCAATTGTAATTTGTACGCTTGGAACAATCCCCAAAGGCTTACTAAAGGGGATGGAAGAGTTGGAAATTGGAGGACAAGTGGGGGCCATTCAGACTACAGCATTATTAAGATCGGCCAGAATACTGAGAAGAGTCCTTGAGGAGACTTGTTGTCAGTCAGACTTCAGTGAAAGACCTCCAGCTAGCGCAAGTTTGAAAAACTCCCATAACGACGAATAGTTGTTCTTTCGTTCATCTTCTCTTGTCCGTCCTCGACTGTTCTTGCAGTCTCGGGTCAAGATACGGCTTCAAAATTAACCCCTTGATCTCATTGTCTTTCATCGGGGTCTTCTTAACTTAAGTCTTGACTAAACCGGCAATCCCATGTATTTATAAAGCTTTCGTCGTATCACCGAGCCAATTTGGAGATTCAACTCATCCTTGACATTCTGGTTCTGTAATTTGAAATTTTAAGTATAAGATATTTTTTTTTCGCACAGAGGTCCCGCTTAGTTTAGTTTCAGTAAACTGTATTCACAAAACTCTGGCCTCTCGTTTGAGCGCCCCACGTTGTTTGATGTTTAACTATTTAGGCTAGTGGGTCATTCGTAGGGAGGTTGGCTCTCACTGGGTACCCTATTCTTATGGCATTGTGTTAAACTAAGGTAATTTTAGTAAATTACAACTCAAGATTCCTGATTGTATAACTTTATTCAACCTTGTCAATTTTTAAGTGGAGTACAGCTTGTTTGGATTCAGAGTTTTCCTTTTGTGAGACAGGTTTCTTTTCCAAGGCTTAAAAGTTTTATCTTCTTAACAAAAGGTATTCATGTTCTATTTGTGCAAAGTGAAATACAAAGAGCCCCATTCAAGATTTGAACTCAAATCGGTTGATTCTATTTCCTATATCGATAACCATTAAACAATGCATGTCACCCAGGATTCCTGATTGTATCGCATCATAACAATTGGCATATCATATTTACATATTTATCCAACCCCTCCACTCGGGTAGGATATGACACAAGATCAGTTTTTAAGCGGAGTTTAACAGGTTTGAATTCAGAGTTTTCCTTCTCCTAGACTAGTTGCCTCATCAAGGCTGAAGAACCCAGACTGCCCTGCTATTTACCTATAGCTGGAGGGAGAATAATTGGATTTATACCTTTCCCAAGGGTATTAATGCTATGTGAAATGCAATCAGTTTTGTCCAGGATTTGAACTCGTGTCGCCGTGTCCATTTCCTACGACGATAACCATTACACCACGGGCACCTCCAAATACGATAAAAATATTTCACAATTGGCATATAATAAACTACTCCTATGAGGATGAGTAATATAAATGTCGGAAGTCTTCAACTGACACTGATCACAATTGCTTCGATATAACCTGTTGAATATTCTCAACAGTTTCGTAAAGGCGATTATGGGGCTGGGCTTTGATTTTTGGCGAGAGGAAATAATCGCAATGACCCGGATCAGAGGATTAAACGAGCTGTGGTACCATAGAGATATTATTTTTCAGGTTAGCAACCCTAAATGAATTAAATTGAATATCAGCTGCTCCTGGTTAATTTACCACCTATAATTTTGAGAAGCAAACAGAAAATGAATGTTTTGACAAACGTCCTGGGTCAAAACAGATCAGCTCTTTTTAAATTAGAGTTACCAACCAGAAAAATAAAAAGATCAGTCTAATTGCTTTTCCGACTGACCCTATAAACGTGAATAGATACTTATTTACATGATCTGTTTTTAAGAATGCTTATACCAGAAAATATATTTGAAGTTATTTTATTACCAGTATAAAAGAAATCTTTATAAGTTGTCTACACTGCCGAGTCTCAGTAGGCAGCCATATTTGATAAAAAAAAGAAAGTTTCATAAAAATATAATAGAAATACATGAAATCGTGAAAGCCATTAATTTAAATGATACTAACGCTTCCTACCCCAGACTTTTTGAAAATAAGATTGAAATCCAAAACTTAACAAAGGCTTCCGCTTCCTCAAAAAATATTTTTTTTCTTTGTGACACGACATTGCCTGGAGCACTAGATCAGCACAGTGAGACGACCACGATAGAGTTTTGTCCTTCCGCTGAAGAGGCCATTATCGACATCTCGCCCTCTTGCACAGATCTTTGCCTCAAAACTGAATGTGCAAATAAATAAACAGATAAATGAATAAGCAAGCAGCGAAAATAAACAAATGAAGTCATTAATGTGTAATGTAAATTATAAAAAGGGAATTGGATGAATTCACTTAAAGTTTTACCCATTCCTGCCAAAAATTCTTGTCTCATTTCTGTTTAGTAACGAAAGAATATGAAACACTGACGACATTATTTATCTACTTATCCATCTATGAAGACAATAGAAAAACAAAGAAATTCAAAAGTGATTAATTTTTCATAATGGAAAGTCAACGTTAAAACGTTTTGGTTTTAGTAAACTTTCATCGGGGAAAAAAGCAATGATAGAACAACGTTGGATGTTTTAATAAAATAACAGGAGAAAAGAAAAAATATATATTCATTTCCATTATTTACTACCAATCTATCTATCTATGATAAATCAATTGATTTCCATACTTAAAAAAAGTATGACTTAATTTTTGTGCTAAAAACTTGGCTCGAAAAGCTGTAATTTTGACGTTCTGTTTTAAAAATTTCTTTGAAATTTCTAGACGACAATTTTTGACAAATCGGGAAACATTTTTTCAAGAAATAATTCAAGAAATCTTTTCCCTTCTAGAATGTTAAAAATATATTCTTTTAACCAAATAGAATTAAAAAATAAATCATCAACTGTTTTCTTTATCTAATTACGATCTTACATCACTCTTATAAATAAGCGAATAAGTTTCTTGAAGATTTACGGATCCATTTCGTAAGTCTACTCAGAAAACCTTTTGAGTTTATTTCTTTTCAGTGAAAATCTAACATTCTTTTTCTTCAAGAATACATTTAATTTCAACATCGCTTAATTATCTCAAATTGAACGAGTGTGTCATTGTTTACATAAATATTCATACGGCTATGAGAATCGCTTCGCTTGCTGAAGAAAATTTCATTTGCAGTAGCATACATGTTTAATGCAGGAATACACTTTCTCTCTTACATAATGACATATTCACGTAAAGATCTTTCACACACAGGAAATATCAACTCGGCTATGACAACGCAAATTGCTTCATGAACTTTTTCTCTCTTGTAATATTTACACTCTAACTAATATCTTTTCTTACCAGAAAAGACTTTGTAACTTCTGTTTTTCAACAAACTTTCATACAATTAAAAGAAATAGAATTATTAGTTTGTGGATCGGTGTTTTATTCAGTAATTTACTCATTTGTCCGCTATATATATATATATATATATATATATATACAAGGGTCGGCTGAAAAAATCATTGGCTGAGCAAGATACTTTCATAGAACGTGACCAAATGAGGTTAGTTTTCAATATTGTTTCTCTTGCAGTCTCTACACATCTTCCACTGAAGTTGCAATGCTTGGATCCCATTTGTAAAAAAGTCATTAATTGTAGATAAGATATGAGATTATTATATGAAAATTTCCACCCCAGTCTCGTAAATGTAATCATAACCAAAGAAAAACGACACATCATATCGAGATTTTTAATAAAGAAAAAAAAGAGTTTATCTAATCTCTCTGCCCTGAGAAGGATGCGACTCAGTCATTTTCAAGCGGAGAATAGCTAGTTTCAATCGAGAGTTTTTATTCTCCTTGGCTGGTTAAAGAGTCAGTCTATCCTACTATTTACACATTGCTGGATAGATTGATTCATACTTGGCCCAAGAGTATTAGCGCTATGGGATATGTAAACAGCCTCCTCCAGGTTTTGAAACTGACTTGCCAATCCCATTTCCAATGACGATAATCATTACACCATGATTTTTTTTCAGAAAAGTTAACTTAAAACGAATCTAAGTCAAGAAATAAAACAATTTCCACTGCAATTTTAATATGAATGATAATTTCATTTTATTCAATGGTTAATCAAGCTTCACGGGTTATTTCATGTCACAGCTATTACAGTAGTAAAACTATTTAAACCATATTGGTAGCACCTGATATGATCCTCTCTATGGGTCAAATAGAATTGTTTGACATTTAAACTGGCTACAAAATGACTTATGCTAAATTGAGGTTTTTATCTCTCTTTTCGCTATCTTTCAATTTTACTCTATGGTCTGCTGGGACAGAAAAGTTCACAATCAGGTTTTTTGTTGGCTATCACTAGGTCTGACCGTCTGGCTGAGGTTAGGTAATCTATTTGTATGTTAAAATCTTAGAGAGATTTGTGAGTCGCGTTCTCCAGGACGGATTCTGGGCTGTGCATATTCCATTTGCTCGAATTGTCAAATGTAAATTTCTTGCAGAATTCCCAGATGATTACCTTCCCCACCCAATCGTGTCTATTCTTATATTCTTTTTAACTAATTTGCCGCATTGGCGTATTATGTGATTGATCATTTCATCTCTATCACCACATAACCTACGGAGGGTGTCCTCGTAGTGTAATGGTTAAAGCGATGGACTGCGGAATCGTAGTCAGCGAGTTCGTCCTCCAGTCGTGCTATTGCGTTCACTTTCGGGCAAATACCCTTGGGAAAGGTATGAACCCCCTTATCCTCCCAGCTATGGGTTAAATAGTACCATTACTGTTCATCTAGAAGAATGGCTTTGGCATTATATAACCTACAAAGGTTGATATGCCATTAAACAAAGAAACCAGACATAACCTACACTTGCCATTTTGTTGAGTTTTATCTGTTCTCGCTTTGATATAGTTGGACCTTATGGCATTGTTTTGTTCTGAAATCAAAAGAGATTCAGTTTCTAGCTTAAGGTTTCCCTTTCTTAGCCATGTCCAAGTTTTCTCGTGTGAGAGGTTGCTTGTTTGTCGCTTGAAATGTCCATACAGCTGTTTTTCCTTCCATTTTTGTTTTCTGATGATTTTTCTTCCGTTGATGCTAGTGCTGTCTGTACTGCTTCTGACGAATGCATTCAGTTTTTCTCCACTCTTGTTTATGTCCGAGGATCATTAAATAAGTTTCCAGACTTTTTTAGTATGGGCACTTTTATTGATAGTACATACATGAAACTCTTGCCCCCTTCGAAGTAATCTCCTCCGGCCGCTATGCACTTGTTCTACCGTTCCAACAACTTCTTGAAGGCCCCATGGAAGTCCTCTTGTGTGAGCGTGTCAATGACCTTCGTCACAGCCTCTTTCATCTCCTCAATTGTCTCATAACGACAGCTTCTGAGCTTAAGGAATAAGCAAAAGTCACAGGGAGCAAGGTCTGGACTATAGGGACGGGGAGGAACTGTCTTGATGCCCATCTTGCTCAAATAGTCTGTGGCAAGGATGGAGTTGTGGACTGGTGCATTGTCCTAGTGGAAATGCCACTGACCCGATTTCAAGAGTGCTGGCCTCTTCCGACGGAATCTCTGCCTGAACTCCCTTAAAACCTCAACATAGTAACCCTAACCCTTTGGCCAATAAACTCTGGTGTATTGATTCCTTATTCCTCCCACACTTCTCATCATTCCTCACAGACTCCCTGTCTTCCTTGAATCTCTTATGCCACTCAAAAACTGATGCTCGATTCATGCAAGATGCTCCAAAAGCAGTCTGAAGCATTCCATACGTTTCTGTGGCAGCATTTTTTCCAAGTTTAAAACAGAATTTTATTGCATATCGTTCTTCTAAAGTGTCCTCACATCCAGATAGCATTTTTGAAATTCACCACTTGTGACAATCAGGCTTTAGTAGGGTGTATTCCAATTGCTGCTGTAGCTGTTCATTTGAACCTGAAATCATAAAAATTGATCATTCATTTCATAACATGTATAGCAATAACATAGTGAATTTTCAAGAGTCTACGACAATTTTAAATGCTTGTACAAAAAAGTCTGAAAACTTATTGAATGCACCAGTCGTCTTTTTTATGCATTGACGCTATCTTCAATGTTGGTGAGACCTCTTACTCCTTTTCTTGACACAGAGTCAGTCAAGCCTTCTTTAGGATGTAAGGCCTTATGCATCATCATTAATTTCCTTGTTTTCTGGTGCATTTGTTTAAGTTCTTCCCTTGTCCACTTCAAGGTTTGTCCCGATTATCTTACCAGGGGGACTGCTAGATTGTTTTTCCCTTTGATGAGATTCCTGCTATATAGATTGATTTCGAATAGTTTTCTCGTTCTCTAGAGATACTCTTTTCTAATTTTTTCTTTCATCTTCACTTGTTTGATGGTGTCTGCAGCCAATATTCTAAGTATTTATAAGTTTCCTTTTCTCGAGGCGTTCTGATTTTTTCTTTATTTGGTTGTTCGATTCTCTTAGTCACGTGTCGTTTCCTGCTTCTCTTTATTAGCGTAGTACAATTTTCTGATCCAAATTCCATTCCTATGTCCTGATTGTATATCCTCACTGCCTTTATTAGCGTTTCGAATTCTTTTTCATTTTTGGCAAACACTTCATATCGTCCATATACGTTAGGTGATTGATCTTTTCTGGGTATTTAGTAAGTTTGTATCTGTCAGTGCATTAATATGATTATCGTTATTATTATTATTATTAAACTTATTGTGAGGTTTTCACATTAGCGTTAGCTGATGATCTTCCATTGGAGATCGAGTGACAGTAAATCTTCTCAGGTCTAAAGAACTGTTCTCAGTATTCTGACCGATCTTAACAATGCTGTAGTGTTGCTCCTCGTCCCCCAATTTCCCCCTCTTCCAGGGCCCTTTTCAAGCCTTTCGAGACCATTTCAAGCGCGCCACTTATAATTGGCATTAACGTTACTTTCATGTTCCACAGCTTTTTCAGTCCTCTGGCAAGATCCAAGTACTTGTCTCTCTTTTTGCTTTCTTTGATTTTCACTCAGTTGTCTGCCGGGACAGCCAAGTCCACTGTACGGCAAGTTTTAATTATCACTAGCTATAGTCTTCTGGCCAGGATCAGGTGATCTGTTTGCATCTCAAAATCCCAGTGAATTTTATGTGTCTCATTCTCTTGGACGGATTCTGGTTTGTCCATTTACCATTTGGTAGAATGGTCAAATTTAAATTTCTTGCACAATTCCTAGTGGATGACGTTTCCTATCCTGTCGTGTTTAGTCTTATACTCCCTTTGTGTTAGTTAGCTACATTCGCTTATTACGTGATTAATGGTTTCGTCTCTATCGTTATATAATCTAGACTTGCTATTCTGTTCATATCATCGATTTTCGCTTCAACAATTATCGATATAATCTCTTTTGAGCAAGTAAATCTATATATGGTTTATATTTACTCATATAGCGAGACTAGTTCTACGTCTGGATCTTGCAAAAGGTCGGAGCAAAGCTGTATGGAAGATCAGTAGTTGCCCATCTAACACATCTTCCTTGTTTAGGACACCGAAGGGAAGGGGAAAATGCTATGGAACTTGGCATTAGGGATACTGCAGGAGTTATCAGAACATTAGGGACACAGCAGGAGTTATCAGCCACTAGTTTTACCATTTCACAGTTGGTTGGAGGAGGGCATTCAGAGATAATTTTTTTGCATAAGTTGCCTAGAGAGCTCCGTCTACCCTGATATTTTCCTAAAGTTGATAGAAGAATAGTTGGATTCATGCCTTTTCAAAGGTTAATTCTGAGAAGGGAAAAGCAAACAGCCATATCCCGAAACTGAACTCGAATCGCCAGGTTCATTTTCTGCAACAATAACGCCTACATCATAACGCCTCCTTTATATACATTCCACAAAACAGCAGCTGTACAGTCACCTACCTCCCATCTCAAAAGCCATCCAAATAAGACGAACAAGACATGCCGGATACTGCTGGAGAAGTTAGAACAAACTCATAAGCGATGCTCTTTTATGGACCCCTTCACATGGACGTGCAAGTGGTGGACGATTAACTAGAATTTATCTGCAATAGCTCTGTGCGACCACAGGATGTAGTCTAGAAGACCTGCCAGAAGCAATGGATGATAGAGACGAATAGCGAGATAGTCAGGGAAATCCGTGCAAGCAGCATGACATGATGATGATGTATCTAGTTATCTATCAATCTATCTGCGACTGACGTTCAACCAATAAGGGGGATCTTTTTAACAAAAGTAAAAAAAATTTTTTAGAATTTTTTTCCATAACTGTGAACTGTGTATTATTTGGAATATGTTTATAGCAAAAATTATTTTAATCTCGAAAAAATATTTGTTTTGAGTCGATTCAAAATGGCAGCAAAATCAAACAGAGTTCTCCAGGCTTGAACAGAGGTCTGTTATCAAATTTTTGGTGACTGGGAAGTACAAACCATGTGAAATTTACAGAAGAATGTGTAATGTGTACAAAGAGGCATGTTTAATTTTTAAAAAATGAACTAAACATGGGTTTGCCACTAGAGCCCCGAGTCGAAAGTATAGTCCACAGAGTGAAAACATTCTATCCGGTAAAGAAAGAGTTTCTGGCGCAGCTTTCAGTAAAGAAGGTCATGCTAACAGACTCCTGAGACATGAGAGGACTCATCACTATTGATTTTGTTGTATACATATATATCTTTAGCATCACAACAACTCAACAATAAAGACGCAAGAGTAAAGACGCAGGAAGACTTCTTTACAAATATTTTACCTCTCACTTTATTGCAAGGGTTCGAAAGGTTAGCATGTGAGAGGATGCTGGAGACCGAACATAAACTTCATATTTTGACCCCACTGTTATGACCGTCACGTTGTGTCTTGTTCTCCTGATGTTGGGGTCCACTCCATCGGGGCTTTCCGAGGGCCCCCTCGGTCGGATGTGGCCTTCCCTTACCACATCTGGTCTCTACTGTCTGGAATTATACTGGCAACTGCATCGGGGGTTTCCGAGGTCCCCCTCGGTCGGGTGTGGCCTTCCCTACCACATCTCGTCTCTAACCCTCTGGGAGTCTGCTGGCAACTGCTTTTGCACCCCAAACTCAACTGAGTTAAATAATAACTCAACGCCCACACGATCGCCAACTGGATCTTCGAAATCGGATGTTTAATCGTCATCAAGCGGAAATAACTGTCATGCAGTTCAGAGGTTACTCTCTTCCGATGCATGACTGTAGTGGCACAATGAGACCTTCACCTTGTCCCATATCATAAGCCTTAATCCGCCCACGCAATCTCTTTCGATTACTGGCCGTTGGAATGTGTCACTTCCTTCCGGTGTATCCCCTTGGAATAGCATTTTTAGGCCGGGGCGAGGGGTCAAAATATAACATTCATCCGTAAATTATTTTTCAAAATTCCACATGTGGAATTTTCTTCACGTTCGTCTCCATCAACCTCACACATATTTTACAGAATAATTTACAAAGAACAATAATGGCTGAAAACATAAAAAAGAATCACTTGAACTACAGCAAACAAAATCTTACTTTGGAGGCGATCTTCTCTCTTTGTAACACTTGCCCGGCTAATTATTATCTAAATTTCTCATACTATCTTTGCGTGGTTGGCCATCTTGACATGTGTGCATCAAGGTAATATACGGATGCATTTTTTATCTTCTCAACACAACGGGCCCTCCATAATTCCTTGAAGAAATTTCAAAACCCTAAAAAGGACCATACCCTGGTCCCATATCCTGGTCACAAACTTAGTGACCCTGGTCATTCCAGCAATACATTTCGCCTGGATTCCTCATGACCACACCCCAGTTCTTTGCTCAACAGGTTCCTACCTGGAGTAACCGGAGAATTTCATAAACTAAAACACAATATCTTCAAGGCCCAAAGCATTCGACAAAAATCCACAAAAATCATGGCCCAAAACAAAGTATCACAATACATCCGAATGTATCACAATCTGGCACGCATGCTGTAAACCACCTAAAATAGTCCACGCAAAATACTAATTAGCAATGTGTTACCCATTTTTTTTTTTTTTTGTTAGGTTTCTGTTTCCATGCCATTGGTTTGCAAGCCCTTGAGGAATATGCCTTACCTGATCAAACCCGCGCCGGGTTTCTTTTCAATTTAATCAGGAACCCTCTTGGCTACCAATATATAGGCACCTCGTCTTTCCCAGATCCGTTTCACTTTACCAAATCACACACGAATCCAAACACCATCGCGACTGAAAGACTCAGACATTATCCACAAAATTTTGGAGTAGGCCACGCCTTTTTTCTTATATTCCATCCTCGGAACTCCAAACTAAAAAAAAATTAGAAGCCTCCATAGGCCTTTGCAACTTCATGGGCCGGCGAATTCTTCGATAGAATTACTTCCTTTGCCGTCTACCCTTCAACAATCTGAAACCAATTGGATGAATGTCTGTCCTATTCTCACGTCAGCCACCGATTCCCTCAAAAACAGAAACGCCCCCAAAAATATTTCCTATTCCACGAAAACCCCAAATTCTAAAAAAATTTTTTAGAATCAATATAATTACAAATATTAGTAAACCTAGTATCAAATCCCCTGTTAATGGTTTTCGTCAAATTTCATAATATGAACAGGAAAAAAAAAAATTTCTAATGTCGCCTTTAAACTCAAACTCAAAAAAATTTTTTTTCACTTTACAACAAGTCAAAACAATGTTACAATCACAGTTCAAAAATTTTCAGTTTTCTTTTCTTCTTTTTTTCAATCTATGTACTGTCTATTAAAAAAATGTTTGTTCTTTCTTTCTTTTTTTTTTCATATGCTGTGTTCAACAATGTTCAAGTTTCTTCCTTTTTTTTTTCTTTCCGTCTTTTTTTATTGTCCTGTACGTTTTTGTTTTTGTTTTCATTTTTTTTTTCTTTTTTTTTCATAATAAATTGCTCATTCAATGTCCCCTTTTTTTTTCAACCTTATATCTACCCCTCTGTCTTTACCTTAACACGATAACTATAGGTTTGCTTCCCAGTTTATTCAATTTCAGTCTATAGTACCATAATTTAAGCCTGATTTATAATACAACTTTTTCAATAGCTTACGAGCATTCTTCTCCTTTTTTTTAAAATTTTTCTTTTCACAAAATATCCCGGGTTTTTTTTCTAAACAACCCAAACTTTTATAAATTCTGCCAACATTTCCTAATTCAAAATATTTCCGAATCTGCGAATCTTCGCCACACTTGGTTCTGTCAAAATTCTGCGCATCTCTTAATTAAATCCAAAAGCCTGTTTCAAAATATCTTCCCCAATAACAATCTCAAAGCTTCACTCCAGGGGGAACTCACAAAATACCTGTCTGCCTCATCAGACACAAAAAACATCTGTCTCTTAGTTACTCTGCCTCCACGGCAAGACCGTTTTCAAGACAATACCTATGTCTTCAATAATTGATATCAATTTCCACAGCAAAACAACCGGCCTGATTCTACCAGCGCCGAAAATATCGATTCTCCCAACTTCATAAATATCGAAAAATTATATGCGCATCATTCAGACAAACCACCAATGTGCGAAATTCTTGAACAATACCATTAATGCTCCCAAGATTCCATCTCTCGGATTAAAATTCTCATTTCCAATCCACAAGTTCCAAACATGAAAACCTGACCAAAAGGTCTTAACTACAGATATGCGGGATTCCAAATCTTGGACTGAAATTCTAATTTTCAATCACCACCTGTCTGAACCAATGAAAAGTTACAAGGAATTTTTTTTTTACTCACAAAGACCCATTTGCGATAAAAAAAATCCCCATTCATAAAATTTATCATAAAATTTATTGTTTACGATAAGCTGTCTATCAAAAAACGGACAATAACTGTCCCATAGCCATCTTTGTTCCCTTCTTTTTTCCTCCCTCACTACGATACAATATTACACATAGCAGTAATTTCAATTTTTATCTAGGGATCACACCTTTTTTTTCTTTTAAATTATTTCCAATTTTATGCTTCTAGAAAGGCCCTTGTCATTAAAACAAATCTTTCACTATTATACCCAATTTAAATAACAGAGAGAGATAGAAGTTACATGAATGAGCAATCCACTTACATTTCCTGTTTTTTTTCTTTCTTTTCTCTTTTCTGTTGCTGGTTTGTTCTTGTTTCTTGTTTTTTTTCTTCTTCTTCTTTTCTTCCAGCACTTTGCCTTCCTCTTTTCTTTCTTTCTTTCTTTTCTTTCTTTCTTTTCGCGTCAGTCTGTTCATCTGTTTGTTGCTCGTTTGTTCTTGTTTTTTTTTTCTTCTTTCAATTCCAGCATTTTTCTTTGTCCTTTTCGTTGATGTCGTGCTGTGATGCTTAAAAAACTGTCGTTTACGGTAACCAGGTTCGTTTTGAATCCTTGAAGAACTCTGCTGGCACAAGCACCAAATTAATATATGTTGTATACATATATATCTTTAGCATCACAACGACACCACAATAAAGACGCAAGAGTAAAGACGCAGGAAGACTTCTTTACAAATATTTTACCTCTCAATTTATTGCAAAGGTTCGAAAGGTTAGCATGTGAGAGGATGCTGGAGACCGAACATAAACTTCATATTTTGACCCCACTGTTATGACCGTCACGTTGTGTCTTGTTCTCCTGATGTTGGGGTCCACTCCATCGGGGCTTTCCGAGGGCCCCCTCGGTCGGGTGTGGCCTTCCCTTACCACATCTGGTCTCTACTGTCTGGAATTATACTGGCAACTGCATCGGGGGTTTCCGAGGTCCCCCTCGGTCGGGTGTGGCCTTCCCTACCACATCTCGTCTCTAACCCTCTGGGAGTCTGCTGGCAACTGCTTTTGCACCCCAAACTCAACTGAGTTAAATAATAACTCAACGCCCACACGATCGCCAACTGGATCTTCGAAATCGGATGTTTAATCGTCATCAAGCGGAAATAACTGTCATGCAGTTCAGAGGTTACTCTCTTCCGGTACATGACTGTAGTGGCACAATGAGACCTTCACCTTGTCCCATATCATAAGCCTTAATCCGCCCACACAATCTCTTTCGATTACTGGCCGTTGGAATGTGTCACTTCCTTCCGGTGTATTACCTTGGAATAGTATTTTTAGGCCGGGGCGAGGGGTCAAAATATAACAATTTGTTTGACAAAAGTACAACTGTAAACAGTTCTCCTATTGCCGACTCCTTAGGTAAAATTCGTCTTGTTTATTGAATGGCCCTTACACCCCGGAGCCTGTTCTGTACTTCGGTCTGGAGCGTGGCTCTGCAAAAGAAACAATGGCAGACTTGAGGCCTTAAGGGTCCTAATTTCGACTAGGCTACTTCTGGGTGGGCGAGCAGCAGTTTTGTCTCCTTTGTAACCTACGTATGGCACTAGACCTCGCGTTTAGTTTAAACCGTAAACTGGCATACGTGCCCAGACCCACATTTGGGTTCATGTAACCACTTGGCTCATCAGGCTCACATTGCACCAAGTGAGTCGATGAGCAGCATAGACCAGCAGGGTTCGAGTCTCGGCTCGTTCCCGACCTCCCCCTCCCCTTTATCCCCACTTTAATCGGCCTTCGGGCTTTTGACCTTGTGTCAAGCCGTGTCTGGTGGGAGGAATTGGCAAATATCGACCCTTGTAATGTAGAACTTGTCTAATATAGATTTTTGTTGTTCAGTATTATTATTATTATTATTTGGTAGGATATGTTTATATATTTATTATGAGGCTCCTATTATAATCTTTATATCTGCTGTTATTTATTTTCTTTAAACATATTCTTTGATCCATTGTATAATTTTTGCCCAGTCAGCTGGGGCTATAGAATACACTAACTGCACCTCTGCAGAGGGGCAAGACCCCTCCTAACGAGTGTCCTGATATGACACTAAACAATCTGATGGTGAGGTTCCAGCAGTGCTGGAGCTTTGGGGAATGCGGAGTACCCCTTCATTGCCATCGCTCCCAGATCCACTCTGGCCCGGAGTGGTAGCACCTGATTGGGCCCTATCTATGGGTTAAATAGAACTAACAGCATACTTATGCTAAAATACTTATGCTTAAACTGCGTGCTTATGCTTAACTGAATTATTTGAAATAGAACTGTTTTTCGACATTAAAACTGTATTTACACATAACTGAATTGTTACATATAACTGCTTAAATAGTTTGAAATGGAAATGTTTTAGATAAAGTGTTACTTATGCTAAACTGAATTGTTTGAAATGGAACAGATTATTTACATAAAAATGGATTTGGCGTTAAATAACCTACAAAGGTTGATATGCCATAAAACCCAACAAACCAAACCAAACCATTGTATAATTTGGAAAATGATCAACGTATTGTCATTAGAGTTCCTTTGTATATCGAGACAAAGGATTTTATCGTATATGTTGAGTTCATAATAATTTTCAAATAAATCTTTATTTTCTAGTCGTTGCCTAATGGAAATATATCATCAAAATATCTTACATATATTACGGGTGATGATGAGTTTTTAATAACTTTGTTCTTTCAGTAATAATTAGAAAATAAGGGACCAAAAGGAAACCTCATTGCGCTCCTGTTTAATATTTATATACGATGCGATACAAGGTCAATTTTGAAGCAGATTTAAACAGATCTGAATTCAGTTTTCCTTCTCCCATACTAGTTGCCATACTATGGTGAAAGAGCCTAGTTTGCGCAACTATTTACTCATAGCTGGTTGGAGAATAGTCGGATTCATATCTTTTTCCAAGGGTATTTGCGCTCTGTGAAATCCAAACAGCCTTGTCCAGGGTTTGAATTTTTTTCGCCGTGTTCATTATCGTGTGTGAATGTATATGCACGTGTGTATGTTAATTAAGATAAGTAACCTTTTAATACAGTCTGACATCAATACAGTCTGCCATGAGGTACAACATTCTATCTATCTATCTATCTATCTATCTATCTGATTCTTAACCGCTTCCCGTTCAATGAAAATCTGACTCTAATTTGCGTGATTAATGTTTTCAACCATTTGCATCCAATCTTATCTTGGGAAGAAAGAATCAAAAAAAAAAAAAAAAAAAAGAAAAGAAAAATGAAGAAAAAACAGAAAGAAAGAAAGAATAAAAATAAAAGAAAGAAAACTTTTCGCTTTCTATCTTTCTTTCTTTCTTTCTTTCTTTCTTTCTACTTTTGAAACTCTGACTTGTTTTATTAATTAAAAAAACAAGTTAAAAGAGTGTTCTTGTCGATATATATATATATATATATAGAGAGAGAGAGATAGATAGATAGATAGATAGATAGAGAGAGAGAGAGAGAGAGAGAGAGAGAGAGAGAGAATGACAAAATGCAAGGCATGTTAAGATTTAGAAAAAAAAACATTCCTGTCAACTTCAGGCGCAATTTTGTAGTAGGGGTTGGGCCTCAACCCCATGGCTAATTTCAGTATCTAACAACATTCACCGGCACGTAATTGTCACGACAATTGGAGACTAGTCGAACTGATTAGGGGTGACTAAAATCCGCGCACGCAGAAGTTTTTAGGATGTGAGTGTTTACGCGGAAAGGCAAAATGAAATGTGTGGAACCACATGCTTTCAGAAATAGATCGTACCAAAAATAAGTATGGGGAAGTGGTAGTCCCAGGGGCATTGGGACTAACGTGCTAGGCTGTGGCATCGTAGTTGGCGAGTTCGAATTCCATTCGCGCTATTATGTTCACTTTCGGACTAAAATCCTTTGGAAAGGTATGAGCTCCTCCAACCCCCAGCTATGCGTTAAATAGTAGCCCTACTGTTCTTCTACAAGGATAGGTTTGGCATTAAATATGCCATTAAACAATGAGTCCAAACCAAACAAAATCAAGCCAAAAATAAATATAGAATCGCCGAGAAGTCGACCAGAAAAAAGAAAGAAAGATTATATGACACCTTTTTCCACCGTTTCTATCGAATTAGATTCATCGAGCGCGTATAGATTGGTTCGCAAAGTTTGAACCCCTATTTCAGTGTTTCATTTGAATTTTGCGTGTTTTTTTTAAATTCTGCATTGCTGAAGCACGTGCTCGCGTGCGCACTCACTCTTTCTCTCTCTCTCTCTCTCTCTCCCACACACATATAGATATGAGTGTGTGTGTGTGTGTGTGTGTGTGTGTGTGTGTGTGTATGCACTCGTGTGTCTGTGAATTGATATACAGTCATCCCCATAAATATATGCACCTCTAACAATTTTTCCTTCGATAAAAAGTTAATTTTCTTTTGAATCAATGATACCAGGATTTGATTATTTCTTAGGGAACATTATAAACTCAAAAAGGATATCATCTGGTATTATTTATTACCAAACTTTTCAGCGTTGAAATTTTCTTTCTTTTTCTATCCTTACTTTTTTCTATTTGTATTATTATCATTGTTTCCATCTCCTCTTTTATGACTATAATTTATATTACTGCGGTTTCTATTAATTGTATTGTATCATTCAGTGGCCCTATTTATCCTTTGGCTGGAATCCGTTATTTTCCGAGGCCTTGTCATATGTTCTCTCATTTTCTTCGAATATTTATTTGCTGAACGATAGTCTATTTATCCTTAAATTAACTGCATTTGGTATCTATTTGATTATTGATCCGGGGTGGTTAGAATTGACATTGATGTAGGTAGGTGCGTAGTTGTTCTTGTTAAAAAGTTTGAATGTCTCATTTTCTAAATTAAATGAGATAACCAGGAAATTCACCATTTTCAGGTTAGAAGTTATTTCAATTTCAAACCCGAGTAAATTGAAGGCCTTTATTATTTTCTTATACATTTTTAACGTTTTGGAGCCATTACTATCAGGAATGAAGATGAGGCCATCAAATCTTTATAATCCTACTTGTTTTAGATCTATAATTCTACCTAACGGGTCTAATATAAAGATCCCTATCAGGTCCGCTATTTGCGCCGAGTCGTATGAGCTAATGGATATATCAAAGTCATCCGTGTAATTTTTTTTCTCTTGCTGTCAGTGAGAATAGATTTTCTACACGTTAAAATAATATCTATTTCCTCATCTGTGATGTCTATATAGTTTCTGGAGGGATTTCTCTTGAGATGGAGGGGTAAAAATCTATGATTTCAAATATTATAAACGTGGTACTACTTTTAAACTTAATGCGTTTAAACCATTCTATTGTATCTAATGAGTTTCTTTCATAAGTTATGCCTCGAATTTTCTAGTATCTTCGAAGTTATATTTTGGATAAGGTTTTTAGAAACTTAGCCAAGTTCGGTCTTCGTAGGGTTAATTAATCTAGCCTATTTAAACAGTTCTACTTCGAAGGGGTTCAAAATTGCTCGGTAGTGTCTTCTGGGATTTCAGATGCATTCCGCCATTTCTTTGTTCCAGCTGTGGTTTCGAGGGGTTTAGATAAAAATAAGTCTTTCGTCGCATTGTCTTGACGAATTCAACTATTTTATCTGTCGAAGAAAAAGTTAGCCACTTGCCGAAATAATGGCACAATGACAGTCTATTGAGTTTTCTTTCTATTTATTTTATGGATATATATTTATATATATTTATATATATTGAGAGAGAGAGAGAGAGAGAGAGAGAGAGAGAGAGAGAGAGAGAGAGAGAGAGAGAGAAATTGAAAAACAAAGTAATTCAAAGGGATGAATTTCTTGTGAAAGGAAGTCGGCGATATAACGTTTCGGTTTTGATGAACTCTTGTATTGTGGTAGGGAATAGATACACAGTAAAATAGAATTAATTATTTATTAACTGAAGTGATACAGTCTGACAAATATTATAAGTCTCGCGCTGCGGGTGTTACGTCCGAAATTGGTCTTACTACTGACCGAGATCTTTCAGTACCCACGTGCTTAAGAAACACGACACCTTTTATACCTTCGAGATACCGGAAGTCACGCGATACGAGCCACCATCACGATTTTCGAAATGATGATACTGAGTGTTGTTAGATTGGTTTGGTTTCTCTAATTAAGGGCATAGCAACCTTTATAGGTTATTTAATTCCAAAGCCATTTTTCTAAAATAATAGTGGCGGTACTATTTAATCGATAGATGGGAGGGGATAAGAGATTTCATACCTTTCCCCAGAGTATTAGTCCGAAAGTGAACGTAATAGCGCAACTGGTGTTTAACTGGCTTATTATGATTCCGCTGTCCAGCGCATTAACCATTACACCACGGGGACACCCACAAGTGTCGTTAGATCAACGATGGATGTTTAATATTTAATCTAACAACATTCGGTATCATCCTTTCTAAAATCTTGATGATGGTTTAATAAAACCGAAACGTTAAACGTGGACTTTCTTTCACAATAAATTCATCACTTTGGATGAATTTTATTAATTTTTCTCCCGTGTTAGATCTTTTTCCATTATTTACTTATATATATATATACACACACACACACACATATATATATATATATATGTGTGTATAAAAAAACATACATATATAAATGAATATATATATAAACACTTGAAGAACTTGAAGACCATTATTTGGCAATGATAGATTTACTTCAGCTGGCCACTCAATTTATAAATTGAGTGGGCAGCTGTTGAGTTTTTCTATTATATGAATTTACTCTGAATAAAATTCATAAACTTACTGTTGTAATCTAACAAAAAGGTTACTGAATGAGAAATAACCAAAACGGATGTTGGAAATGAAATGGAAAACTTTATAACATTAACAAAATACAATATTCGTCAGCGGCGTGAAGAAGGTAAACTGTAGCTAGTCGTGACTACTTTGTCAGCATATTAGGAATTTGTCGCGCGCTTCACCAAACGGTGGGTCCGGGGACCCGGTCATAACCCAGACACGCCCAGCGGCTCCAAAAATGCCTCGGGCCTCGTCGGCATTCCCCTAAAAAGGGGTACCTCAGGCGCCAAGCGATAAACAAAGCTCCTCTTAGGCGGAATAAAGCTTGGAGTGATGGCCTGCTTAAGCTCGAGGAGGGTCGGCCACGTGACGTGAATTCTTAGCTTCCCTGGCACCCACGTCAGGCAGCCTCATCCGAGTGAGTACCACCATCAGAGAGAGTTAGCAATACTCACCCCCACCACAATTGTATCCAACGTATTTATGAGGAATGGGATATACCTGTTAATGTTCATAGGTACCCAAATCTTTTCAGATCTTTGAATTTCTTCGATGTCTTTTTCTATTTTCGCTTAGAAGTCATTTCTTTGCTTTTTAAGGGGCGTGTCCTCGTGGTGTAATGGTTAAAGCGATGGACTGCGAAATCGTAGTACTCAAGTTCATACTCCAGTTGCGCTATTACGTTCACTTTCGGACAAATACCCTTGGGAAAGGTATGAACCCCCTTATCCTCCCAGCTATGGGTTAAATAGTACCACTACTGTCCTTCTAGGAGAATGGCTTTGGCATTAAATAACCTAAAAAGAGTTGATATACCATTAAACAAAGAAACCAATGAAACTTTTCTTTATTTTCTTCTTTCTGTCTTTTCCATATAAAAGTACTTTCTTTCTTTCTTTCCTTCCTCTTTTTTCCTTCTTTCTTTCTTTTCTTGCTTTCAAATTTTCTTCTTTCTTTCTTTTTTCTTCTTTTCTCCCTTTTTCTTCTCTCCTTTTCTTTTTTCCTTCTTTCCTTTTTTCTTTTTTTCTTTCTAATTTTTCCTTTCTTAACTTCTTTCTTACTTACACTCTTTCTTTTTTCCTTTTTAATTTCTTTCTTTCTTCTCTTCTTTTTCGTACTCCAGTCGAGCTATTACGTTCACAAATCCCCTTGGGAAAAGTATGAACCCCCTTATCCTCCCAGCTATGGGTTAAATAATACCACTACTGTTCTTCTAGGAGAATGGCTTTGGCATTAAATAACCTACAAAGGTTAACATGCCATTAAAAAAAAAAAAAAAAAAAAAACCAATTTGCTTTTTAAATTTGATCTTTCTAATCAATTTAAACAGTTCTACTTCGAAGAGGTCCAACATTCTGTTGCTTGGTGATGTCTTCTAGGATTTCATATGCATTCCGCTATTTCTTTGTTCCAGCTGTGGTTCCGAGGGTTTAGGTAAAAATGAGTCTTCTGTCGCATCGTCTTTATGAATTCAATTATTTTATCTGTCGAAAAAAATGTCAGCCACTTGCCGAAATAATGGCGCAATGACAGTCTGTTGAGTTATATCTTTATCTATTTTATATATATATATATATCGAGAGAGAGAGAGAAATTTAAAAATAAATAGAATCATTTCCAACTCATCTTCTTTGGATATATAGTAAAAGCAAAGTTGTCTCCCTTTGTCGAGGGCGACCAGAAGGCCCTCTTTTTTAATAGCTACTACGCCGAGGTGTAGGTGAGGGCGCTACACCTTCCCCTGGATTTATAATCCTACATCCTTCGTGTAGTAGCTATCGAAAAGAGAGCCTTCGGGTCACCCTCGACTACGGTCACCAACTTTGCTTTACTTTACTATATATATATATACTTATATACTCCATAAATAATTATGTCTCTTCCAATTTTTTTTAATAAACTTGAATTTTCTTTACCACCGAAAAATTTACAATTTCCTGTGGCTTGGTTTCTTTGTGTTGTATAGGAATAAAATGAGACACTCGCGTTTAACACCGATCGCCAGCAAACGAAAAATGGCAAAACTCCAGATTGTATGAATAGAGATAACGTGCTGTTAGGGTAAACATCACTCAGTGAACTTCCTTAAAAGATGGACTTCAGCGAGAGAAAGACTTCAATAATAGCTTGGCCGGTACACTCTTGTTTTAAAGCGATTCTGTTGTTGCTCTAGGCAAGACTATAATGTTACGGATCGTAACAATTTTTCGTTTGTCTTATTTTCTGTTTTCGGTTGGAATAAAATTCTTATGTTTTTTTTAGGTTCTCAATCAGTTGTTTCTTCTTTTTATGCAGATTTGAGCGTTACAAAACTTTATTTAATGGCATATTAACATTCGTAGGTTATTTTAAGCCAAAGCTATCATTGTCAAAAAAATCAGTAGTGGTATTCTTTAACCCATAGCTGCGGATTAAGAGGATTCATGCCTTCCCCAGTGGTTTTAATCCGAAAGTGAACGTAATAGCGCAAGCGGAGTTGGAACTCGCTTACTAGGATGTTACAGTCTAGCACGTTAGCCATTAATCCACTGGGACTCTTCATTTTTAGTGGAACATTATACAATTAAAACGGATATTATTAGGCACTATTAATTACCAACTTCTGAAACTGTGAAAATTTATAACCATGAAAAAAATAGTCCTGTCGGTGGAGCTTAGCTTACGTCGACTGTATTCTCTGCAGAGGAGCAAGATCACCCTTCCCAAATAAGGACAGTCGAGATATGACACTAAACTGCGTCCGATGATGTGGCTCTACTTTTGGAGCTCTCAAGAGTGTAGAACGTCTTTTCAGTGTCATTACTCCCTGGTTCACTCTGACTGGATTGTAAGGGTTATGGTTGAATAGATCTGTTTAAAAAGTATTAATATTGATTAGGAATACTTGAAACCATGTAACTGTGTAAAAACAAATTATTATTATTATTATTATTATTATTATTATTATTATTTACGAATTTTTTTTTCCACCGGTGTTAGCTGATGGTCTTTCTCTGGATCTGAGTGATAACAAGTCTCCCCAAGTCTCCATGACCCTTCTCGTTTTTGAGATGGGAGGCAGGTTGCCATATAGCTGCTGTTTTGTGGGGCGTTGATTCTAGGATTTGGAAAAAATCCTGCTTTATTTTATCGGATTAATCAGGCTTCCACATGGCTAGTAACCTATCGACCAGAGTCCATATTATTATTATTATTATTATTATTATTATTACTAAATTGGAATAATTACTTGAAACTAACCACCTCGTTGCCTTTGTGGGTAGAGTGTTCCCCAATGGTCTGGGAGAACTGGATTCAATCCCCGGTCGCTTCATACCAAAGACTTTAAAAATGGTATTTTAACAATGCCGTAGTTGAGATGGTCTCTGTTCGTCCTCCGATTTCCACCTCGTCCAGTCCCCATACCAAGGCTTTGTGGATTGTTCCGAATGAACCAATTACAATTGGTTTCACAATCACCTTCACATTCTATAGATTATTATCATTATTATTATTCAAGTCGCATAGACAGTACGGATTTCGCTGACTTTTTCTCTCCCCATCCGTCCCTATCATCTATCGCTCCCGGCAGGTCTTCAAAACTACATCCAGTGATCACACAGATGTAAATAAATTCTGGCTGGTCGGTTAAGTGTAGAAGTCCATAGAAGAACGTCACTTATGAATTCGTCTTTGCTTCTCCAGCTGTGTCCTGCATGTCTTGTTCGTCTTATTTGGATGGTTTTTGAGATGGGAGGTAAGTGGCCGTGTAGGGGTTCATAGAAAAACGTCACTTATGAATTCGTCCTTGCCTCTCCAGCAGTGTCCCGCATGTCTTGTTCGTCTTACTTGGATGGTTTTTGAGATGGGAGGCAGGTTGCCATATAGCTGCTGTTTTGTGGGGCGTTGCTTCTAGGATTTGGAAAAAATCCTGCTTTATTTTATCGGATTAATCAGGCTCCACATGGCTAGTAACCTATCGACCAGAGTCCATATTATTATTATTATTATTAATATTACTAAATTGGAATAATTACTTGAAACTAACCACCTCGTTGTCTTTGTGGGTAGAGTGTTCACCAATGGTCTGGGAGAACTGGATTCAATCCCCGGTCGCGTCGTACCAAAGACTTTAAAAATGGTATTTGATACCTCCTTGCTTAACACTCAGCAATATAAGGCACGTATCAAGGGTAAAGTGGATCAATCCAGGGAAAGGAGTAGCGTCATCCCCAACACCTCAGTGTAGTAGCTGTTGAAAAGAGAGCCTTCTGGTTGCCCTTGACTACGATCGCCAACTTTACTTTTACAAATTGTTACATGAATTATTTGTATGTGATAGTTATACTTAAAACCATGTAAAACTGTGTGCAAATTATTCGTTTTAAATTGTAATTCTTATTATGTTTTAACTGTATGCAAACAAATAATTATAGACAAAAAGTTAAATAGAAAAACAAATGCAATCAAATATAGAAAATATAGTCATGATGACAAACATTATTAAATTTCGTTATTAAATAACACATGCTGAATTGATATGCCGTAAAAACAAATAAACCAAAAAAACGAAGAAGATACCAAGTTTACTTTGAAAATTTAGAATTTTACCTTCGGATGTACTTACTTTTGGACAGTAACATAATTCTATTTTTGGCTTACCACATTTTGGCGTCCAAGTATTTTACTTAGCTCAGCCTAGTCTGACATAAGGCCATCCAGTGAAAATCGAACCAACTAGTGTAGTCTATATAACCAGTGAACAACCCAAAACGTCTTTCAGTTCCTTATTTGTTTCAGTGTTCTTAAATTTGGTCCTGATCATCACACCGTGTTTTCGTTTGCAGCTGCCCACTATGGTTAAAAGCCAGGTCAGTGCCTCATTATTGACCATTGGGTGACTGCAACTGACCATAAAACTATGAAGGTGTCTATTTATGAGCGTATTTATGAGCACGTGTTCAGGGCTAATTTGTGATAGGGATGTTTCGGGGAAGGTCTTTTATCAGCTTGTATTGGTTCTCAAGGAGGGGGGGGGATAATTGCGTTAGTAAAAGAATAAAGATCACGTGAGGAAAAGATCGGAGCGGGGGGGAAATGAAAATGATCAAATGGAAATACAAATAGAAAGAAAGAAAGAAAGAAAGAAAGAAAGAAAGAAAGAAAGATCGTGAGAAAAAATAACAAACACGACACCCTGCAAAAACAAAAACAAAAACAAAACAAAAAAAAAACAAGCAGGTACATGTGGTGTAATGGTTAGTGAATTAGGTGAAAGTCCGCCGTAGAGGAGTTCAGTTCTCACTGGGTGCCTGATATTTCGAGCTTTTTGCTAAAATTTAGAAGAAGAGGAAAAGTGACAAGAAACATACCGAAATGAGGAAGGCTTGAAAATGAAGGAGAAAGTAAGTAACTAAGTAAGTAAGTAAGGAAGGAAGGAAGGAAGGAAGGAAGGAAGGAAGGAAAGAAGAAGAAAAAGAAAAGGAAGGAAAGAATGAAATTTGAGAGGAAGGAAAGAAAAGAGGAAAGAAGAGGAAAGAAAAAGAAGAGAAGAAAGAAAGAAATTAAAAAGGAAAAAAGAAAGAGTGTAAGTAAGAAAGAAGTTAAGAAAGGAAAAATTAGAAAGAAAAAAAGAAAAAAGGAAAGAAGGAAAAAAGAAAAGAAGGAGAGAAGAAAAAGGGAGAAAAGATAAAAAAAAAAGGAAGAAAGAAGAAAATTTGAAAGCAAGAAAAGAAAGAAAGAAGGAAAAAAGAGGAAGGAAAGAAAGAAAGAAAGTACTTTTATATGGAAAAGACAGAAAGAAGAAAATAAAGAAAAGTTTCATTGGTTTCTTTGTTTAATGGTATATCAACTCTTTTTAGGTTATTTAATGCCAAAGCCATTCTCCTAGAAGGACAGTAGTGGTACTATTTAACCCATAGCTGGGAGGATAAGGGGGTTCATACCTTTCCCAAGGGTATTTGTCCGAAAGTGAACGTAATAGCGCGACTGGAGTATGAACTTGAGTACTACGATTTCGCAGTCCATCGCTTTAACCATTACACCACGAGGACAACCCCAGAAAAGTTTGAATATTTACTTTAAAAGTAGATAAAGAGAACGCATAAGATTTTGTTGTAGAAGAAAGATTTTGCTCAAGAAGAGAAAATGGAAACGTTATTATGATTTTAAAAAAACTCATAATTCTAGAAGGTTTCGTTTCTTCGTTTAATTGAGTATCAACCTTCGTGTGTTATTTAGTGTCAGAACCAATCTCGTTGAAGAACAGTAGTGGTTTTATTTAACTCATAACTTGGTTGGATGAGTTCATGCCTTTCCCCAAGGTTATTAGTCCGAAAGTGAATGTAATAGAGCCACTGAGGTTGGAACTTGTTTATTACGATGTCACAGTTCAGAACGTTAGCCACTACACCACGTGGACTCTCATTATTTAAGGAAATTATCGGTAATTATTTGAAACGTAGAAACGAAAATTGCTCATCCCTTGATGATTGCTTTGATATAAAGGATCGAGATGTCAGGGACGAAATTCAGAAGGACGAGATAGATAATGAGAGAGAGAGAGAGAGAGAGAGAGAGAGAGAGAGAGAGAGAGAGATTTGACTGAAAGGAATAGAGGGGAGGGATTTGATAGATAGGGAAATAAATTGAGAGAAGGAGGAAGTATATATATATATATATATATATGGTAAGTAAAGTTGGCGACCGTAGTCGAGGACAACCCGAAGGCTCCCTTTTCATTAGCTGCTACACCGTGGTGTTGAGGAGGGCGCTACTCCTTCCCTGGATTGCTCCACTTTACTCTTGATCCGTACCTTATAATGCTGAGTGTTAAGCAGAGCAGCATCAAGTACCATTTTTTGAGTCTTTGGTATAACTCGACGAGGAATTGAACCCCGGTCTTCCAGGCCATTGGCGAACACTCTACCTTCTACAGTTAAAAAAATAGAAAGAGAGAGAGAGAGAGAGAGAGAGAGAGAGAGAGAGAAAGAAAGAAGGGAGACAGAAGAACCAAAGTGAGACGAACAAAAAGAAAAAAAAAATGAGATTGAAGACATAGAGAGAGATGTGACGAAAAGGGAAAATAAGACATTGGATCGTGAAATGAAAGAAAACAAAGATAAAAGAGGACAGGCAAAAGGATGCAAGGGAAAGAGACTAAAAGTAAGAGGAGAGAGAGAGAGGGGGGGAAAGAAGAGTTACTGTAGAATGAAAGGAGAGAAAGCAAGAAAAAAGGAGGGCAGACAAAAGGAGGAAAGAGAGAGAAATGAAAAGAAAAGGGAGAGACAGAAACATCAAAGGAGGAGGAGGAAGAGGAAGAGAGAGAGAGTGTGTGTGTGTATGTGTGTGAGAGAGAGAGAGAGAGAATAGGGAAAGATGAAAGGCAGAAGATTGAAGAGAGATCGACAAATAAAGAAAGAAAGAAAGGAAGGAAGAAAGAAAGACAATTAAGAGAGTCAAACGAGAGAAAGGGATAGAAAAAAAGAGAAGGAAAAAATAAGCATTGAGGGAGGTAAAGGAAAGAATGAGGAGTTAGAGGGGAGAGAGGAAGAGGAATAGAGGAGTCTAGTGAAAATGAAATCGAATTATATCGTGCAGTATTGAAGGAGTTCAAAGATAAATAAACCTGACGTCGGCGTAAAAAATACCAGATATAAAACGTTACGACTAAAGTAAAAAGCACTTCATCAGAAGAGAAAAAAAAAGAAATTCAAAGATATAACAGAGAAAAGAGAGACGCAGTTGATAGAAGAGAAGTAAGTGGGTGTGTTCAGTTGGGTGGAGAGGGGTATAACGAGTTCAGACAAACGAACCTTAAAGTTCGGCAAGGCTAACAACATTGACATAGCCCTTAACTTCTTTGTTATCATTCATGTCCTCCGTGTCTTTTATCGCTTTTCGTTTTCTACCCTACTCTGTGTCTCTCCCCTTTTAATTCTTATTCTTCTCCCCCTTTTTTTGTCTTCCCCGCTCGTTCCCTGTGTCGCTGAAACAACCAGCCCTCCCGGTTATCGAAACACCGATCATATCTTAAAACGATTGACCTTTGAGAGATGCAAATTAGTGATAAGAGCAAGCATCGGCAATTCCACGTAATTAAAAGGTGTTAGGGAAACAGACGAATGATTGGCATTGATGCTACTGCGCCAACTGCTGCTGTCGCTTCTAAGTTAGAGAAGAAGAGGCAGGGACAGCGATGGGAAGGGGAGGGTAGCGCTCGTTAAAGTAGCAGGGGATGGGTCATAGAAGTAACGGTTGGAACCGTTGTTTTCCACAATAAATGGTGATGGAAGCAAAGTCGCCCTAATGATAACGCTGCTGAAAGTTTTAGGGTCGATTGGTCGACCCTCTATTGATTCTAATTAGCAATTTGATCTCGCAAGTCATGGATAGTAAATTCGATCCTTATTGATACTTCCTAAATGAAGCCTTGAGGCAAAACTGGGTTTATTTTCTGAGTTTCCGTTTTCTCATCCAGGATTGATCCTTGTTATCGGCCCCATTAACGTGATCTTTAAAAACTAACTTTAATTCTTTTGGGGGGTTGGATTAGGGTTTAGTATACTTTTTAAACTCCCACTGCAGTAGTTTTTTCTTCAAGCAGGATGGGGAAATAACAAAACCAAATAGATATGGCCTAGTCAGCTGGAGTTGCAGAATACACTGACTGCATTTCTACAGAGAGGTAAGACTTCTCCAATGAGTGTCCTGCTATGACATTAAACAATCTGATGGTGAGGCATTAGTAATGCTGGAACTTTGGGGAATGCGGAGTAACCCGTCATTGCCTTCGCTCCCAGATCAACTCTGACCCGGAGTGGTAGCACTTGATAGGGTCCTATCTATGGGTCAAACTCTTTAATTAAATTAAACTGAATTGTTTGAAATTAACAGTTTTTACATTTAACAGTGTGTTTAAACAGCGTACTAATGCTAAACTGAATTGTTTGAAATATAACTGTTTTGTCATTAACCGTGTGTAAACAAAAACTGTACTTATGCTAAACTGAATTATTTGAAATTGAACTGTTTTGACATTTGACTGTGTCAACAAAAAAAAAACTGTTCTTATTCTAAAATGAATTTTTTGAAACTTTTATAAAAATGACTTAATTCAGAGTAAAATGACACGAAAAGGGCTGATACGTCGGAGAACAAAACAACCAACCAATCAAATAAATATGAAGCTAGTCCGTTCACAGGCGGTCTGTCAGCGAGGTTAAGATTATACTTATGGGGAACAAGAAGGTTTTTATATCTACTTATTCGTAGTCGTCGGCGTTCATTGAATTGTTGGGTTCTTTTGGGATGATTTTGAGTTTCGCATCTGACTCCTTTTTCTTCTATCCCCATTCACTTGTTAATTTCAACAAGAGAATTGAAGAGGATAGAAGGAAAGAGACAACGATACATTTTAACTCAAACTTTTAAAAAAATTGAACGACTACTCTGTGGTTTGGAACGTTTTCCTGTACCAGTAGAAAGAGTCGTTTCTCCAAGACAAACGTTGAAATATATTATAGTCATTTTCGGTGGTAAAAGTTTGATGTTCATGAGTCCTGTAAGTGTGTCCAGTGAGGTACGTTTAGCAAAGGTGACAACTAGCAGCAGACACGGTTGTCACCAAGCCCGGGACTTAGCGAGCACATGTGCTGCTTTGCTAGCAGCCGAGAGAAAGAGGTCCTTCCTGTCGATATCGAAGTGGTCACTGCTTACGGAGAAAGAATTTCCCGTTAGTGTCAGGAAGGCTATCCCTTCAGGCATGTAAGGATTTCACTTCCTGTCAGAGGTCTCCTGGGAAACTGCTTCGTTTGAATTTGTCAATTACTTTTTTAAATCTCCACATACTAGATCCCTTGCAGAGGAGTAAGACACTCCACAGAAAAAAATGGGGTGTCCTTGATATGACACTAAATTGCTTCCGATGAAGTTTAATTTCTGAAACTCTGAATACTGTGGACTCACCCCATTATTGCTATAACTCCCAGGTCCACTCTGATCTGGAGTGGCAATACCTGTTAGGGTCCTATCTATGGGTGAAATAAATCTGACAAGGAATCGGCAAATTTTTAATCAATTATGATAACTTGATTATTATTATTATCATTATTTTTTGAGAGTTTTTCACACCAGCCATAGCCGATGGTTTTCCACGGGAGTCTGAGTGATAGCAAGTTTTCTCAAGTCTCCAGGACTCTTCTCAGTATTCTGGCCGATCTCAATAATGTTTTAGTTTGGATGTTCCCTACTTGTCCTTTTATTTCCAAATCCTCCAGTCCCAGTACAAATCCTTTGGTGACAGTACCGAGCGTACCAATTACAATTGGTATCACAGTCACTTTCATGTTCCATAGTTTTTTCAATTCTCTAGTAAGGTCCATGTACTTATCTTTCTTTTCGCCTTTTTTCAGTTTTACCCAAAGGTCAGCCGGCACTGCAGAGTCCATTAATCAGCAAGTTCTCTTTTTTTTTTGTTGACTATCACTAGATCTGGTCGCCTGGTAAAGATTAGATGATCCGTTTATATCTCAAAATCTCAGAGAATTTTGTGCATCTCATTTTCCTGGATGGATTCTGGGTTGTGCATATACCATTTGTCCGTATGATCAAATTCAAACTTCTTGCACAATTCCCAATGGATAACCTTGCCCACCCAGTCGTATCTAGTCTTATACTCTCTCTGTGCTAATTTACTGCATTTGCTTATTACTTGATTGATCGTTATTATTATTATTATTGGTTATTTGAAACCATATAACTGTGTGCAAACAAATAATTATTATTGAATAGAAATAATTACTTAAAATCATATAACTGTATATAAATTACTAGTATTAGATAGGAATACTTCTTTTCAATCCATGCTACTTTTAAAAAAACAACATGGCTAAGGAAATTCAGGTGAGAAAAAAATGTTGTCATATAGTTAGATTTGATTCCACCTTTTGACGTAGTCTCCATGACCAAATCGGTGAAGTATTATCTATCTCAGACGCTAACGGGATTTTTTCGGCAACGGAGTTTCAGTTGCGATTTGTTTTTGAAGACGTATATGACTTATTAGATGTAATCTAAAATGGAATATGATTATAATAGGCTGGGGCTGTAGAATACACTGGCTGCATCTCTGCACAGGGTAAGACACCCCCATTACGAGTGTCCAAGATATGACATTAAACAATCTGATGGTGAGGCTCCATTAATGCTGGAGTTTTGGGGAATGTGGAGTACTCCTTCATTGTTATTGCTCGCAGGTCCACTCTGACCTGGACTGGTGGCACCTGATAGGGTCCTACCTATTGGTCAAATAGAAGTTTGAGATTTGAACTGATTGCAAACTAAAGTCTTTAGCCGAATTGATTTTTAAAAAAAATAGAACTGTTTTATCATTTAACTGTGTGTAAACAAATGACTGATGTTTAATTGATTTGTGCGTCATACATAGCAATACTTGGAACCATTTAACTTTGTTGACTTATGCTAAATTGAGTCATTAGAAATAGAACTATTCGATCATTTAACTGCACGTATTTACAAAATGTGTTTACAAATCATGTATTTAATACATACGTAAAAACAGGATTTGGCATTAAATAACCAATAATGGTTGATATGCCAGAAAATCAAGCCAAATCAAACCTGAGCTTACAATATTAATATATAAATTTTATGCAATATACATTAACCTGGGGGTGCCCCCGTGGTGTAATGGTTAAAGAGCTGGACTGCGGAATCGTAGTACATTATTCTATAGTTATGTAATGTAATTCGTTTTTTTTTTTGCTTCGCGTTTTATAAATAGCTTTTATGGAATTTTAAAAACAGCTAATTTTTGTCTATTTTAAAATTTTTGCCATTTGGTAAAAAAAACAAAAACAAAAACAAAAACGAGTAACCCATTTTATATTCATTTTATAAGAAAAATATGAAAAATTAGTAATAAAATCTATTTAAAAAACAGAAAACAGTAAACAAAATCATGAATGATGTTACATATCTATACATTATATATTCATCATTGTATATTGCATTAAATCTCATACGATTATATTTCATTTTAAATTACATTTTCATCATTTAAGTAAAACACACACACACACACACACACACACACTCACACACACACACACACACACACACACACACACACACACACATCTTAACCCACTTTATGTCTTTCATAAAAAAAGAAAAGAAAAAGTCAGCTTAAAAAATTTTCAAGATATTTATAATGCACAAAACAACAAACAAGAATTAGAATTATATTACCATTATATTTAATCTTAGATTGCATCCAGTAAGCAATTTTCATCTTTAAAAATTTAGGTTTGGCCGAACGTTTGAGGTCGAAACATTAGCGGCCATTAGCGTCTTTCACAGCCTCCAACTACGTCAGACTGTCTCTTAAAAACATGCGATAAAAAGCAACAGAAATTAGATGAAATAAAAACCGTCAGAATTAGGAATAAATTACAGTATTTTGTCTAGGAAATTCAGTCAACTAAGGATTATTACATGCATCACATCTATTTGATTGGTTTGGTGTTGGTTTTATGGTATATCGACCCTTATGGGTCATTTAATATCAAATCCTGTTTTCATACGCAAACACCCATTCAGCCCCCACACGTACACACAGACATACACACACACATGCACTCGTGTACGTGCGTGCATATATATATATATATATATATATATATATATATATATATATATATATATATATTTGAGGTTAGTTTTTGGGTAACATTATTTTTATACAAGCCAGAGTTCATTTGTTTGCACACAGTAAAATGGTTTCAAGCATTCTTATCTAACACTAATAAATTCATTTATTAAACAGTTCGAAATATTACAATGAGTTATCAATAATTCTATGAGATATTAATCGTTTATTTGTACACAATTTGATGGTTTCAAGTTTTGCGAGTTAAGATTAATGATTTTATTTATTAAAAGCTTTCAAGTATTACCATCTACGAGGATCATTAAATAAGTTTCCAGACTTTTTTCGTAAGGCCACTTTTATTGATAGTACACACATGAAACTCTAGTCCCTTTCGAAGTAATCTCCTCCGGCTGCAATGCACTTGTTGCACCGTTCCAACAACTTCTCGAAGGCCCCATCGAAGTCCTCTTGTGTGAGCGTGCCAATGACCTTCGTCACAGCCTCTTTCATCTTCTCAATTGTCTCATAACGACAGCCTGTGAGCTTAGGGAATAACCAAAAGTTACAGGGAGCAAGGTCTGGACTATAGGGAGGCTGAGGAACTGTCTTGATACCCATCTTTGTCAAAGGATGTGACAAGGATGGAGTTGTGGACTAGTGTATTGTCCTGGTGGAAATACCACTGACTCGATTTGAAGAGTGCTAGCCTCTTCCGACCGAATCTCTTCCTGAATTTCCTTAAAACCTCAACATAGTAACACTAACCCTAACCCTTTGGCCGATCAACTCTGGTGTATTGACTTCCTTACTCCTGCCACACTTCTTATCATCCCTCACGGACTCCCTGCCTTCCTTAAATCTCTTATGCCTCTCAAAAACTGATGCTCGACTCATGCAAGATGATCGAAAAGCAGTCTGAAGCATTCCATACGTTTCTGTGGCATTTTTCAGAGTGGACATGGGAGTAATGGCAATGAAGAAGCATGCTACTTTCCCTAAAGCTCCAAAAACTGGAGCCTCATTATCATATGCAGTTTCCAACTATCCATCAAGTCGCGCTGACAGCATGGATTTCCCCGACTCTCTTCCTCCATCCGTCCCTATCATCTATCGCTCCCGATAGGTCTCTCCTATGCTTGCACAGATCTTATGTAAATAAATGTTTGCTGGTCAGCCAACACTGGCACGTCCATGTGTAGGAGGAGGTCCTCAGAAGAACGTCACTGATAAGTTCTTTCTTGCTTCTTCAGCAGAGTCCCGCATATCTTGTTGGTCTTACTTGAATGGTTTTTGAGATGGGGGTAAGAGGCCGTACGGCTACTGTTTTATGGGGTGTTGCTTCCAGGATTTGTTCATAATAACCCGTAGCGTTCTTGTGTAATTCTAATGTAACTTTTTCTCGATTCATTACGTCAACATTTTTCTTTCTTTAATCTTGGTATGCCAACCGATATTGGAGAAGGAAAACTTCTTCTGTGGACCCCTACACATCGATGTGCTATAAGGTAATTATTGGAGAGTTTTGTTCTCACTGGTCTTTAATATGTCAACCATTATGACATATCAAAACCATAATTTTTGTCAAGATACGAGGATCATTAAAGTTTTTAGAGTTTTTTCGTATGGGTACTTTTATTGATAGTGCATACATGAAACTCGAGCCCCCTTCGAAGTAATCTCCTCCGGCTGCAATGCACTTGTTGCACCGTTCCAACAACTTCTCGAAGGCCCCATCGAAGTCCTCTTGTGTGAGTGTGTCAATGACCTTCGTCACAGCCTCTTTCATCTCCTCAATTGTCTCATAACGACAGCCTGTGAGCTTAGGGAATAACCAAAAGTCACAGGCAGCAAGGTCTGGACTATAGGGAGGGTGAGGAACTGTCTTCATACCCATCTTGGTCAAATAGTCTGTGACAAGGATGGAGTTGTGGACTGGTGTATTGTCCTGGTAGAAATGCCATTGACCCGATTTGCAGAGTGCTGGTCTCTTCCGACGGAATCTCTTCCTGAACTCCCTTAAAACCTCAACATAGTAACCCTAACCCTAGCCCTAACCCTAGCCCTAGCCCTTTGGCCAATCTACTCTGGTGTATTGACTTCCTTATTCCTCCCACACCTCTCATCATCCCTCACAGACTCCCTGCCTTCCTTGAATCTCATATACCACTCAAAAACTGATGCTCGATTCATGCAAGATGCTCCAAAAGCAGTCCGAAGCATTCCATACGTTTCTTTGGCATCAGTTTTTCCAAGTTTAAAACACAATTTTATTGCATATCGTTCTTCTAAAGTGTCAGATTGCATTTTTGAAATTCACCAGTTGTGACAATCAGGCTTTAGTAGGGTGTGTTCCAATTGCTGCTGTAGCTGTTTATTTGATGCCAAAATCATAAAAATTGGTCAGTCATCTCATAAGACGTATAGCAATAACATAATCAATTTTCAAGAGTTTACGACAATTTTAAATGCCCATACGAAGAAAGTCTGGAAACTTATTGAATGAACCTCGTATATTTCTGTTGAACTAGCATTATTATTACTATTATTTTACGCTTTGCAAGTTTTTCTAATTGATAGTTTTCCAATGGAGGCTGTGTGAAAGCAAGTCTTCTCAATTCTTAAGGACTCTCCTTAGTACCCGAGCCAATTTTAGAAGTGCTGTACCCGGTAGGATTTCAATTCTTCCACGAATCCCTAGTTCAGTCGAGTACTTTTCTAGATTATTGGGGATTGTTCCAAGGACACCGATTACAATAGGTTTCATAGTCACCTCTATAACTTTTTCACTTCTCTGGTGTGGCACAGGCATCTATCCAGCTTTTCGGTTTATTATTGTCATTATTATTTACTCATTTGGGAGTTTTTCACACTAGCGTTAGTTCATAGTTTATCACTGTAGTTTGAGTGACAACAAGTCTCCTCAAGTCTCCAGGACTCTTCTCAGTATTCAGAGTAATCTCAACAATGCTGTAATTTGAATGGTCTCTACTTGTGTTCTTATTTCTAAGTCATACAGTCCCAGTACTAATCCTTTTGTGACTGTGCCAAGTGCACCAATTACAATTGGTATCACTGTCACTTTCATGTTCCATAGTTTTTTTCAGTTCCCTAGCATGGTCCAGGTTCTTATCTTTCTTTTCGTTTTCTTTCAATTTTACTAAGTGGTCAGCCGAGACAGCAAAACTCGGTAAATTCTTTTTTCTTTTTTTGTTGACTATCCCAAGGTCTGGTCGTTTAGCCGAAATTAAATGATCCGTTTGTATCTTAAACTCCCAGAGGATTTTGCGCGTTTCATTCTCCAGGACGGATTCTGGGTTGTGCATATACCATTTGTTCGTATGGTCAAACTTCAATTTCTGGCACACCTTGCGAGTTTTTCCGACCAGCATTAGCTGATGGTCTTACACTAGAGTCTGAGTGACAGGAAGTCTCCTTTGGTATCCAGGACTCTTCTCAGTATTCTAGTTGATCTTAACAATGCTGTAGTTTCGATGGTCTCGGCTCGTCCGCGGAACGGCAAAGTTCGGCATTTTTTTTTTTTTTTCCTTTTTTTGTGAATTATTACTGGGTCTGGTATTCTGGCCGGGATTAGGTGATCTGTTTGTATGTAAAAATATTTTATCATCATCATTATTATTATTATTATTATTATTATTATTATTCGAGAGTCTGTCCTGGCACGCACTAGTTCCGTTAGCAACGGTGGCATATCAAAAACCATAATTCTTGTTACGATGATCCTATTTACCAACCCCTCCGCTCGGGCAGGATATGACACCAGGTCAATTTTTAAGCATAGTTTAACAGGTTTGAAATCAGAGTTTTCCTTCTCCTAGACTAGTTGCCTCACCAAGGCTGAAGAAATCAGTCTGTCCTACTATTTACCCATAGCTGGAGGGAGAATAATTGGATATATACCTTTCCCAAGGGTATTAGTGCTATGTGAAATGCAATCAGTCTCGTCCAGGATTTGAACTCGTGTCACCGTGTCCATTTCCTACGACGATAACCATTACACCACGGGCACCTCCCTTCTTGTTACGATGATTGACGTTGAGACAGAGTGCCAGAGGGAGACGATTCATGCCTTTCCCAAGGGCAATAGTGCGAAGTGAACATAAGCAGACTCAGCTGAAATTCGAACTCCGTTCGCCAATTCTGGTTAACCTTACGCCACCTTATATTTCTGTCGAACTACTACTACTACTAATAATAATAATAATAACTGATACACCGACACGTTGCAACATTACTTTCTTTCTTTTTTTTCTCTCTTTTTTTCCCTGTTTAGTTTAAATATAATTTCTAATTACGTTTTGACGATGCTATTGCGTTAAGAAATACAGCAAGCATGACGGTCGTTAAGTTCGCTGGCTTCAAATTTCTCATTTATTTAGCATTTTGTGTACTTGTGATTAATGTAACTTCAGGGCGATGTGGTGGTAGGGGGCGTAAAGAAACTAGAGGACGGTAGCTTGTATAAAAACGCAAAGACGCAAAAAAAAATAGTGGAGGGGGGAGAAAAGAAAAGAAAAAGTGAAACTAGGAAGAAAGAAAGAGAAGAAGGAGAATTGGGTTTAAGGGTTGATATCTGTGTTAGGGGGTGGATGATGTGATGGAAACGCCCAGTCTATTGGAATTTTCGTTAACACGCCCGACCCCCTTTGCGCTCACTGTAAAACAATTCCCAGTGAAGTTGATGTCAGTCGGTAAGAATATACCTTCTTAGGTAGACAAAGGAAGGTGGCAGTGATAAACTAGTTAATAATAAAAGAGAATTATATATATATATATATATATTGTTAGTCTCACCTGTATCCAGATGGGCGTATTAGTATTTTCCCTGTTGTTTCAGCGCAGAGCCCTGTGTGGAGGGGGCTATAAAATATACCTACTGCATCTTTTCAGAGGAGTAAGATCCCCCCACCGATGAGTGTTCTGGATATGACACTAAACTGAATCTGACGGCGAGGCTCCAGTCCTGGAGCTTTGTGCAATATGAAGTATTCCTTCATTGCCATTACTCCCAGGTTCACTCTGACTCAGAGTTGCAGTACCTGTACGGTTCCATCTATAGGTCGAATAGAATTATCAATTTTAAATAGCAAAAGTTGAAACCATTTAACTGTGTGCAAACAAATAAGCATTGGCTCGTTTAGAAGTAATGTTACCTACAAACTATTCGTTTACGAATAATATAAGTATAAACAGGATTTGGTATTAAATAACCCACAAGGCTTGATATACCATAAAATTCTGATGTCATGTATTAAGTTTTCTTAGTATAGTACATCTGTCTAAGGTTGCTTACACTACCTGTTGTTACTTGTAGTCACCAATTCAAGTACTGAGCAAGCTCATCGTTGCTTTGTAGCATAGGACCAAAATACGTTCTGTCTGAAAGAAAGAAGTTCGCAGAAAAGAAACACCCAAAACTTGAATTTTAAGGAAGAAAATAGTAGTCGCTTTTATTCTTTGGGACTACAGCGGACTGTAGTTAAAAAAAAGTTTGTTCGATAGCGTTCTTCCTCCCTCTTCTTCTTGGCGATGACGGCATCGTCGTTATCGTTGGCTTGTTGATACTTTCATATCAGTCGAATTGCTGACAGGCTGGGTATGACATGGGTCGAGGCGTCATGGACCTCTGTTGAACCTGTTTGGAAACCTGCATTGAACTGTCAAAATCTCACAACCTAGTTTCCTTATATAGCGATTTGATGGATCAATTCGAAGGTTCGATGATCACTAGTGAAGACAGTAGTGCAGCACGTGAAAGTTCACGCGTGATTATATTAAAATCACGCTTGAACTCTACGGGTCACTCTGCCTGCACGAGCGAGGTTCGAGACATTTTTGATCGTCAGAGCCGTGTACCCAATGGCTGATGACAGCTGATATGCTCGCACGTTCTACAACCTTGAGACCACCGCAACTCAACGACAGCGCCCGTCCGTAATATTACAGCTTAACTTTAGTAATCTGTTTATCTACTTTTTTTTCTAGATTTTTGAGAGTATGGTCTCGAGTTGATTCAGTTGACGAGATCTGACGGATGGGTACTTTTTGGGTATTAAGCTTGAAAGATTTTCACATCTTACAAACATCACAAGAATTATTTCCCTTTTCTTTACTCTTTCGAAATCAAATCGAGATCGAAACAAGTATCTACCCAACCCCTCCGACACGAACAAGATGCGGTACTCTGTCAGTTTTGAAGCGCAGTAAAGCTGATGTGAATTCAGAGTTTTCCTTCTAAACTAGTTGCTAGTTGCCTAACGAAGGCTAAAGAACCAGTCTGTCCAACTATTTATCTATAGCTTGGTAGTGGGAGGGGGAATTGATGGATTCACGTTTTTCATAAACAGCCTCGTCCAGAATTTGAACTCAGGACATAGATTCTATTAACAGCGACAATAAACGTTACATTAAATTTTCGAGTGTATATACTTTCAACAGATTTCAGTTCAGTTTTTAATAAAACATTTCGACCGATATGCTCTTCGGCCTTTTTAACACGCCTAAAGTTTCCGCTATTCAACAGGGTATTTCAGAAAGGAAGGATAAGAGGGACAATCTAAGTTCACTTAATGCTACACGGTAATAGTCACGAGGTAATAATTTACTTAGAGACAGTAGTATTTAGCAGTTTAAATAAGTGCATCGTGCTCTAGCCCCATTCAAGCATCCATTCACTTGTACTGTGTCAGTTTGCAAGTGATCATTCAAGTGCTGAACAGGTCCACTTTGGACTTGTTATTTACTCAGCTTTGCTTTTATTGCATATTGACCTTTGACAGAGCCGTCAGTCAGGGATTTCTTAAGCAGGATGCATCTGTGTAAACAGGCGGAACCAGACGCATGGGTTGCCAGCCAGAAGGACGAACCGGAAACACGTAGGCGTTGTGAAATCATATATGCATTCGCCCACTGCAGAAACGGTCAGTTTTGCAGTCGGCAGTCAGATGAGAATCGGGCAGTCAAGGGATCCGAAAAGTACATGTGAGTGGTCGAGAAGCAGAAGTGCTAAATATGGAAACCCAACACGGCTAAGAAGGAGTCATGGGTCAACATAGTAGTCCTCCACCTGTGTCCTCCGTGTGTCTCTGTCTCCCTGTCTCTCTCTCTCTCTCTCTCTTTGTCACACACATACACTTACTGTCAACTTCAAGTTGAGAGAGTTATATTTTCGTAAACCAAATGTTACGGTCATTTCATCAATCATCGGGTATATAAGACTTTGTCTGAGACAAAGGCCTCAGGTTGCATACAGTAAAGGTCGTAAGTAAATAGTCACCCATCTAAGAACTGAGCAAGCTCATGGCTACTAAAGTTTAGTGATCTAACAGGAGCCATTGCTTTCAGTGTGACTTGATTGAAAGTCAAGAAGCAGTATTAGTTATTTCGATAGATTGTATTCAACCCCCAACAGCGTATATCTAGGATTTTCATAGACTCAAAACCTTATAAGAGTCACAATTTAAAGATAATTTTTGCTGCATTTGCGCAGTATAAAAATTATATGGGAAACTATTGTTCAACAATATAAACCAGTGGTTCCCAACCGATTTTGCCTCATTTTGGTATATCTAAAATTCTGATGCCCTCCCCTGTAATCTTTAATTCTTAAATATTCAAAATTTTTCTGCAATTCACATGAAGGAAGCTTAAAAGGCCATTAACTTTGTCTCTAAACATGTCCCACCAAATTATTGCCATTACCCACTGGTGCAGCATGCACCCCACGTTTGGAATTACAGATGTAAATATTCAACCAAACCAATTTTTTTTTTTAATTTAAAAGCGTTGTTAAATTTGTGCATGGTTATATGTAATAAAAGACAACGGAAAAGTTTCATATTATCAACTAAAGATTAAAGATTAAATTAATATAACAGAATGTGATATGTTTTTAGCTAAATTAAGACAAAATAGAAGATTTTTCAAGATTTATAAATCTATAAACAAAATCTTTATGCAAATGCATATGGAAAAAGAATATATAAATGTACATATAAGTAAAGTTGGCGATCGTAGTCGAGGGCAACCAGAAGGCTCCCTTTTCAATAGCTACTACACCAAAGTGTAGGGAAGAGCACTACTCCCTTCTCTAGATTGCTCCACTTTACTCTTGATACGTACCTTATATTGCTGAGTGTTAAGCAAGGAGGTATCAAGTACCATTTTAAAAGTCTTTGGTATGACGCGACCTGGGATTGAACCCAAGTCTCTCGGACCACTGACGAACAGTCAACTCAATGCTCTATAAAAACACGAAAGTAAAGGATCGCTCCCGAGATTGAACCCAGGTATAAATGCATATAAAAATGCGTTAATAAAAGTATATATAAATGAATATACCAAATGAATATGCAAAACCCATATATAAATGTATATATAAATGAATATACCAAATGAATATGCAAAACCCATATATAAATGTATACATATAAATGAATATACCAAATGAATATGCAAAACCCATATATAAATGTATACATATAAATGAATATACCAAATGAATATGCAAAACCCATATATAAATGTATACATATAAATGAATATACTAAATGAATATGCAAAACCCATATATAAATGTGTATATAAATGAATATACCAAATGAATATGCAAAACCCATATATAAATGTATACATATAAATGAATATACCAAATGAATATGCAAAACCCATATATAAATGTATACATATAAATGAATATACTAAATGAATATGCAAAACCCATATATAAATGTGTATATAAATGAATATACCAAATGAATATGCAAAACCCATATATAAATGTATACATATAAATGAATATACTAAATGAATATGCAAAACCCATATATAAATGTGTATATAAATGAATATACCAAATGAATATGCAAAACCCATATATAAATGTATACATATAAATGAATATACCAAATGAATATGCAAAACCCATATATAAATGTATACATATAAATGAATATACCAAATGAATATGCAAAACCCATATATAAATGTATATATAAATGAATATACCAAATGAATATGCAAAACCCATATATAAATGTATACATATAAATGAATATACCAAATGAATATGCAAAACCCATATATAAATGTATACATATAAATGAATATACCAAATGAATATGCAAAACCCATATATAAATGTATATATATAAATGAATATACCAAATGAATATGCAAAACCCATATATAAATGTATATATATAAATGAATATACCAAATGAATATGCAAAACCCATATATAAATGTATACATATAAATGAATATACCAAATGAATATGCAAAACCCATATATAAATGTATATATATAAATGAATATACCAAATGAATATGCAAAACCCATATATAAATGTATACATATAAATGAATATACTAAATGAATATGCAAAACCCATATATAAATGTATACATATAAATGAATATACCAAATGAATATGCAAAACCCATATATAAATGTATACATATAAATGAATATACCAAATGAATATGCAAAACCCATATATAAATGTATATATAAATGAATATACCAAATGAATATGCAAAACCCATATATAAATGTATACATATAAATGAATATACCAAATGAATATGCAAAACCCATATATAAATGTATATATAAATGAATATACCAAATGAATATGCAAAACCCATATATAAATGTATACATATAAATGAATATACCAAATGAATATGCAAAACCCATATATAAATGTATACATATAAATGAATATACTAAATGAATATGCAAAACCCATATATAAATGTGTATATAAATGAATATACCAAGTGAATATGCAAAACCCATATATAAATGTATACATATAAATGAATATACTAAATGAATATGCAAAACCCATATATAAATGTATATATAAATGAATATACCAAATGAATATGCAAAACCCATATATAAATGTATACATATAAATGAATATACTAAATGAATATGCAAAACCCATATATAAATGTGTATATAAATGAATATACCAAGTGAATATGCAAAACCCATATATAAATGTATACATATAAATGAATATACCAAATGAATATGCAAAACCCATATATAAATGTATATATAAATGAATATACCAAATGAATATGCAAAACCCATATATAAATGTATACATATAAATGAATATACCAAATGAATATGCAAAACCCATATATAAATGTATACATATAAATGAATATACCAAATGAATATGCAAAACCCATATATAAATGTATATATATAAATGAATATACCAAATGAATATGCAAAACCCATATATAAATGTATATATATAAATGAATATACCAAATGAATATGCAAAACCCATACATAAATGTATACATATAAATGAATATACCAAATGAATATGCAAAACCCATATATAAATGTATACATATAAATGAATATACCAAATGAATATGCAAAACCCATATATAAATGTATACATATAAATGAATATACCAAATGAATATGCAAAACCCATATATAAATGTATACATATAAATGAATATACCAAATGAATATGCAAAACCCATATATAAATGTATATATAAATGAATATACCAAATGAATATGCAAAACCCATATATAAATGTATACATATAAATGAATATACCAAATGAATATGCAAAACCCATATATAAATGTATACATATAAATGAATATACTAAATGAATATGCAAAACCCATATATAAATGTGTATATAAATGAATATACCAAATGAATATGCAAAACCCATATATAAATGTATATATAAATGAATATACCAAATGAATATGCAAAACCCATATATAAATGTATACATATAAATGAATATACCAAATGAATATGCAAAACCCATATATAAATGTATACATATAAATGAATATACCAAATGAATATGCAAAACCCATATATAAATGTATACATATAAATGAATATACCAAATGAATATGCAAAACCCATATATAAATGTATATATAAATGAATATACCAAATGAATATGCAAAACCCATATATAAATGTATACATATAAATGAATATACCAAATGAATATGCAAAACCCATATATAAATGTATACATATAAATGAATATACTAAATGAATATGCAAAACCCATATATAAATGTGTATATAAATGAATATACCAAATGAATATGCAAAACCCATATATAAATGTGTATATAAATGAATATACCAAATGAATATGCAAAACCCATATATAAATGTATACATATAAATGAATATACCAAATGAATATGCAAAACCCATATATAAATGTATACATATAAATGAATATACCAAATGAATATGCAAAACCCATATATAAATGTATATATAAATGAATATACCAAATGAATATGCAAAACCCATATATAAATGTATACATATAAATGAATATACCAAATGAATATGCAAAACCCATATATAAATGTATATATATAAATGAATATACCAAATGAATATGCAAAACCCATATATAAATGTATACATATAAATGAATATACCAAAGGAATATGCAAAACCCATATATAAATGTATACATATAAATGAATATACCAAATGAATATGCAAAACCCATATATAAATGTATACATATAAATGAATATACCAAATGAATATGCAAAACCCATATATAAATGTATATATAAATGAATATACCAAATGAATATGCAAAACCCATATATAAATGTATACATATAAATGAATATACCAAATGAATATGCAAAACCCATATATAAATGTATATATATAAATGAATATACCAAATGAATATGCAAAACCCATATATAAATGTATATATATAAATGAATATACCAAATGAATATGCAAAACCCATATATAAATGTATACATATAAATGAATATACTAAATGAATATGCAAAACCCATATATAAATGTGTATATAAATGAATATACCAAATGAATATGCAAAACCCATATATAAATGTATACATATAAATGAATATACCAAATGAATATGCAAAACCCATATATAAATGTATATATATAAATGAATATACCAAATGAATATGCAAAACCCATATATAAATGTATATATATAAATGAATATACCAAATGAATATGCAAAACCCATATATAAATGTATATATAAATGAATATACCAAATGAATATGCAAAACCCATATATAAATGTATATATATAAATGAATATACCAAATGAATATGCAAAACCCATATATAAATGTATATATAAATGAATATACCAAATGAATATGCAAAACCCATATATAAATGTATACATATAAATGAATATACCAAATGAATATGCAAAACCCATATATAAATGTATACATATAAATGAATATACCAAATGAATATGCAAAACCCATATATAAATGTATATATATAAATGAATATACCAAATGAATATGCAAAACCCATATATAAATGTATATATATAAATGAATATACCAAATGAATATGCAAAACCCATATATAAATGTATATATATAAATGAATATACCAAATGAATATGCAAAACCCATATATAAATGTATATATATAAATGAATATACCAAATGAATATGCAAAACCCATATATAAATGTATACATATAAATGAATATACCAAATGAATATGCAAAACCCATATATAAATGTATACATATAAATGAATATACCAAATGAATATGCAAAACCCATATATAAATGTATACATATAAATGAATATACCAAATGAATATGCAAAACCCATATATAAATGTATACATATAAATGAATATACCAAATGAATATGCAAAACCCATATATAAATGTATACATATAAATGAATATACCAAATGAATATGCAAAACCCATATATAAATGTATATATAAATGAATATACCAAATGAATATGCAAAACCCATATATAAATGTATACATATAAATGAATATACCAAATGAATATGCAAAACCCATATATAAATGTATACATATAAATGAATATACCAAATGAATATGCAAAACCCATATATAAATGTATATATATAAATGAATATACCAAATGAATATGCAAAACCCATATATAAATGTATATATATAAATGAATATACCAAATGAATATGCAAAACCCATATATAAATGTATACATATAAATGAATATACCAAATGAATATGCAAAACCCATATATAAATGTATATATATAAATGAATATACCAAATGAATATGCAAAACCCATATATAAATGTATACATATAAATGAATATACCAAATGAATATGCAAAACCCATATATAAATGTATACATATAAATGAATATACCAAATGAATATGCAAAACCCATATATAAATGTATATATAAATGAATATACCAAATGAATATGCAAAACCCATATATAAATGTATATATAAATGAATATACCAAATGAATATGCAAAACCCATATATAAATGTATATATATAAATGAATATACCAAATGAATATGCAAAACCCATATATAAATGTATATATATAAATGAATATACCAAATGAATATGCAAAACCCATATATAAATGTATATATATAAATGAATATACCAAATGAATATGCAAAACCCATATATAAATGTATATATATAAATGAATATACCAAATGAATATGCAAAACCCATATATAAATGTATATATAAATGAATATACCAAATGAATATGCAAAACCCATATATAAATGTATATATAAATGAATATACCAAATGAATATGCAAAACCCATATATAAATGTATATATAAATGAATATACCAAATGAATATGCAAAACCCATATATAAATGTATACATATAAATGAATATACCAAATGAATATGCAAAACCCATATATAAATGTATACATATAAATGAATATACCAAATGAATATGCAAAACCCATATATAAATGTATATATATAAATGAATATACCAAATGAATATGCAAAACCCATATATAAATGTATATATATAAATGAATATACCAAATGAATATGCAAAACCCATATATAAATGTATACATATAAATGAATATACCAAATGAATATGCAAAACCCATATATAAATGTATATATATAAATGAATATACCAAATGAATATGCAAAACCCATATATAAATGTATATATATAAATGAATATACCAAATGAATATGCAAAACCCATATATAAATGTATATATAAATGAATATACCAAATGAATATGCAAAACCCATATATAAATGTATATATAAAAATATACCAAATGAATATGCAAAACCCATATATAAATGTATATATATAAATGAATATACCAAATGAATATGCAAAACCCATATATAAATGTATATATATAAATGAATATACCAAATGAATATGCAAAACCCATATATAAATGTATATATATAAATGAATATACCAAATGAATATGCAAAACCATATATAAATGTATATATATAAATGAATATACCAAATGAATATGCAAAACCCATATATAAATGTATATATATAAATGAATATACCAAATGAATATGCAAAACCCATATATAAATGTATATATAAATGAATATACCAAATGAATATGCAAAACCCATATATAAATGTATACATATAATGAATATACCAAATGAATATGCAAAACCCATATATAAATGTATATATATAAATGAATATACCAAATGAATATGCAAAACCCATATATAAATGTATATATATAAATGAATATACCAAATGAATATGCAAAACCCATATATAAATGTATATATATAAATGAATATACCAAATGAATATGCAAAACCCATATATAAATGTATACATATAAATGAATATACCAAATGAATATGCAAAACCATATATAAATGTATATATATAAATGAATATACCAAATGAATATGCAAAACCCATATATAAATGTATATATATAAATGAATATACCAAATGAATATGCAAAACCATATATAAATGTATACATATAAATGAATATACCAAATGAATATGCAAAAACCATATATAAATGTATATATAAATGAATATACCAAATGAATATGCAAAACCCATATATAAATGTATATATATAATGAATATACCAAATGAATATGCAAAACCCATATATAAATGTATACATATAATGAATATACAAATGAATATGCAAAACCATATATAAATATATATATAAATGAATATACCAAATGAATATGCAAAACCCATATATAAATGTATATATATAAATGAATATACCAAATGAATATGCAAAACCCATATATAAATGTATATATATAAATGAATATACAAAATCAGTATAAAAGGGCATATAAAATGCGTACAGGAATATGTATATTCAAAATGCAAACGTAAATGCATAAACAAAAGAGATACTAAAATCCATATACAAAATGTATATATAAATCAATATATAAAATGCATATATGAATGTATATACAAATAAATATACAAGATTCATATATAGATGTATAAAAATAAATATACAAAGTGCATAAGCAGAATGCATATGTAAATGTATATATAAATGCATATACAAACTGC
>OY757919.1:93264653-93444283 GCA_963585895.1 Sepioteuthis lessoniana | reverse complement strand
ACAGTTTGCTACATCCATAAAGACCGATCAGTATATGTGATTGAATACACACGCACACACACACGCACACACACACACACACACACACACACACACAATACAGTTTGCTACATCCATAAAGACCGATCAGTATATGTGATTGAATACACACACACACACACACACACACACACACACACACACACACACACACACACACACACACACACACACACACTACAGTTTGCTACATCCATAAAGACCGATCAGTATATGTGATTGAATACACACGCACACACACACGCACACACACACACACACACACACACACAATACAGTTTGCTACATCCATAAAGACCGATCAGTATATGTGATTGAATACACACACACACACACACACACACACACACACACACACACACACACACACACACACACACACACACACACACACACACTACAGTTTGCTACATCCATAAAGACCGATCAGTATATGTGATTGAATACACACGCACACACACACGCACACACACACACACACACACACACACACACTACAGTTTGCTACATCCATAAAGACCGATCAGTATATGTGATTGAATACACACACACACACACACACACACACACACACACAATACAGTTTGCTACATCCATAAAGACCGATCAGTATATGTGATTGAATACACACGCACACACACACGCACACACACACACACACACACATACATACATATATATATATATATATATATATATATATATATATATATATATATATATAAAAGTGCTGGGTTGAATACTGCGGAAGACGTTCGAGTCTTCTTGTTATTTGTGTTTGGGTCAAAATAGTGAAAAAACTACCCTTTACTCGCTCTTGCGCTTTCAACCATTTCGCTTGTCATTTTCGGAGATGATGTTTGGTTATTTGTGACTGTGAGTCTTAATTATATTTATTTATATTGTATCTTTTTTATAGATGGGTTTGGCTAATTCTGTTTGGGTGGGTGGTTAGTTATTGAATATACTTGATATGTTAATATCCGTGGTGAATACTATTTTATTGATTGTAGTTTTTAAAAATCTTTTATAGTTATTGTGTCGGGGAAATGTAAACGATTGTATTGTTAATAAGGATCTTTCTTATACCCGGGGATTTGAGTTTGTTAGTTTCTTTGTTATGCTTTGTCATTGGGTGCTGTTTTATGGCACTTATGTCGGAGAGGTGGTTGGTAAGGCCACTAGACATAAGAAGAATAGCAAGAAGACTTAAATGTCTCCACTTAAAGATTTTGAAAAAGAAACAATCCGTGGTATTCAACCAAAGATGTTTAGATAACGACTTGCTGCCTAATACATAAGTGTATATATATATATATATATATATAGCAGGGCGAGTTTAAACATTTTCGATAATTTGGTACTTGCAAGTTTGTAGCGCGTATATCACGTAACCGAAGCAGTTTAAGCCGTCTAAGGTATCCGTTTTGGTTGGTAGTATCGTGATAGATTGTGCGCTGACTCATACATTTCTTCACTTTGTGTGTAATTTGAAAACCCCACAGATGAATAGGGTAGACTAATTTTGGAATTTATGCTCGATGAGTTCGAACCTGGCCATAACTCTGCTGAAGCAATTAAAAGCATTTGTATTACAAAAGAAATGAAGGTGAAATCGACTACAGTTTAATAATCAGATGGTTCAAGAAATTTTGTTTCGGGTTACAAGTACCTCGACAATCAGGCAAGGTCAGGTAGGTCTAAAACCCTGGATTTCGTGGCTGTGCTCAAAACCATGGATATAAATCCGGCAAGTGGCACTCGGAATATATCAGAAGAGCACGGCATTTCACAATCGATTGTTGTTTTTCATCTTCACGACTTCGACAAAACCATACGCAAAATTTTGTCTCATGTTACCAAAATATTGCAAAACGTTTAATCTTAAGATAGCATAGACACAGAGTCAACGGTGTCAGGTAACTGTTATTTTCTTCCTCGTGTGTTAACAGACGTTGGAAGATAATTTCTAAAGAAGATTGCAATGATGTCAAGCGTAAAAGTTCGAGAGCAGCACCCTCCAAACTACGACCCACAAGTATCATCTTGACAAGATCTTCATTTTCTTTGTTACCCAATTTACCAACATAAGGTCAATTTTTAAGCGGAGTTTAACAGGTTTGAATTCAGAGTTTTCCTTCTCTCAGACTATTTGCCTCACCAAGGCTGAAAAACCTAGTCTATCCTACTATTTACCTATAGCTGGAAGGAGAATAATTGGATTCGTACCTTTCCCAAGGGTATTAGTGCAGTGTGAAATGCATTCAGCCTCGTCCAGGATTTGAGCTCGTGTCGCCGTGTCCATTTCCTACGACGATAACCATTACACCACGGGCACCTCCACTTTCATTTTGTTTGTTCCGTTGGTTTGGTTTTAGGGCATATCAACCATTGTTGGTTATTTAATGCCAAATCCTTTTTTCACACATATATTAGATATATGATTTGTAAACACATTTTGTAGATACACACAATTAAATTTTTAAACAGTTCTGTTTCTAACAATTTAATTTTGTTTAAGTCATCTGTTTGCTGTCAGTTTACATGTCAAACAGTTCCATTTGACCTAAAGATAGATTCCTATTAAGTGCTACCACTCAGGAACAGAGTGGACCTGGCAGTGAAGAGGTACTCCACGTTCCCCAGAGCTCCAGGACTGGAATTTTACCATCAGATTGCTTAATACCATATCCAGGACACTCGTTTGGTAGTGGGGTGGGGTTCAGATCCCTTTGCAAAAATGCAGGCAATGTTATTTTGCAGCTCCAGCCGACTGGGCTCTATTTTTTCGTTTATTCTGAATCTTATGTTAATTACAAATAAGGACGCAAATACAACTTAATTGTTTATTTAAATTCAATTTGTACAAGAAGGGTAACCCAGAGTTGCCCGGTTGGAGCAAATACCCTCACATAAGACGGTATTGTAAGAAGTTGGTTCAATAATATATTTTTCAAAATGAATCAACTTTGTTTATTTTTCACTTTAACAGCAGATTTTAGTAAAACTACTATTCCATCAAGTAAATATTTATTTATTAACAAAATATCAGAAACTTAGTTGATTATTTCTGTTTTCTTTCGCCTGATTTGTCATCCTTTTAGCAACGTGACACTAATATAATACTTACTTGTTTTGGTGTTTGATTTGATTTCAGATTCTCATAAATTATTCTTTCATTTAAATTTTATTTGTACTAGAATGGCTATCCAGTGTTGCCCGGTTGGGTTGAGGGAAACCTTACATGTAACAGTATTGTAAGAATTTTGATCTGTAATATATTTTTCTTAATTATTTAATGTACAACTAATTTGTTTCAGAGGGGCGTTTAGACTAGCGGTTGTTATTGAAGTAAATGGAAATAGCGACTCGAGATCAAATCCTGGACGAAGTTGTTGGGGTTTCTCTTCGTGCTAATGCCCTTGTTAGTGGCATGAATCCATCTCTGCTTGCCATACTTGCTATCGGTAGATTGTAGGGCTGACTGGTTTCTTTAGCCTTGGTTAGGCAACTAATATAAAAGAATGAAGACTCTGGATTCAAACAACTTTTACTCCGCTTAACAAACTGACCTTGAGTCGCACCCTGTTCATAACGGAGGAGGTCGGGTAGATATCTGATTTGATTTCGAAAAAGTTTAGAAACGGAGATAATTGTAATAGGATTGGGGTGAGAAAAATCTTCCAAGTCAGGCCCCCCCCCGCAAAGTATCTATAATTATGCTCTTGGTGACCACGTCGATCTAAGCGAATTTCTCATTGATCACCCGACAAATCTAGTGGTACACAGTAAGTTTTTTTAGCTAAGTGTCCCGTTTTCCCAATAATTCGGTTACAAAAAGATGCATGGATTTGATATTATGTTGCTTGAATCTCTCTCTCTCTCTCTCTCTCTCTCTCTCTCTCTCTCTCGCAAAAATCTGTTAAATATATGATGGTTCCTTAAAGTTTGGAGACGGTTGTCTAAGGCAATGAGTGCAACCGAATTTGAGATTTTTTCTTTACCTTATTCCGATAAAAGGTTGCTGTCATTGTAAGGAAGAAAGTTACTTACCCCAGAGAACATCACAGATTGTGTGGGCGATTTTACCCGCTGACGAACGAGCAAGAAAAATCTATCGTAAATAAACAGAAAAGAAAACAAAAAAAAAAGAAAAGAAAATTGCTTTCACACATTTCTTTTCTTTTCTTTTTTTTAAATTGTGCTTCTTTTTTGCAAATGAGAAAAAAGGGAAAAAAAAGGAAAAGAAAAGAAAAAAATGTAATTTTTTTTTGTTTTATTTTTGTTTTTTCAGATATCGAAACGGTATTTTGCAAAAACTGTTTTGGTGTTGATTAAGGTTAAACTGATTACAATCACAGTCGCCAGACTGCAAAGCTAAGTTCCTCTTTCAACATGTGGGGGATCATACAATTATAAGCACAAAGTTAGGAAAACGGGTGAAAGAGTTGAGTCGATAGGACACACACACACACACACACACACACACACATAGGTTATATATATATATATATATATACAGGGTAATTGAAAAGTAAATCCCTATTTCAAATCCTTATACTTAATAGTGAGTTACTTTCCAATAATCCTGTATATATATATATATATATATATATATATATATATATGAAGGTAGCAGAAAAACTTAATCCAAATAGGTGAATTTATTATGATGTAAAGTCGACGTTAACGTTTCGGTTTCAGTAACCATCATCAGGACTTGAATATCAAAATAGTTCACATGGCGATGGATGCTTGCTGAGATGACAGGAGCAAATGAGAAATATACAACGAAAAGATACATGAATCTTTTCGTTGAAACCGAAACGTTAACGTCGACTTTAGATCATGATATATTCCTCTATTTGGATTATGTTTTTTCTGCTACCTTCATACTGTCGGATTTAAATCCATATTTACTTTCATATATATATATATATATATATATATATATATATATATCATCATCATTATCTTGTCATGCCATCAGCACGGATATCCCTGACCCTCTCTCGCCACCCCTCCCTATCGTTCATCGCTTCTGGCTGGTCTTCAGGGCTACACCCCGTATCCCCACAGAGATACTGTACGTAGGTTCGAGCTGGTCGCTCTGCTTTTGCTTGGCCATGTGAAGGGGTCCACAGGAGTACATCACTTATGAGCTCGTCCCTACTTCTCCAGCTGTGTCCTGCATGTCTGGTTCGTCTAACTTGGATAGTTTTTGTGATGGGTGGTAAGTGGCCGTATAGCTGCAAATTTGTGGGCTGTTGCCTCCAGGACTTGTTCAGTATTGCTCGCAGCAATCTTGTGCAATTCCCGTCTAGCTTTTTCTCTATACGCTTTGTCAGCGTCTACGTAGTGCATCCATATAGTAGTATGGACACGACCGCTGTCAAGTTTTTTCTCCAGCCGTTTAGTTAGCGTCCATGTAGTGTATTCATATAGCAGTATAGACACGATCACTGCTTGATACCTATTCTATGATTCTGAAGGTGTGAAAAAACCCAGATGATACAATTTGTAAATAAGAAAATATTACATAAACTAATATCTGGGAAAAAAATTCAATAAATAAACAATAAAAGAAAAGACAAAAATCATTCGTATTACTTGAAAATAATCAACCAGGACCGTAATGCCTAGTCAAAAGAAAAACCCGATAGAATCTCCTAAGCTGAAACGTAAGAGTGCTCAATACACTAAGTAGAACGTATATATATATATATATATATATATATATATATATATATATATATATATATATTGAACCGGGGCTCACACTTTGTTTACTGCTTAAAGGTTTTTTGGTGTGACTGGGAAAGCTGTAATTGTTTCAGAGAGCTTTTCGTACTTATTTCATGTTATGCAGTTAATATGTATGTGTTCGTGATGCGTGGCTGGTGTAACGGTTATCGTTGTTGGATATAGATTCGGCGACCCGAGTTCAAATCCTGGGGAAGGCTTATTGCGTTTCACTTCACGCTAATCCCCTTGAAAAATGCATTGATCCATCTCTACTAATTTCCCCCGATTCGGCTAAATAGTAAGACAGACTGGGTTCTTTAGCCTCGGTAAGGAAACCAGTAAAGAAAAAGTTAGGATAGTAAGACATAGAGTCTACAGTGCTCGGTAACGATCAGTTTCTCCTCTATGTGATCATTGGACTAATAACCGGTGTTGACTTTGTGTCTATATCATTCTAAGACGCACACACACACACACACACACACACACACACACACACACACACACACATATATATATGTATATATATTGGTAGATAGATAGATTGATAGATACTTAGCTCTCGTTTTTTTTTATAGATATAGATAACGCTTATAATGAATTGCATGGCAGAGGGTAAATGAAGTGAGCGGAAAGAAGAGCACATCGGAAGCAAAGCTAAAGGCTGTCAGCCAAGAAGAAAGACATCTGTAGTGGAAAGAACATTTCAATAATCTGCTCGGAAACCTTCCTGAAATCATTGATAAAACTTGGACAGTTTATGAAGGAAAAACTTGACGCAGTATTGAAAAGAATTAAAAAAGAATAGCTGCTGACCTTGACAAAATACCCCCTGAAGTTGGAAGAAAAAAGTTTGACGACATACTTCAACTTTGCGACTCAGTCTAACAATAAAACACAATAGAGAAATGGACGAAATGTTGAATTCTTCCCTTCTCTAAGAAAAACAAACTCAGAATCCTTAAGAACTACGGAGGCATAACTCCAACTGCTTTAGCTGTTAAGGTTTATTTAGTGCTGCTTCTTAATCGTATCCAACCCAAAATCGAAAAAATTCTTAGAAAAAATCAGAACGGCTTTTGAAGGAATAACTCCTCAACCTCACAGATCCTAACAATTTGTTGAATCATCGAAGGAAACAATCTGTCAAATCATCGAAGTAAATAATCTCAGAGCAACACTACTGTTCGAAGATTTCTCCAAAGCATTTGATTCCATAGACCGAGGAAAGATGGAGCAAATACAACTCACTCTCGACATTCGTTTCTATCGTCCATCGCATTCGGCTGGTCTTCTAGACTACATCCTGTGTCTGTACAGAGCTGTTGTAGATAAGTTCTAGCTGGGGAGAGAGAGAGAGAGTAAGAGAGAGAGAGGGGGGGAGGTAGAGAGAAAAACTGTTACAGTAAGAAGGATGCTTAACATAAACGTGAAAGAAACATTTTGCTCACCTGATGGAGACATCGACATTTTTGACATCGTCACCGGAGACTTTCAGGAGATAGATTAGCACCATATTCGTTTATATTCTGCTTTGACTACTTACTTCGAACATCAGGGCATTTAATGAAATGATTTCGCATTAAAAAAGGCAAGAAGCAGATTATATTCTGCAGAAACTTTGATAGATTCAGACTATGCATTCATTCTAACTGGCAAGCTCCAAAAAGTAGTGGACCTGTTGATATACCTCGGCAGCATCATCTCATCTACGGAAAGTGATGTCAGCATACATCTAGTGAAGATATGGATTACTATTGACATGTTATCGATCATATGGAAGTCTGATCTATCCGATAAAATAAAACGGGGTTTCTTGCAAGCTTTAGCGGTGTCCGTACTACTATATGGATGTGCCACATTCATGCTTACAAAACGCAATGCGAAAAAGCTAGATAGAAACTACTCAAGAATACTGTGTATTATCTTGAACACATCCTGGAAGCAACACTCCGCAAAGCAGCAGTTGTACGGCCACCTAATCCCATCTCAAAAACCATTCAATCAAGATAAACAAAACATGCAGGACACTACTGGAGAAGCAAGGGACACATAAATGACGTTCTTTTATGGATTTCTGCGCATTAAAGTGCCATTGTTGGCTGACCAGCAAAGATTTACTTATAACAGCTCTTTTTGGACACAAATTGGAACTTAGAAGACCTACCAGGAGTGATGGATCGTAGAGATGGATGGCGAAAGAAAGAGAGAGAGAGAGAGAGAGAGAGAGAGAGAGAGAGAGAGACGTAGTGAGATTTGATGTTAATAATGATATACAAGGATCATTAAATAAGTTTCCAGACTTTTTTCATATGGGCACTTTTATTGATAGTACACACATGAAACTTTAGTCCCCTTCGAAGTAATCTCCTCCGGCTGCAATGCACTTGTATCGTTTCAACAACTTCTGCAAGGCCCCATGGAAGTCCTCTTGTGTGAGCGTGTCAATGACCTTCGTCACAGCCTCTTTCATCTCCTCAATTGTCTCATAACAACAGCCTGTGAGCTTAGGGAATAAGCAAAAGTCACGGGGAGCAAGGTCTGGACTATAGGGAGGGTGAGGAACTGTCTTCATACCCATCTTGGTCAAATAGTCTGTGACAAGGATGGAGTTGTGGACTGGTGCATTGTCCTGCTGGAAATGCCACTGACCCGATTTGAAGAGTGCTAGCCTCTTCCGACGGAATCTCTAACCCTAAAAAACGTTTGGAAACCTATTGAATGCACCACTTATATATATATATATATGGATGCACCTCATCGACGTGAACTAAGCGCATAAAGAAAAAGATTGACGGCAATTACACAAGAATGCTACGAGCTGTCTTGAGCAAATCCTGGAAGCAACATCCCACAAAATAGCAGCTGTACGGTCACCTACTTCCCATCAAATCAGACGAACAAGACATGCGGGAAACTGCTGAAGAAATAAGGACGAGATCATAGGTGACGTTCTCCTATGAACCCTTTTACACGGATGAGCAGTTATTGGACGACCAACTAGAACTTATTAACAACAGCTCTGTACAGACACAGGATGTAGTCTAGAAGACCAACCGAATGTGATGGCTGATAGAAGCGAATGATGAGTGTTAGTCAAGGAAATCCGTACTAGCGACACATGCTGATGATGTATATAAAATATCCAGAGAATATGAGTCGGGTATGATTCAATTTGAGAATATATAAGAGGTTTCTTATAAATCTCCAGGAGTGCTCAATGTATGGTAATTATTATACAAATTTACAAATCTTATACAAAGTAAATTATATAATTGAAAGAAAAACTCAACTGATCGTCATTTGGCAATAAATTTATTTTAACTGGTCACTCCATATGGGAAACCAACCTTTTCCAATAGCGATTATAAAATAAGTAAAGTCGGCGACCGTAGTTGGTGGGGTGGCTAGCATTACCACTTGCCTAAGTTTACTTGTACTACAAAGGTGAGAGTTAAAAATGTTAGTAGTATTTCAGTTGCTCCTGTACATCTGATGGTGGTGATGGTGGTTCGTCGAGAGCGAGACCGACTAATGGTTGTTCAAAATAGCAAAGAGGCTACCATAAAAAAGAATACCATCAAAAAGGGTACCACCAAGAAGGCTCCGATCAAAAAGAGTCCCATCAAAAAGGGTACCATCAAAAAGAATACCACCAAAAAGGTACCATCAAAAAGGGTACCATAAAAAGCGTACCACCAAAAAGGCTACCATTTAAAAGAATATCACCAAAAAGTGTCCCATCAAAAAGAATACCATTAAAAAGGGTATCCCCAAGAAGGCTCTCATCAAAAAGGCTGCCATCAAAAAGGCTACCACCAAAAAGACTAAATCAAAAAGGCTACCATAAAAAAGGTACCGTCAAAAAGGTTACCACCAAAAAGCCTACCATCAAAAAGCGTACCACCAAAAGGGCTATCATCAAAAAGAATACCACCAAAAAGGCTACCATCCAAAAGGCTACCATCAAGAACAGCTTGAAAGTCGTTTCTGAGTTAGCCATAAAACCGTCCTCAAAAGTGACTTTGCGGTTTTTTATTTTCTGCTTTTCTGTTTTTTATGAAACTGATTTTTCAATTGTATATCTTTGTTTTTGTTTACCTCATAATTTATTCTTCATTACATGGCGCACCCTGTATAGTTATTTGCTTTTTGATCAATTTATTTATTGATTTTAACGGCATATCAACCCGTCAATGGTTATTTTATGCATAGAGGTTAGGGAATTACAACAGTTAACGTTTATATTTTCATCTTTTGGACACGGTTAGATGATATCAAGTATTCCTATTACTAAATATTTCTAAACAGATCTATTTGATTGGACCCTAACAATTACTACCACTCCAGGTCAGAGTGAACTTGGGAGTAATGGCAATGAATGTGGGCACTTCATACTTTCCAGATCTCCAGAACTGTAGCCTCACCACCAGATGCAGTATAAAGTCATACCTTGGATACCTCCCTCTTTTGAGCGGAGCTACTCCTCTGAAGGGTACATAGTCAGCATATTCTAAGCCTCACCGAAAAAGCTGGCAATTTATTGTATTTAGTTTTAACAAGGAATAAAATGTGCAAAGAATTCACTCAAAGCAATGGCTTACTTGCCGATGACCATCTGACATTTACAACTGACAGGTTGTATTGGCTTACATGGTACCAGCAACAAGGAACCGTCACTCTCTCTCTCTCTCTATATATATATATATATATACGTTTGAATTTAGTCGACACAGAGTTAGCAGCACATAATGACTTTCTTTCCTTGGCTGTCGTCAGACAAAAAGTCTTGAGTTCCTACCTTTACCACCAGTTAACAGCGTGAAGTGAAACGTAGACAGCCTCGTCCAGGATTGAACTCACGCATTCGAAACCAGTAAGAATTACATTACTGTTGTGCTATTCAAACCTAGATCCTAATATGCTCTATAACCAATATTGAGCACTATTTTTTCTTTACAAATATTGCAAAGTAAACGAATATATATATATATATATATATAGGTCTATGTTGTGTGTGTATGTGTATGTGTGTATATGTATGTGCGTGCGTGCATGCGTGTCCAAGCATGTAATTATAGATTCATGTAGAAGTTTATGCAAATATGTGTTTGCAATTTACATGTATGAGCATATCTATCTATCTATGTCAATTTATTGCCTAATCTTTCAAGATCTATTTCAGTCTGTTCCCATCTATTCATCTATCTATCTATGTCCATCTACCTTCTTTACTTAATTCGTATCTATCTATCTATCTATCTATCTAAATCTCTCCACATATCTCTATCTCAGTCTTTTCCCATCTATTTATCTATATTTCTATCTTCCCAAGTCAATTCATATCTATCTATCTATCTCTTTCTTTGTATATATATATATGTGTGTGTGTGTGTGTGTGTGTGCGTGCGTGTGTGTGTGTGTTTGTATAATGTTTTTGCAAGCAAAGTGCCTCTTTACCTTTCTTCTTGCACCGAAAGACCTCCCGGCCCCCGTAGCCACCGCCACTTACTATCCTTCTTCTGCTGCATTTTTTTAATGCATCGGCCCGCGCATCGTCTACGCGGCCATGTTGTAGTCAATTTAACATCCGGTGCAGATTCTTACCACGTGATCGCTCAGGCCACACCTGATACCCTTGAGATAAGTTTATTTCATATTTATCCTATTATTAACATTATTATTACATTTTACATATATGGGAACGTGTGGCAGAAGGAGAGGTTGCCGAGAAGACAGGGGAAGTATGTATCGTAGGAAAACATTGAGGGGAACATTATATAGCATTTTTTATTTATATAAATTTACACACGCGTTGTATATATATATATATATATATAGGTGTGTGTGTGTGTGTATGTGATTGAGTGAGTGTATATATTTATTTACCAGCTACCTTCGCACTGGCAAGATGTGACACAAGGTCAATTTTTAAGCGGAGTTTAACAGGTTTGAATTCAGAGTTTTTCTTCTTGACTGGTTGTCTAACCAAAGCTGAAGAAGCCATTCTGCTCCACTATTTACACATAGCTGGAGGGAGAATAATTCGATTCATAGCTTTTCCAAGAGTATTAGTCCTATTCATAGCTTTTCCAAGAGTATCAGTGCTATTCATAGCTTTTCCAAGAGTATCAGTGCTATTCATAGCTTTTCCAAGAGTATCAGTGCTATTCATAGCTTTTCCAAGAGTATCAGTGCTATTCATAGCTTTTCCGAGAGTATTAGTACTATTCATTCCTTTCCCAAGAGTATTAGTACTATTCATGGTGTACTAGTCCAATTCATAGCTTTCCCAAAGGTATTAGTGCCATTCGTAGGGGTTATTCCCACTAATCCGAGGAAGGAGGCGCGGGATTAGTACTCAGAAGTAGCAGGGGTAGTGATAGAAAAAGTCAATAATACGCGAATGCACTTGGCATATAAGGGCAACTCAGCAGCCGAACTGGACTGCTGAACATAGCTCTTGTTGGACAACAACAGAGCTGGAACCTAAGCAAACACAAAACCAAGAGGGACGCCGAAGCTAAAAGGAACCTTACGAAGAAGGAATTTGAATCACACCAACTAATTAACTCTAAAGACAGGTAATTTTATCTGATAATTTGAGCTTGTTACATTTTTAAGATTATTGAGTGCTAAAAAATTAGTTTTAACAATTTCATACGCGTGATACATAAACATTTTATGAAACATCAATTTGCCTTGGGTTTTTTCCTTTCTTAAGACTTATTTGGGGAGTTGATAAAATTTCCCATATTAGCATATTCTAGCGTTCATATAAAATACTGATATTATGAATATATATCATTTTTCATCAAAAAAAAAAAAAGAATCGCTACCATCAGACGCCCATAAGCGGAAAATATGCAGAAAGAAAATAACTTTTACTTTTCACTCTATTTTGCAACACCCAATTTTGCACCATTGGCCTTGTGGGTAGAGTGTTCGCCAATGGCCCGGAGAACCGGAGTTCAATCACAGGTCGAGTCATACCAAAGACTCAAAAAGTTGTACTTGATGCCGCCTTGCTTAACACTCGGCATTATAAGGTACGGATCAAGGGTAAAGTGGAGCAATCCAGGGAATGGAGTTGGGCCCTCCCCTACACCTCGGAGTAGAGCTTATAAAGAGAGAGCCTTTGGGTCGCTCTTGACTATGGTCGCCAACTAACAGTATTGACTATGGTCGGAAACTAACAGTATTCAAGGGGTCTGAATATTGTTAATAAACCCCTTATTTTAGAACCGGTGCATATATTAATCTGTATAAATGATAATTTATATAACTTGAACATTTAATCTTGATGGTTTGGACTCTTTGTTTAATGGCATATCAGCTTTCGTGGGTAATTTAGTGCCAAAACCACTCTTGTATAAAAATGGAAGTGATACAATTTAACCCAATGTTGGAGAAATAAGGAAGTTAATACCTTTATCAAGGGTATTAGTACAAAAGTGAACGTAATATCGCAACTGGGGTTCGAACTCGCTTACTACGATGTCGCAGTCCAACACGTTAGCCACTACGTCCCGTTTAATTTCTGGTAAATTCAAATACATAATAGTTTTTCTTTCTCCCTTAGGTATTTACAATATCGTCCATAATACCAGAATACCCTGGCTGTATTCCCTGCATAGGGGTAAGACACCCCAAAGAGAGGTCGTTCGGGGTATGATACTAAACTTAATCTGATGATGAAGCATCGGTTCTGGAGATCTAGGAAGAGTGGAGTACGTCTTCATTGCTACTACTCCCAGGTCCATTCTGACCCGGAGTTGTAGTACCTGTTGGGGTCCCATTTAATGGTCACATAGATCTGTTTAAAAATTAATCGTATTTTATGTGTCAAAAAATGTTTATGAAACAGCTACTCAATAAATGTGACATGGAATAACGGCTACCGTCGTAGAAGAATAGACAGGGCGACCCGAGTTCAAATCCTGGACAAGGTTATTTGCGTTTTATATAGTGTTAATACCCTTAAGAAAGCTATGTATCCAAATATTTTCCCTCCAGTTATGGGTAAATAGTAGGACAGACTAGATTCTTTAACCTTGGTATGGCAACCAGTCTAGGAGAAGGAAAACCCTGTATTCAAACCAGTTAAACTTTACTTAAAAATTGACCATGTGTTTCATCCTTCTTATACAGAGGGGTTGGGTAAATACAATAAATGTATATATGAACAAAATAACCCTGGATGGGTTGACATGTTCTTAAAATCAATCAATCAATTCTTTTTATCTTATTAGTAGTGATGATTGTAGTTTTGGTCATATTTTATGTTAGCTTTTCTTCTTGAAGGTGTTTTGTAATTTTTCTTCCTATTTCAAGTGATATTTCTCCGACTGGGGCCATGTCGTGGAATATTAGAAAATAGGGGACTCAATTTCTGGTTCTGACAGGCAAAGGTTTTCCAGGCAAAAGTCAACAGTTGAAAAAAATCTGGTCGTTTTTTATTCTTATCACTCTAAACAAAAAGTAAAGACAGATTTCCCATTGCCGACGAGTACATTTCCTTGATTGGGAGTTTGTACTTTTACGACTTCCAACCAAATAGGAATTGACTTGAAGTTATAGGGCAACGCACAAATCGAAATTTCTGCATGACCCTTTACAAAAAAAAAATGCCTTTTCAATTGTCTTGCTTTAAAATCAGCCCTACCCTTTTTAGACAATGGACAGGTACTGCTAGGGAGAGAGCCCTTCTAGAACCAGGTGGCCAGCCTTAAATCAAACTACTCACCGGGTGCGAACGCCAGGAGGGCCTCAATAATCCAGAATTCCTTAACATAGTGATTCCTGAACTTTTTTTTAAGTAGAGGAATTATATTGTGAATTGAATTACCATGACCAGAAAATCCGGCAAATACTTACGCACGACATACGGAAACACTGGACAGCTGTTTCGACCTTATTAGGTCTTATCAGCAGTGTATACCATGATCCCCACCACTGGAGATGGAACCTGCGACCACAGATTGCAGAGCCGAAACTCTACAACTGAGACACGAGTCCATATCACACATAAGTGACGAAAAACTGCGATATAGACTCGTGGCCCAGTCGTAGATTTTCGGCTCTATGGTCGCTGGTTCGATCTCTAGTGGTGGAGATCACGGTATACACTGCTGATAAGACCTAATAAGGTCGAAACAGCTGTCCAGTGTTTCCGTATATTGTGCGTAGGTGTTCGGCGGATTTTCTGGACATGGTAATTCAATTCACAGTTGTGATTCCTTAATATTTTCTTCATAATTTACTGATCCTACACCTTTTGTTGTAAAAAAAATTCGATTATCAATTAAAATCAATAATTTCAACTAATTTGAGGTATGTTCCATGAAGCAAGAAAGTTTGGCAATCAAATAAAATACATTTTGTCACAGTTATTTGCAAGTTCATTGTTCATAGATTAAAAATTACGGAAGAAACATTTTCTACGAGTGGTGAGTCCATATTTTTACCAGGGATAGATAGATAGATAGATAGATAAGGGGAGAGAGAGAGAGAAAGAGAGAGAGAGAGAGAGAGAGAGAGAGAGAGTTACAGACACAAGTAAAAAAGAAGAGATAAAAGGAAAAATAGAGAATTGAGGAAAAAAGAAAGTGAAATAAAAGAAAAAGAAAAGAGGAAAAGAGAAAAAGAACGATGGGAAAGTGAGGAGAAAGAAAAGAAAGAAAAAGAAAGTGTTAGAAGGTGTGACGAGTTACGAGAAAGGAAAATAGGAGAACGAATAGACCAGTGAGAGAGAGGGGGAGAGAATTGTGAAGAAAGACATGGAGAAGAAAAGAAAAAATATAAAAAGTAAAAGGGAAAAAGAAAGAAAGAGAAATGAAGACAGAGAGATGAAAAAAGGGGAAATACAAAGGATGAAAGAAGAAAAAATGAGAGAGAGAGAGAGAGAGAGAGAGGGATGGGAGAATAGAGAGAGATAAGAATGAGTAAAAGAAAAAGAGAGTAAAAGATAAGAAGAGGTAGGAATTAAAACGAAGAGAATAGAAAGAAGAAGAAAAAGAGAGAAAAGGCAAAAAGGGCAAAAGAGATAGAAATTGAAAGTGAATTGACAGACAAACAGACCGACAGACAAAGATGTAAAGAAAAATAGGAAAAGTACAATAACAAAGGAAGGAAAAAGTGAGGAAAGAGGAAGAAAGAGATGGGGAAAATGAATGAGGAATAAATTTAGTGAGAGTGACAAAAAAAGAAAGAGAGAAGATAAAGAATGAGAGAGAAAGTGAGAGAAAAGAGAGAGAAGATAAAGTGAGAGAAAAAAAGAGAGAAGATAAAGAATGAGAGAGAAAGTGAGAGAAAAAAGGAAAAGATTAGAGAGAAAAATACCAAGAGAAAGAGAGAGGGGGTTTAGCGTTAAAGAAAGAGAAAGAGAGAACAATAAAATACGAAAAAGTAGGTGAGAGAGAAGCAGTGAGAGGAAGAGAGAGAGAGAGAGAGAAAGAGAGAGAGAGAGAACAATATATTGAAGAAAAGAAGGTGTGATAGATAGATAGACAGATCAAGAAGAAAAGATGTGAGAAAGAAAGAAAGAAAGAGAATAGATGGAAAAAAAGTGAAAGGTATATAGAGGGAGAGAAAAAAGAAAAAGGTGAGAAGCAGAAAGAAAAAGAGAAGAAAAGAATATATATATATATATAATAATATATATATATATATATATATATATATATATATATATATATATAAAGATGGTTGTTGTAGGTCCTAAGAAAGAATAAGGATATATTTTAAAATAGGAAGGTCCACAAAAAATACAAATCTCTTCGTAGACCTTCCTATTTTATATATATATATATATATATATATATATATATATATATATATATATATATAGATAGATAGATAGATAGATATCCAGGGAGAGAGAGATAGAGAGAGAAACAGAGAGACGTGTTCGTGGTGTAATCGTTACCGTCGTAAAAATTCAAAGGCTGTTTTCATTCCACATAGCGCTAATACGCTAACAAAATGAAAACTCTGCATTGAAACTCTGCTTAAGATTTGACTTTGTGTCATATCCTACACGTACTGAGGGGCTGATATATATATATATATATACTTAAAAAGAGAGAGAGAGAGAGAGAGAGAGAGAGAGAGAAAATAAAGAATGAAAAAGAGAGAATAATAGACTGAAGAAAAGAAACTGAGAGAAGCAGGAGGAGAAAGAAATAGAACTATGGACTTGAAAAAAACCTGCATGATATAAGTTAACTGACCGTGGTCGAGGGCGACCCAGAGGTTCCTTTTTCAATAGCTACTACATTGAGGTGTAGGAGAGAGCACAACTCCATTCCCTGGATTGCTCCACTTTACCCTTGATCCATACCTTATAATGCTGAGTGCCAAGTCCCATTTTTTGAGCCTTTGGTATGACTCAACCTGGGATTGAACCCTAGACTTCAGGATCATCAGAGAGCGAGAGAGAGAGAGAGAGAGAGAGAGAGAGAGAGAGAGAGAAGCAAAGGGAGAAAAGAGAGAACTATTGGTTAAAGAAAAGAAAATCAAAGATAAAGAGAAAAAAATAATGTAAAGAAAAGAATGTGATATATATATATATATATATATATATATATATATATATAAAGGGAGAGAGACAGAGAAACAGAGACAGAGACAGAGAGGGGGGGGAGGGAGAACTGCCGGCCGGTAGAATCTGATTTCATGCGATTCCGGTGTGGCAATATGTCGAGTAATTTTGTGGAGTTGTTAAAAACCACTTTTGTCGAAGGAAGAAGAAAATCTCGTTGCTGCAATGACTTCCCAAAGGAAGGAATCGCTCCATTAAATTGGACAACTTGTCGGGAATCTGTTTGTGGCCTATTTCCTTTTTCTGTCTCACACTTTAAAAGAGATTGCCCGACACCCCTACTCTCTATTTTACATAGCTCATATACATACATACATATATATATATATATATATATATATATATATATATATATAGTAGCTATAATATGCGATTTCAATTTTTGTTATACTACTTACATATATATATATATATATATAGATAGATAGATAGATAATGATGAACAAAAGTGATACAATAAATCGGAATATTTCTTCTGTGTAATAATTTTTTATTGTTCTCAACTAGTTTCAACGACATAAGGTCATCGTCAGGAGAAAAAAATTGGTTTATAAAAATAGTTTTATGGCACATCAACCATCGTAGGTTATTAAAGACAAATCCATTTTTATTTATATAAACAATTTTATTTTTTGTTTACACTCAGTTTAATATCAAAACAGTTCTATTTCAAGCAATTCAGTTTAGCATAAACGCACAGTTCTAATATCAACAACAGTTCTACTACAAGCTACTCAGTTTACCATAAGTACAGAATTTATTTCTATTTGACCCATAGATAGGACCCGATCAGATGCTACCACTCCGGGCCAGAGTGGACCTGGGAGCAATGACAATGAAGGGGTACTCTGCATTCCCCAAAGCTCCAGCACTGCTGGAACCTCACCATCAGATTGTTTAGTGTCATATCCAGGACACTCGTTAGGGGAGGTCTTACCCCTCTGCAGAGGTGCAGTCAGTGTATTCTACAGCCCCAGCCGACTGGGCAAACCTGGCTCTGAGGTTTCCAGAAACATTTATGGGTTATTATTTTATTGGTTTATATTGGCTTTTATAGTAGTAATTTAAAAAAAATTAAGTATATATCTTTAAATGTTTATTTTAATGAATAAGTTGTTTCCCCGGAAAAGCTATGTTTATTTTTCCCATTTATATTATACAGCCATCAAAAGGTTTTCTATGTATCATATATTAATTAGTAATGAATGGATTGTCGAAATTAATTTATAGTGGCACAATATCAGTTCTATATATTTGCTCTGTATGTAAGGTTTTCTATGTATCATATATTAATTAGTAATGAATGGATTGTCGAAATTAATTTATAGTGGCACAATATCAGTTCTATATATTTGCTCTGTATGTAAGGTTTTCTATGTATCATATATTAATTAGTAATGAATGGATTGTCGAAATTAATTTATAGTGGCACAATATCAGTTCTATATATTTGCTCTGTATGTAAGGTTTTCTATGTATTCTTATACATTAATGGCCATACATCGAGTCCTCTATTAGAATTATATGACGTTTCTCATATATTCTATATATGAATTATTCCATATAATTCAATTTGGGACTTAATTATATATAATCGGGCCATTGGCCTAATGAGTAGAATGTTCGCCAGGGGTCCGGGAGACCGGGGTTCAATCCCATGTCGAGTCATACCAAAGACTCAAGAAATGGTACTTGATGCCGTCTTGCTTAACACTCAGTATTATAAGGTAAGGATCAAGGGTAAAGTGAAGCAATCCAAGGAATGGAATAGCACCTTCCCCTACACCTCGTTGTAGTAGCTATTGAAAAGTGATCCTTCGAGTCCCCCTCAATTAAGGTCGCCAACTTTACTTTTATATATATATGTATGTTTATATATGAAGAAAATAGAAAAACAAAGTATTCTAAATGTGATGAATTTCTTATGATGGTAAAGTCGACGTTAAAACGTTTCGGTTTTATTAAACCTTCATCCGAACTTTATGGCCGGATTTATTTCCATAATTTACTTGATATTTTATTTATGCAACAATAACTTAAAATTATTTTTGTTTAAACAATTTTTTAAATCAAGATGTCTAATTCTGGTTGTTATCGTGTACATTCAATATTTTTAAACCTGTTTGCTTGATATTTTATTTATGCAACAATATATATATATATATATATAGCGAAAATTCAAACCACATATGAATAATTTCACGTTTATGCAATCCAACATTCTGAGGAATTACAAGTGTAAGAGTTTTACATGGAAAGCAAGGAATATAATTCTGATCGGATTCATTTCAAATGTTTTTTGTACTAAAGAAAAAATTTCCGATTCCCAGAGTGCAATACAGTCCATAATTTCAGTAAGGAGTGTGAATGCGTTTGGACCACACCAATTTAAAAAAAATATGATTATAGTCAATCAAAACTTCTAGAAAAAATTTCCAAGTATTCCAAACTAATGACGGAATAAACTTTCTATGGTAACGTCTTGCAAATATTCGCATTTCGTTTGAAGATGTAGAAATATTCACTAAAGCGAATTCTTCTGATGCCATCTGTACATGCAAGTGTTACATTCAAATTATTATATTTAAAATGACATGTTTATAGGGTTTACTGTGTCGTATACAATTGCAGATACTCATGTATTGTGGGTTCCATTTGAAAATTCCAGAAGAATATCAAATGAAACAGATTACTCAAGAAGGCCTATGCGTACAGCGGTCAAAACGTTTTGAAAAAAAACTACAAAAACGTTGAAATTAGTCAGAAAGTATCAATGCATACTCTCAACGTTTACTTAAACTAAATTTCAGGCGAATTTAGAAACAAAAACATTTCTTTTTATGATGAGGTCAGCAGTTAAATATTTTTCTTTGAAGTTAGTTGTTTTCGACATATCTTCTCGAATATTGTGTCTTTTAGCCTCTCGAGAAGCGCTGTGAATTCGTCTTAAAAAACAAATTGTTCTTGTTTAAATTTAAATCGTCATGCACAAATGTCTGGTTGTCAACACGTTATGTACATAACTGGGCTGTTTTTTTTTTTTAATTCTTTAAAGCATTGTTTTTTGTTGTTTTTTTTATATCTTTGTTCTTTTTTCTTTGTTTCCTTTTTCTTTTTTGTCTTATTTTTCTTTCTTTCTTTCTTTCTTTCTTATTTAATTTTCTTTCTTTCTTTCTTTCTTTCTTTCTTTATCAATGTTTTCGTTCCATCTCTGGTGTCAACAACTAAAAATATTTCGCTCAAAATTTAATAAGTTTATATGGTGATCTTGAATTCTCATAGTTTTCGTAAAACACGTGATCTGGAGTATCACCAATGGATTTTAAAAAGCTTCTTCTTCTTCTTCTTCTTCTTCTTCTTCTTCTTCTTCTTCTTCTTCTTCTTCTTCTTCTTCTTCTTCTTCAATTATAGTTGTTAGTATCTCCAAGGAAAATCCCTTATTATTTCCTACTTCACCTCGTAGCCAGTTTCCCTTCACTCGACACGCCTTACTTTCCCGCCTTTTTTTCTCCCGCCTATTTCTTTCCCACCTTTTTCACCACCAGAAAAGTCCGTTAGTCGGTCCTTGCCCCAATTTTCTATCGAATGTGTTACAGTTCCAGCTGGTAACACCAGAGACGCATTATTAACCCGTGAAAATTTAGTCGACGTCCGTTGCTTGTACCGTCACCTTTTTAATTACCCGGTCGCTGACCCGTTCCGCGTTAGGGGTTCCCTCCGACCTAGCAGTTCTTATGAAGCCATTTTTTCCCTGTGGTAGACCAGCATATTTGTTCAAAAATCGACTTGCGTCTTCACCTCTCAACAAAGACGTAGCGACCCAAGAGGGTTAATCTGATTGAAGTTAACGTTCAATAGAATTAAGGCGCAGGCCATTCAATAAATAGGGGCATTAAAAAAAAGCAAAATAAATTTTTCATCGAAATCTTTTTCCATAAATGTAAACTCTCCAATGTTTGACATTGGTTGATAGCAAAAATTATTTTAATCTCGAAAAAAAGATTTTTGAGGGTATTAAAAATGGGTGCAAATCACAAAGATGCTCTTGGTTTGAACAGAGCTTTGTCATTAAATGTTTGGTGGCTGAGACGTGCAAACCATGTGAAATTTACTGAAGACTGTGTGATGTGTATGGAGAAATATATTTTAGTCCAAAAATGTTTACAAATGAGCTAAATATGGATATGCCATTACGAGCCTAAGTCGAAAAAACAGACTATGGAGCGGATACACAGACTTTCCAACAAAAAAAGTTTTCAGCTCAAAAATCAATAAAGAAGGTGATGCTGACAGTTCCCCGGGATACGAAAGGACCCATCAATATTGATTCCCTTATAAAAGGTGCAAAAAGTGCTTCTTATCAATTCTTGAGGCAAAATTCACCTTTTTTATTGAATGACTATGTGAAACACATGTTCGACAAATAAGTACCTTAGTGTTTGCCGGGAGACCTAGGTTCAATCCCAGGTCGCGTCATACCGAAGACTTTAAAAATGGTACTTGATACCTCTTTGCTTAACACTCAGCAATATATGGTACGCATCAAGGGTAAAGTGGAGCAATCCAAGGAAGGGAGTTGCTCCCCCCTTACACCTCGGTGTAGAAGCTATTGAAAAGGGAGCCTTCTGTTCGCCCTCGGCTACGGTTGCAACTTTATTTTATTCACAATCTCCAACCCACAATAAAATCCCATATCATTTTTCCCATTCTTTCCCAAGTCCAAACGCGAGGAACACCTTGTGAGAATCATTTTCACTTGTCATAATTTGCTAGCCTAGCTCGTAAACTATTAAATGACATGAGGTGCCAGTAAAATAACTATGATTTAGATTTTTCATAATATCAGAAGTAGAGGACAGTAAGTGAGGATCGAACTCACAACCCAACAGTAATTGATTGACTGCTTGATTGCTGTAAAAGCAAGGAACCAACCAATCAACTAAGAGAGTGAATCAAAAAGTAATGCCTTTTTCTTTAGTATAGGAATAATTACGGACACAGGAACATGTATCTTACATGAAAATGAACTTGGTCCTCTGTGGATCACATCCCCACTTCTCAAAAAAAATCACCGTTTCTCTCTATAGCAATGTTCTACCTTCGAATGAGAGCATGTGTCCATGACTCATAAAATTCTGTAAACTGTTCTTTGAGCCACTTCATCACTACAGTTTTCGCCCGTAGGACACAATGGCGTAACGGTTATAGGCGTTGGTTCCCTAAGCTTCTAAGGAGACAATCATCTGGAGGTTGCAGGTTCAATCCTCACTACAGGCGAGTAACAATACAGGAATACTTAACACTTGTACCCGGTTATGGCTAACGGAATCAGAACAGGCGACCCCCGTGTTTTCAATAAAGGATGTAGTTCGAAGTTCCGTGAAGGTTCCCGAGTTCGACAAACACCTGAAGAAGGCCGGAGGACATATCAGCCGAAACGTTGTGGAAATAACAAATTGTGCAAAAAAAAGATGAAGACAATAGTCCGAAAACCTTTAATGATAAAAATCAATACGCTTCGTCTCAGAAATTTAGACAACAAATACAGTCAATTTGTTAACGTCAGTCGGTGAAAGTCAATTGGCTAGCAGCGAGCAGAAAGACGATTTCGAACCGAGATTTAGCTGTAAGAGGAGGCAGCTTTGCTAATGGTGACCAGAGGTAGCAGCAGTGGTCAGTTAGTCAAGGGGGTTTGAGGCAGATCAAAGTTGGAGAAAGATTCCCGAGTGTTACATCCAACTTCTTCTGAGAGCAAGACCAGTCTTTAAGATCTTGTCAGTGTCTTTTCTTTTTCGTTGTCCTTGTAACATAGCTGTCTTCTGGGTTCGTGCAACTGTCCCAAAATCTTGGAAAAGAGACTGGATGAATTGGAAATCCGAAGAAGAATAATGACCATAGCATTGTAAAGATCTGCGAGAATACTGAGGAGAGTCCTGGAGATAAGAGGTGACTTGCTGTTATTCAGATTCAGAATGACCACCAGCTAAAACATGTGAGAAAAACTCACAAGGAGTGAAATAAAAAATAATGATAAAAGCGCGGAAGATGCCTGATTACAGCGATCAGAAACAATACAGAAAACAGAAACACCAACAGATAAAAAATAACCAGAAAACAAAAATATGAAGAAAAACAACTGTATGGATATTTCAAGCGACAAACAAACGAAATCTCACTCGAGAGAACTTGGACATGGCAAAGAAAGGGAAACCTTAAGAGAGAAACTAAATCTCTTCTGACAGTATAACAACGTCATAAGAACTAAGTACGTCAAAGCAAGAATACACAGGACACAATAGAATAGCAGATGTAAATTATGTGATAAAAGAGACGACACAGTCAATCAGATAATAAACGAATGTCGTAAATTAGCCCAAAAGGAGTATAAGACTAGACGCGACTGAGTGGGGAAGGTAATTCAATGGGAATTGTGCAAAAAAAAATGACCATACGAACAAGTGGTATATGCTGAACACAGAATCCATCCTGGAGAATGAGACGCATAAAATTCTCTGGAATTTTGAGATACAAACAGATAACCTAATATTATCCAGACAACCAGACCTAATGATAAACAAAAAAGAAAAAAAAAAAGAAAAAAAAAAGAGAACCTGCCAAACAAGGAACTTGTCCGTTCCGGCAGACCACAGAGTAAAACTAAGAGGAAGTGAAAAGAGAGATAAGTACTTAGAGCTTGCTGGAGAACTTAACAAAACCTGAAGTTGACGGTGATCCCAAATGTGGTTGGTGCACTTGGGACAATCCCCAAAAGATTGGTAAAGAGACTGGAAGACTCGGAAATAAGAGGACAAGTACAGTCCATCCAGACTACAGCATTATCAAGATCGTTCAAAATACTAAGAAGAGTCCTGGAGATTTGAAGAGACTTGCTGTCACTCAAACTCCAGTGAAAAACCATCCGCTAACGCTGGTGGGAAAAACTCTCAAAGGAATGAAATGATAATTATAATCGAAACGAAGAGAGAATCAATTTGCCTTGTTCGATCCAAAATGAACAAGATATCTTCGTGCCTTGCGTACGCTGTTATAACGATGAGCTAGCTAGCTGTGAGCTGTACAAATGAAAAATTCCCTTTCTTTAATTATGGTGGTGCATGAACGAAATAATTCAAGCCTTTCTTTCTTTCTTGATTCATTTTTGATGGCGCGTGAATGAAAACAATACCGTTTTGTCGTCAATCTGCTGTCGCTAAGATGAAGACATCATATTGACGGTCTGAATCTGGGCAACCATTCCTTAGCACAATGGCTTGTCTCGCTTTGGTTTGCCTCCTTCCAACTTATTGGGGAAAAAGAAAGTAGAACAGTTGAATCACACTTCTAGGCTGATTTGAGAATCGCCGACAATGTAAACGACTTATCAAAAATAGTAGCGACCTCAAACGGGTTTACGAGATTTAAAATAAAATGAAAAAGATATTTCTTACGAGATTTAAAATAAAATGAAAAAGATATTTCTTATTCTTTGTGGATTAAAGTTGAATAGAGAAGAGTGAATATTTTCGAGACATAACTGATCCGATAAGTCTACACAGCAGGTTCTTCTATCGATACTGTTGTCATATACTAAGTTTTGCTTAAGGCCAGAAATATGGAGCACTCTATTGTAATCTCTTCGTTAACGAACGATGTTGGTTGGTGTTTTATGGCATATCAACCCTTGTGGATTATTTAATGCCAAATCCTGTTTATTCACACGCGCGCATGTGTGTGTGTGTGTGTGCGCGCGCGCGTGTGTGTGGTGGCCACTTTATCACTAAAATGTTGTTGGGCCGATCTTCTTTCGTTAAAATTATCCCGATGATCCGATAGATGAAACCAAGGTAGATTACTTTTGGCTCTTTAGGTATTATATATATATATATATATATATATATATATATATATATACGAAAAAATGAATAAATCAAACACTTACAATGGGTTTGGTGATAATATTTCATTCTTTATTAACAGAAGAACGTCAGAGAGCGAAATATTACCACTAAACCCGTTGTAAGTGTTTGATTTATTCACTTTTCCATTCCTTTTTATCATCTTGTCAAATTCACCAAAACCTACCATTCCACACACACACACACACACACACACACACATATATATAGTTTGTTAGCGAATAGTTCGTTGGGAACTTTATTTTTAAGTTACTTAGATCGTATTTGTTTGCACACAGTTAAAAAGTTTTAAGTGTTGTAATCTAATTCGAATAATTCTATCTAATAATCATTATTTGCTTGCTCAGCGTTAGATAGTATTAATATTGATGACACTTATTATTCTATTTGATATTAATCATTTGTTTGTACGCAGTTAAATGCTTACAAGTATTCATATCTTACGAATAATTTCATTGGATATCAATCATTTCTTTACAAAATTTTCCGACAGTTTTATGGTTTCAAGAATTCCCATCTAAGACTAATAATTATATAGTTTCAAGTATTCCCATCTAATACTAATAATTGTATGGTTTCAAGTATTCCCATCTAATACTAATAATTATATGGTTTCAAGTAGTTATTTTCATTTGACAATATTCATTTGTTTGTACACACGGTTTTGAGTAACTAATAATAAATGATTCGAGCTTTAAGTAACTATTCTTAATTCAAATAACTTACTGGGGGTGGGTCGTGGTGTAATGGTTAAAGCGATGGACTGCGGAATCGTAATAAGCGAGTTCGTACTCCAGTCGCGCTATTACGTTCACTTTCGGGCAAATACCCTGAGGAAAGGTATGAACCTCCTTATCCTCCCTGCTATCGGTTAAACAGTACCACTACTGTTCTTCTAGGAGAATGGCTTTGGCATTAAATAACCTACAAAGGTTGCTATGCCATTAAACAAAGAAACCTACAGTTATAAGGTAACAAGTATTCCTATTAAATACAAATAATTTTAAAACTGATCTATTTGACTCATAGATGGAATACTAACATGTAGTACCATTCCAGGTGGGAGTGGACCTAGGAGTGATTGCAATGAAGAAGGTACTCCACATTCCCTCGTTCTTCCGAACTCGAGCCTCACTATCAGCTGCAGTATAGCGTTATATCCATGATCGCTTCTTTGGAGGGGGGATACAGTATACGCATTAGAAACCCCGCTTACTGGGCTTGGACTGTTCTCGAGAAAGCTAAGCTGAATAAATATTTGGCTTGCCAGGTTATTGAGACAGTTGCGTATTTCCGCTGGAGTTTGAGTGGAGCCTCAAGCAAGGAAATTGAATGTCACAATCCAAGGCAGACAAAGCCTTCTTACTTGGCGCAGTACAATCTTCCGATGAAAATTATTGACACACTTAGAAACCAAATATTCACAGCTATCCAGTGAGATACACGCGTATCTCAGATGACTCACACACGCATGTGCACACGTGCCCGTGTGTCCATTAAATTTGTTGGTTTAAAATTGTCGCAACAGTTCAGTCCTTCCCCCGCTCTCCATTGACCCTAGGCTCCCTCCTAATTTATGGGTTTTCATCTGGATTATGAATGATTAACCGTGGGTAACTTTATCGCTACGGTTTCCTCCCACCACCTACCTTCAGCTCAGCTCCCGAACGCTTCCTGCCCTTTAAACACTTAAACAACAATAACAAGAAAGAAAGAAAGAAAGAAAAAAGTCATAGTCCAGCCTGACTACTCCCCCCGCCCACAAAGCCATTGGGGCTTTATACTCCCCAGATTTTTCTATTCTTTTTGAAACTTCTGAAAATAAAGCCTTGTTTAACTGTCAAACTTTCAAAATGATTTCCCTGGTTGAATCATTTCTATGTCCAAATAAACAAGAGACACCTGAGGAAGGCCTGAGAATACAGCGGCCGAGACGTTGTGTTTCAACTTAACACGATAAAGATGAGGACACAGTCCGAAAAATCACAACCAAAATAATACGCATTAAACATCATCTAAAAAATTCAGACAGATAATATGTGGTATATAATAAAATCATTAATATTCTATGTGTCAATGTTGGGCAGTTTGTTTTTATCAAAAAGTCACTATTTTAAAAGTTGAAAAACTTTTGAATTAAAAAAAACCTTAAAGAATTTTCTTCTTTTCTTTTTTCTTTTTATCTTGAAAATTATTTTGAACTCATTGGGGAATTTTATATCTACCAAATAAAATAGATTATAAATAAAAGTTGTATTATTTTTGTTCAAATCTTCCAAAATTATAAGCATTGGTTGAAGAAAAGACCACACAAAAGGGAAAAATGTTTATATGGGTATATCAAAACGCTAGTTTTTAACACTGATCATAAATCATTCCATTAAAAAGAAAGAAAGAAAGAAAGAGAAAAAAGAAAGAAAGAAAGAAAAGAAAAGAAAAGAAAGAAAGAAAAGAAAAGAAAAAAAAGAAAAGAAAAGAAAAGAAAGAAAAGGAAGTGTGAAATGAATATATTTATATATTCTTTAGTAAACTGGACAGAGAATATATATTTTTAAGCTTATGTAAACTTATCAAATGTTAGAATTACTCTTTCATGATTTGAATAGATATCAGATTACCTCTTAAATACACAGATTGTATGTAATTCTGTGTAATTTCAGATTATATCATAGCTTTAAATAGGATGATTTATAAGTAGCTGAGTTTTTATTGCATCGGAAACGAAGGACACAAAGTTATAGAAATTAGTTAAAAAAATCTCGATTGATTCAAGGATTGAAGACTTTTCACTCAAATACAATAAATAGTAAACATTTTAATGCGATGCTGTAAAATGCACGTATGTATTCGTAGGGTATTGATCTCGACTTTGTAATGACACAGAAATAATGAAATCTTGTATGTCTTTCCACTGATGTTGGTTTGGTTAATTTTTCGGTGTGTCAATCGTTTTGGTTTTTTTTAATTGAATTGAGTCTTTCTTTGTTTTCTTTTAACGAACACCGATATGGTTTCAAGGAACTAAAAAAATGATATAAACACCAACCAGAACTTATAACAGAAACCAAAGAAGCTGCAATTCTCAGGGACTTTGCAATCCAAATTGAGAGAAAAATAAAGACCAATAGATCAGATATAGTGGCTTAAGGACTATAAAATTAAAACATCACTTCTAATTGATATTTCAGTGCCAACAGGTAATAACGTATCAGTCAAAGAATATCATTAAAAAGGGAAATACAAAGACTTGGAAATAGAAATTGAGAAAATGTGGCACCTTAAAAGTACCAGGGTGCCAGTAATATTGGAAACACTGGGTATGATCAAGAAAGGAACAGATAAACATTAACAAGATACCAGGCGTACTAGTCTATATGAAATAGAAAAAAATTGCACTTTGCAGAAATGCTCATCTCCATAGGAAAATACTCTCAATGTGACTGAAAAATATTTTAAAAAATATAAGTACATAGAATGTAAATTATCACTACATTCCTCGTCCAAAGTCTTGGGTAAAAACCAGGTGAAGGAATTGTAAGAAAGCGAAAATAAAATTGAATAAAGTCAAAGTAGAAAGCGAAAAGATATATCACTAGAATATATCTCGACTTATAATATCACTGTATTAAATGAGCTGATTGATGCAGGTGCAAAATTAGACTGTGATAAAATTGATGTGCCCCTAAGGAACCCGAACCGAAATACAAAACCAGGATCGGAGTTGGACTAGAAGGATGGGTAAAGAAATTACGAAATCAAGCAAAGACACTAAAAAAGGAGAAAAAAAAACATGGGAATCGGTTGGGATGAAAAAAAAAACAAAAAACAGCAAGTAAATCTTATAATTCAGCTTGAAGAGATAAATCAAAAGATATGAGCAAAAGAATGGAAACTTAAAAGATAACGAGACAGGTTTAAGTAGTATAGCCAAAAACAAGACTTTCTAAAATAACGAAAGAAAATTCTACCAACAAGTAGGAAGAGAATGCATGATGGTATACCAACAACCGGATGCAAAAGAAGCAAAACTATTCTGGAGTAGTTTATATTTAAGGAAAGAACATAAGAAAAAGAAAAGGCTAAATGGATAAACAAAAGGCCCTGACATGGAAATACACTTCCATTCGCCCAGAGCAACACTGAAAAAAGCACCGAATTGGAAAACGCCAGGCCATGACGGTATATATGGATTTTGGTTTTAAAGATCTACGTCTATCCACGACAAACTGACTCTTGAACTGAATAGATGTCTAGAAAAAGTAAATATACCTGGAATGATGACTAAATGAAAGACCATCTTGATCTTCTTGAACTGCCCACAACAATAACAGACCGATAACGTGTCTACCGATGATGTGGAAAAAACTAACAGCACGCATTATGGAGGAGATTTATTACTCGCTAATAAGCCGCAGACTGTTCCCCGAAGAACAGAAAGGATGCCACAAAGGAACAGGTGATCTTCTGTGCAATGATCAACACAACCTCAAGGAGGGCAAAACGAGACTGAAAAATCTAGAAATGGTGTGGATTAACGACAAAAAGGCCTACGACATGGTCCCGCAAAGTTGGATAATAATCTGTCAAAAAAGAACAGAATATCCGACAATGTCATCAAGTTCATCACGGAAGCCATGAAGAGCTGGATGGTGGATTTGACTGAAGGAGGAAAAACCTTTGCTGTGGTGAAAATCCAGACAGGTATATTCCAAGGTGATGTGCTTTCACTATTACTATTTGTTATAACGATGATGCCATTGAATCATATTTAGGAAATACACTGGTGGATATAAACTTCATAAATCACAAAATAAAAAAAAAAACAAAGTACATGGACAATATAAAATTATTTGCCAAAAATAAAAAAAGAATTGGAAACCCTATACAGTGACGATATATAGGGATGGAATTTGGCATAGAAAAATGTGCCTCGCTAAAAATGAAAAGCGGAAAACGATAAATGACGGAAAGAATAGTTGTTGGCGACCGTAATCAAGGGTGACCAGAAGACTCCCTTTTCAATAGCTACTGCACCGAAGTGTAGGGGAGGGCACTACTCCTTTCCCTGGATTGCTCTACTTTATTCTTGATACATACCTTATATTGCTGAGTGTTAAGCAAGGAGGTATCAAGTACCATTTTTAAAGTCTTTGGTATGACGGGACCTGGGATTGAACCCAGGTCTCCCGGACCATTGGCGAACTAGAACTACCAAATTAAGAAAAAATCAGAATGCTCGGAGAAAAGAAAACTTCCAAATACTTGGGAATACTGGGAGCAGACACCATCAAACATGTGGGGATGAAAGAAAAGATAAAAACAAAATACCTCAGAAGAACGAGAAAACTAGTCGAAACCAAACTACTTTGCAGAAATCTCATCAAAGGAATAAATACCTGGGCTTTCCCTCTCGTAAGATACTCGGGACAATTCTTAAAGAAGACGAGGGAAGAACTTCAACAAATGGACCAAAGAACAAGGAAACTCATAACGATGAATAAGGCCTTACATCGGAAAGATGACGTTGACAGACTGTATGTATCAAGAAAAGGAGGAGGAAGAGGACTCACCAGCATTGAAGTTAGCTTGGATGATGCCTCAACTCGAGGACTGGGAGACTTCATAAAAAATTTCAAAAAAGAAAGACTAATTACAGGGACCAGAAAAAACGCTGACAACATCAAGATCAAAAGAACAACAATAATTAGCAAATAGAAATTAGAAGAAAATCAATTTTATGGCTATTTCAAGCGACAAACCGATAAAATCTCACTGGAGAAGACCTGGACATGGCTAAAAACGAGGAAACCTTAAAAGCGTGACTGAAACTCTTCTGATGGCATCACAAAACAGCGCCAAAAGGTTCAACAATGTAAAGGCAAAAATAGATAAGATGCAAAAGAATACCAAGTGTAAGTTCTGTGGTGTCAAAGTCGAAGCCATAAATCACATAATGAACGAATGTAGCAAACTAGCGCAAAATGAGTATAAGACAAGATGTGACTGGGTGGGAAGGGGATCAACTGGGAACTGTGCAAGAAATTAAAATTGGACCGTACAATCAAATGGTATATACATAAACCAGAATCCGTCCGAGAGAATGACACGCATGAAATTCTCAATAATTTTGAGGTACAAACGGATCATCTTATCTCAGCCAAAAGACCAGACGTTGTAATCGATACCAAATCAATAAAACAAAAATAAAAACAAAAATAACATAATTTACCGACTTGTAGACTTCACCGCCCCACCCCGGCGGACCACTGGGTGAAAATCAAAGAAGACGAAAAAAAAAAAAGAGACCAGTTCTTAGACCTTGTCAGTTTTAGTTTCTTTGTTTAATAACATATCAACCTTTGTAGGTAATATAATGCCAAAGCCATCTTTCTGGAAGAACAGTAGTGATACTATTTAAGGTGGTTCATACCTTTCCCAGGGGTATTTGTCCAAAAGTGAACGTAGTAGCGCAATAGGAGTTTGAAATCGCTTACTACGATTCTGTTGTCCATCGCTTTAACCATTACACCACGAGGACACCCCTTTATATTTTGTCAGAGAACTAAAAAAAGAAATGGAACCTGAAGGTGACAGTGATTCCAATCGTAATTGGTGCACCCAGAACAATCACCAAAGGCTTGATAAAGGGGTTGGAAAAATTGGAAATGAGAAGACGAGCCAAAACCATCCAAACTACAGTATTTAGATCGGCTAGAATACTGAGACGAGTCCTGGAGACCTGAAGTGATTTGCTGTCACTGAGACACTAGGGAAATACCATCAGCTAATGCAGGTGTGAAAAATTCGCAAAGAATGATCATACCAAACAGTCGATGCACAAATCAGAATCCGTCCAAGAGAATGAGAAGCATGACATTTTCTGGGTTTTTAAAATAAAAACAGATTACCTAATCTCGGCCAGAAGATCAGACCTAGAGTTGATTAACAAGAAAAAAGAACTTATCACATCGCTGACTGAAAATAAAAGAAAGCAAAAAACAAAAATGGACAAATACTAGGACCTTGCCGCAGAACTAAAAAAGACATGGGAAAATGAGGGTGACAGTGATACCAATCGTAGATGGCGCACTTGTAATGATTTACAAAGGCTTGGAAAAAGGAGTGGGGGTACCGGAAATCTGAAGAAGAATTATGACCATTCAGACCACGGAATTATTTGGTCCAGTCGTCTGGAGCTGTAGAATACATTGACTGCATCTCTGCAGAGGATTAAGACCCCCCGCCAATGAGTGTCCTAGTTATGACACTCAACAAACTGATGGTAAGGTTCTAGTAATGCTGGAGCTTTGGGAAACGCGGAGTACCCATTCATTGCCATCGCTCCCAGGTCCACTCTGGCTCGGAGTGGTAGCACCTGATAGGGTCCTGTTTATGGGTCAAAGAGAACTAAACTATAATGACACCAAACGGAATGAACTGTTTTGACATTTAACTGTGTGTAAACAAGAAAACTGTGTACTTATGTTAAACTAAATTGTTTGAAATAGAACTGTTTGACATTTAACTGTGTAAACAAAAAACTGTATTTAAATCAATGACTAATTTTCTGTAAACAAAAGATTGTACTTATGCTAAAACGAATTATTTGAAATTAAGTGAAACCATTTTACTGTGTGCAAAAAAAAAAAAAAGGAAAGAAAACTGGTTTGTTTAAAAATGTTATCAAACAAATGTGTTTAGAAATCATATATCTAATATATGTATTAAAAGGATTTGTCACTAAATAACCTACTATGGTCGATACACCATAAAACCAAACCAAACCAAACTGCCTTGTGAAGATCGGATAGAATACTGAGAAGAGTCCTGGAGACCTGAGTAAAACTTGTTATCACTAAGACTCCAGTGAAAGACCTCCAGTTAATGCAGGTGTAAAAAGCTCACAAGCAATAAAATAATAAAAAAAATAATTTGTAAACAATTACACCTCCAGGAAACTATTCTTAATACAAATAACTGCCCATAGATATATGGTTGCAAATATTCTCATTTAATGCAAATAATTTTCAAATATTTCACCCGTTGATGGGGTCTGAACAAATACTACCAATCCAAATCTGATTGGATCTTGAAGTAAGGGTAATGAAAGGCTACTCTATAGAGCTCAGGAACTGGAGGCTCACCACCCGACACAGTTAAATGCTATCCACAGGACAAACGTGTTAGACTAGTTTTTATATGTTGTGTAGTGAGTTGTAAGAATCGACACATATGTAAGATAAGAGATATTTGGTTACGGAGAGAAATACAGTTCGCTGATTAATGTAAGGAAATATAGTCGTTTTGTGGTCGGAATGACAGGCATACGGTCATCCTCTCAGTTAGAGCGAGCACCACTCTAATATAGTCCTTAGACGAATCCATTCTATGTGGGGTCCAGTCACTCCACAACAGTAGAATTATTAAAAGTTTATTATTATGAAATGATTAATATTCTTATCAATTAAATATCAAGATTCTGAATATTATCTTAACCAGTACAATAAGTACTGGAATACGTAAGGAAAATGGAAAGAATGCAAGTAGATGTATACGAAATAAGAAACAAGTAGAATAATGATATAACAGATAATCATATCATAATAAACAATGGTTGTTTTTTTTTTTGTTTGTTTAATCGCTTATCAACATTCGTAGATTATTTATGCCAAAATCATTCCTGTAGAAGAACAGTTGTGGTAATATTTAACCTATAACTGGAGGGATAAGGAAGTTCATGCCTTTCATTAGGGTATCAGTCCGAAAGTGAACATAATACTGCGACTTGGTTTGGTTTGGTTTGGTTTTATGGCACATTAATCATTGTCAGTTATTTGGTTTGTTGTTGGGTTTTATGGCATATCAACCTTTGTAGGTTATTTAACGCCAAATCCATTTTTATGTAAATTATCAGTTCTATTTCAAACAATTCAGTTTAGCATAAGTACACAGTTTAATTGTCAAAAACATTTCTATTTCAAGCTATTCAGTTATATATAACAATTCAGTTTAGTTTAAGTATAGTTTCAACAGTTCAATTTCAAATAATTAAGTTTAGCATAAGCACGTAGTTTAAATGTAAGTACGGGTTAATTGTCAAAAACATTTCTATTTCAAGCTATTCAGTTTAATCAAACAATACATTTTAGGATTAGTATGCCGTTAGTTCTATTTAACCCATAGATAGGGCCCTATCAGGTGCTACTATTCCGGGCCAGAGTGGGCCTGGGAGCAATGGCAATGAAGGGGTACTCCGCATTCCCCAAAGCTCCAGCATTGCGGCAACCTCACCATCAGGTTGTTTAGTGTCATATCAGGACACTCGTGGCGGGGTCTAAACAATTTTTATACATATAAAACAGTTTTATTTCAAACAATTCAGTTTAGCACAAGTACGCTGTTTAAAATGTCAAAACAGTTCTATTTCAAACAATTCAGTTTAGCATTAGTACACAGTTTAGTTCTATTTGTCCCGTAGACATAACTCCAGGCCAGACTAGTCCTGGTAGTGATGGCAATAAAGGAGTATACCGCATTCTCCAAAGTTCCAGCATTACTGGAGCCTCACCATCAGATTGTTTTGTGTCATATGTAGGACACTCACTGTAGGAGTATTAGCCCAGTCGGAGTATTCTACAGCTCCAGCCGACTGAGCTAGTAATAGTGCAACTGGAATTCAAAGTCGCTTGCAACGATTCCGTAGTCCGACTCCCTCTCCGTTTGGAAGATGCAATAGATACGAACACAGGGATACATTCAGTCAGGAACCCTTTATTTTGGAACCTGTGTATGTATTGATTGATATGTTAATCATTTACTGTAATCCAACTTTATTGGAGTAATGGTTATAGAGCTGGCCTGCAGCCTCGAAGAGAACAAGTTCGAACTCCAGTCACGCTATAACGTTCCCTTTTGGAGGTGCCCGTGGTTTAATGGTTATCGTCGTAGGAAATGGACACGGTGACACGAGTTCAAAGCCTGGACGAGACTGATTGCATTTCACATAGCACTAATACCCTTGGGAAAGGTATGAATCCAATTATTCTCCCTACAGCTATGGGTAAATAGTAGGACAGACCGTGTTCTTCAGTCTTGGTGAGGCAACTAGTCTAGGAGAAGGAATACTCTGAATTCAAACCTGTTAAACTCCGCTTTAAAAAAAATTGACCTTGTGTCATATCCTGCCCGAGCGGAGGGGTTGGTAGATATGATAACGTTCCCTTTTGAACAAATGTCCTTGGGGGAAGGTATGAAGCCTTTCGATGTATGATTTGAAAAGCATTATTGCTATTCTTCAACAAGGATGTCTTTGGTATCAAATAACCAGCGAAGGTTGACGTGCCATTCAGCAACGAAATTGACTATATTAACAGCACGTTTAATCTTGATTAAACTGATACACATATTCATTGTGTTTCAGTTTTATTTTCCATCAATGTCGAAACTTCTGGATTTTTAGTTTGTTCTATTGCCTCGAACAGGGCAAATGACGGCGCTTAATTTTAATAATCAAGCGAGAAGCGCTGGTTCGGCCAACTCAAACACAATGCGCACAGTCTTAATTATATCATTCAATGTAATAAATACTTTGGTATCTTAAAAAAATAAAATAAGGAATAAAAATTTAGCTCTATCTACGCATGCGTCGTCCATTAACGCTTCCGGTGGCCATGATTGCTTTTCCGTTGGAGTAATAATCTCTGACTGCTTCGTCGTAGATTTTGGCTACGATAAAAACTTCCCATAAACTTGGAGGGTCGTGATTATTCGCATCTGTTCTTTCACAAACTCCAAATGAAATATGCGCCCGATGAACATCTAATTTATCATCAAATCGTAAAAATTGTTCGAAAGTATTTATCAATTCTTTTATTTATAATTGCATATAATTCACAACGTCTTTTCGGCAGGGTTTAGAATACGCTTGCTGTCTTACCTGTTGTGGTGGTAAGGTCTTCTCTCCCTAAAAGAGGGTGTCCTTGATATGAAACCATTCTGTATCTGAAGCTCTAGTTCTGTAGATATGGGGAGTCTAGCGTACCATTTCCTTGCCATTACTCCCAGCTCTACTCTATCCTGTAGTACCTGTTAGTGTCCAAACTATTGATTAAATTGATTTGTTTAAAATTATTTGTGTTTGATAAGATAGTACGAAAAAAATAAAACTCTAAAGAAACAACAAGAACGCAATTCCCTAACCTCTATGCATAAAATAAGCTTAATCGAGTTGACATGCCGTTAAAATGAATCAATTAACAGTGTCTTTAATAATGTCTTTCACCATAACCTCATATTTATAATCTACTTCTATAGAAAATAAAATGTAACTTTATATATATATATAAAGATTATGTGGTGCGTACAAAATTTTAAAACGGCTTTTAAAAACGTAGGCATTTTAAAATACTTCAAAACATTTAAAAATTCAGTTTTATACTCTGATGAGACGCCACCGAAAGGAAGGGTTCCCTTCTTTAGAATTATAAAATATTTCAAAGTATTTTAACATGTATACACTTTTAAAAGCTGTTTTTAAACATTATATAAAGTAAAATTGGGCGGGTTTCGATCCCAGCTTCAAGCGTCCTACGTGTCTAGCCACACTGAAGAGTTGTGATACAACGAAACAGTCTGTCTGTGGATGACAATATATATATATATATATATATATATATATAAATTGAGTTCAAATTGGACTTATATGGAATAATTCATTCATAGAATTCATGATAATTTTCGATATATTCTTTCAGAATGCTCAATACATGGTAATTAATGGAAGTAAAAAATGGAGTGTAAACCGACTATATATAAAGAAAATTGATAACAAAGTAATCCAAGTAGAAAGAGAAGTTTACTGAGAAGCAAAGTCGACACTATAGCGGTTCGGTTCTACTGAACCATCATCAGGACTACGAGGGATGATATTAGTGATGTTAAATCAAAGATGTATGTTTAAAAGTGCAAAATACAAAAACCTAGGGAAAATTTGTATAGCCAGAAAAAGTTGGCTGTTTAATTAGTGAATCAGCATTTGTTGTTTTCACTAATTAAACGGCCAACTTTTTCTTGTTATACAAATTTTCCCGAGGTTTTTGTATCTTGCAATTTTAAACATCCATAGTTGATTTAACATCACTGATATCATCCCTCGTAGTCCTGATGATGGTTCAGTAGAACCGAAACGCTAGTGTCGACTTTGCTTCTCAATAAATCTCTCCTTCTACTTGGATTACCTTGTTATCAATTTTTCTTTATATGGTCATTAATATATCAAAATATTAAAAAAAAAATAAACTCACATAGGGTGCAATTATATCACTAATAGCAAAAAAAAAAAAAAAAAATTTTACAGATAAGCCAATATAAGTTTATTTCAACAATTCCTTAGTACAATTTGTATCATCAGAAAGTGAATAATTTCAACGGAGAGGAAAGAAAGTTTATGAATTAAATATTTAAAGATTTATACATCAAAGATGATAAAAAAGTCTTTTTTTTTAAACCAATTTAACCCAATAAAATATAACCTTGTAGTAATCCCGTTCTAATATTCGGTATATAGAGCCTACACTTTTAAGTTTTAATTAATCTCTCATTTTTGAAAACTTAAAATCTGTTTTTTTTATAATTTAACTATTTAAATTTTTTTCAGTGCTTCTCAGTTGATCAATTAAGAACATATTTATTTATTCAATTATATTTGAAAAGATCATATATTACGACTATAGTAATTTACGATGCTCTTTGGAATTACCATTAGAAAATCCGGCAAGCACCTGCGTGTGACGTACGGAACCACTGGACAGCTGTTTTGACGAAACAGCAGTGTATACTGTGATCTCCCCCACTGGAGATCGAACCAGAGATCACAGAATGCTGAGTCAAAACTCTACCTCTGAAGTGGAGCAATCCAGGGAAACGAGTTGCGCCCTTCCCTACATGTCAGTGTAGTTGCTATTGAAAAGGAGCCTTAGGGTCACCCACGACGACGGTCACCAACTTTACCATATATAGATATATATTACATGGTAGTGTCTGTGACCCTGGGTTTCATGCTTTATGGGTTCGTCAGACATCTTTCCATTTACATATTTACTAGGGTATATAATTATAAATTCAGGCACACCGGGATACACCCACACTCACTCATCTACACAAACACATTCATGCATACGCGCAAGCACACACACACACACACACACACACACACAAACGCGCGCGCGTGTGCGCGCAAGCATACACACACTCAGGCACGACCATACGCACACACAAACACATACAAAGTGAGTGTAGCGTAACGGTTATCGTTGAAAGAAATTAAATAGGCAATCCGATTTTAATTCCTTGGCGAGGCTATAAGCGTTTTACTTCGCGCCAACACACTCAGGAAAAGCAGAACCCATCTATTTTCCCCTCATCCAGCTTTTGGTAAATAGTAGAACATACCGTCCTTTCGGAAAAGGAAAACTCTAAATTCAAACCAACTGTACTCCTGTCAGCGGGACTGGGTAAAAAGAAATTTGTCACACGCCACACCAAACAAGCGAGTATGGCAAAAGGCCGAGATTTTGATGGTTCTAGGTGCAGGGCCGTAGCCCAGACACTCCTGGCGACCACAAAAATGCCTCGGGCCCTGTCGGCATTCCTCTGAAAAGAGGAGTCTCAGGTGCTAAACCTAGCTCCTCCAAGGAGGGTTAGAGCCTGGAGGACTACTCTTTGAGGTTCAAGAAATCAGTCAATCTCGCCTACGAGACACAGCTGCTGGGCTTACCCGGCAGTTGCGTCAAGCAGTCTTGACCTGCCACCATACAACCGCGTACTCAAACGGCTGGTCAGAAAAGGTGAACGAGAGCTTGGGTAAACACATACGCATAGGTATACGTTTGTGTACGCTCATGTGCGCACACACGTACATGTTCACACATACGCAAGCATACACATGCATATACTCAGACTCGTGTGCTTAAACACACCATGTTCGTGTGCGCTAGCACTCAAAAGTAACACACGTATACTCATTTAAGGTTTGGTTTCTTTGTTTAATGGTATTTCAACCTCCGTGGGTAATTTAATGCCAAAGCCATCCTTATAGAAGAACAACGGGACAGTATTCAACCCATAGCTGGGGGGATAAGGAGGTTCATGCCTTTCTCAAGGATAATTTCCGAACGTGATAGCGTGACTGAAGTTCGAACTCACTTACTTCGATGTTGCTGTCCAGCACGTTAGCCACTACGCCACTAGCTCAGTCGGGTGAGGCTGTAGAATGCATCAGAGGGACAAGGCCACCCCCAACGAGTATTTTAGATATGACATTAAACCATCTGATGGCAAGGCTCTTGCAAAGCTCCAACTGTGGAGCTTTAAAAAATATGCCATCGCCAATACTCCCAGGTCAACTCTGACCCGGTGTGGTAGCATCTGATAAGGTCCTATCTATGGGTCGAACTGTTTGATATTTAAATTGAGTGCAAACAAATGACTTAAGTTAAATCGAATTGTTAGACATAGAACTGTTTTCACATTTAACAGTGTGTAAATAAATGAGTGATGTTTAATTGAAATGTTTTTGATACATAGCAATACTTGGAACCATTTAACTGTGTGCAAATAAAACTAATAACATTGAATACTTGGAACCATTTAACTATGTGCCGACGAATGATTAATGTTGGATAGAATTACTAATTAAACAGCAATACTTGAAACTCTTTAAATTGAATAATTGGAATTAAAAAGCAATACTTGGAAACATTTGATTGTATTCAAATGAATTGACTAATATTGAATTCAATTATTTGTGTTAAATTGCAACACTTGTAACCACCCCACTGTCTACGAACAACTTATTAATGCTGAATTGAATTATTAGTGTTAGATAGCAATAATTAAAACCATCGGGGAGACCTGGGTTCAATCCCAGTTCGCGTCATACCAAAGACTTTAAAAATGGTACTTGATAGCTCCTTGCTTAACAATCAGCATTATAAGGTACATATCAAGGGTAAAGTGGAGCAATCCAGAGAAAAGGGTAGCACTCTCCCTTACACCTCGGTGTAGTAGCTATTGAAAAGGGAGCCTTCTGGTCGCCCTCGACTAGGGTCACCAATTTTTTTTTCTTTACTTAACTGTGTTAAAACAATTGTAATATTAATGTGCAAACAGATAAGTTCTCATTTAAAAATGAAATTACCTTTAAACTATTCTCTTAAAAACCCCTTGGCGATTCCCCAACACTCTCTCACTAACCCAGTAAGTAGTGAGCATGTAAACAGTTGTCTTTCAAAAGGGAGCATGCCTAGGGTACGCTGCGTTGGCAACTGTCAAATCATCATTTGTCTGATGTTCTCCTTCGGTGAACCTTTTCATATAACCCTGCTCTTCCAAGCCCAGTCTGCTGGGGTTGTAGAATATACCGGCTGCTTCGCTGCAGAGGAGTAAGATCAACCCCAAGTGTTCTGGATATGACATTAAGCTATCTGATGGCGAGGTTCCAGCCTTGGGATTTGAGAAATGTGAAGTACCCCTTCATTGCCATTTCTCCATGGTCCACTCTGGCCCAGAGTGGTAGCACCTGTTAGGGTCTTACCTATGGTTCAAATAGAACAAGCCATGTGTGCAAACAAATGACTGATGTTAAATTGTGACTGTGATATAGCTATACTTGAAACCATTTAACTGTGCGCAAAAAAGGCTCAGACTCGTTTATCTATCAAATGTGTTTATAAATCATATGTATATTTGACATATATGTATGAATAGGATTTGGCATTAGATAACCTACAAGGGTTGATATGCCATAAAACCCAACCAAACCAAATCATGTATATTGAATATTTATATACAAAGAGGATTTGGCATTAAATAACCTACGATGGTTGATTTGCCATAAAACCCAACCCAACCCAACCAAACCAAACCAAATCTGACCTTCATTTTGTGACTGCAAACATCAGATGTCTCATCAATAAACTATTATTGTTACCTGATGAATTTAGCCCTTTTCCCGTCTTTTTAAAATCGTGACCCTAGGCCCACGTGAGTTAAGCTTTATGGCCGTCAGACTGAAAAGGCAAGGGACTCCTGAAATAGTTAATATTGCAGAGTGTTTCAGTTGAAATAAAGTCCTGATCTTTTTTAGTCTAAAAGTAAATTAATTTTTATAAAAATGATTAAGAATATACTAATTTATGGTTGATCAATTACTATCACTTGTGAGTTCGAGTTTCACCGAGTGGCCTATACTTCCAGCCTTGCGTTACAACAAAACAATGCTTCGTATATAACTACAGGAAAAGTGAACATTGAACTACAGACTTAAAAGAGAAGAACTTGGTAACATTATTATTATTATTTACTCCTTTAGAGGTTTCACATCAGTGTTAGCTGATGGTTTTTCACTGGAGTTTGAGTGACAGCAAGTTCCCTCAAGTCTCCAGGACTCTTCTCAGTAGTCTGGCCGTTCTCAACAATGCTGTAGTCTGGATTGCCTCCACCAGTCCTCCAACTTCCAAGTCTTCCAGTCCCTTTAATAGTCCTTTAGTTACTGTACCGAATGCACCCATCATGATTGGTATAATCGTCACGTTCATGTTCCATATATTTTTTTAATTCTCGAGCAAGGTCGAGGTACTTATCTCTCTTTTCACATTCTTTCAGTTTTATTCTGTAGTCAGCCGGGACAGCAAGTTCTCTTTTTTTTTTTTTTGTTGATTACTATAAAGCCTGGTATTCCGACCAAGATTAGGCGACCCGTTTGTCAGTTAAAGTCCCATAGGAGTTTGTGTGTGACATTCTTCAAGACTGCTGCTGGGCTGTGCATATACCATTTGTTCGTATGGTCAAATTAAAAATTTTTGCACATCTCCCAGTGGATCACCTTGCCCACCCAGTAGTGCTTAGTCTTTTATCATGAAGGGTTTTCGGACTATTGTCTTCATCTTTATTGTTATTTCCACAACGTTTCGGCTGATATGTCCTCTGGTCTTCTTCAGGTGTTTGTCGAACTCGGGAACCTACACAGAACTTCGAACTACGTCTTTTTTCTAATCCACAGGGGTCGCCTGTTCTGATTTCATTAGCTATAACCGGGTACAAGTGTTAAGTATTCCTGTATTGTTACTCCCCTGCAGTCAGAATTGAACCTGCAACCTCCAGATGTTTGTCTCCATAGAAGCTTAAAGAACCAACGCCTATAACCGTTACGCTATGAGTCCTGTTGGCGAGTAACAATACAGGAATACTTAACACTTGTACCCGGTTATGGCTAACGGAATCAGAACAGGCGACCCCCGTGGATTCAATAAAGGACGTAGTTCAAAGTACCGAGTTCGACAAACACCTGAAGAAGGCCAGAGGACATATTGGCCGAAACGTTGTGGAAATAACAATAAAGATGAAGACAATAGTCCGAAAACCCTTAATGATAGAAATCATCAAGCTTCGTCTCAGAAATTTAGACAGCTAGTGTCTTGACTTATACTCTTCTGCTGAGAAATTTAGACAACTAGTGTCTAATCTTATACTCCTTCTGTGCTAATTTGCTATATTCGCTTATTATCTGATTGATGGTTTCGTCTATCACCGCATAATCTACATTTGCTATTTTGTTATTATCATTATTGTTTTAATTGGACTGCGGCTTATGAGTGAATTTATTAGTTAAGATATTTTTGATTTATGATTTCCCATAAAAATGTATAAATGACCGTAACACCTGTTTTAGTCAATGGAGTGAAGAACTTGAAATCCGCGTCTCCATCACCCCCAAAAATATATATATATCATCGTCATCATCATTATCTAAGCGTGTCGACGGATTCCTTTGACTCTCTCTTGGCATCTGTCACTATCGGCCAGTGTTCTTGGTAAGTCCTCAAAACGACACCCAATGTCCGTACAGAGCTGATGAATGTAAGTTCTGGCTGATCGGTCAACATTGGTGTGTCCATGAGTAGGAGTCCATTGAAGAACGTTGCTTAGGAGTTTGTCCTTACTGCTCCAGCAGCACACAGCATGTCTTGTTCATCTTTCTTGGATGGTTTGTGAGATAGTGGGCAAGTGGCTGTACAGCCACTGTTTTGTAGGGTGTTGCTTTCAGGATTTGTCCAAAACAACAGTACCCTTGTGTAATTCCCTTCCAACTTTTTCTCAAGGGGTTTCGTGAAAATCTAAGTGGTGCTATCATAGAGTAGTACTGACACAGCTACAATTAGGCAAAATTCGCGTTTTATTTCATTTGGGAGATTAGATTTCCAAATGAACGATAATCTGTCAATAGCATTCCATGCTTTACCAATGCATTGGCACTGCTTTCAGTTGATGAGATATTGCTATTGAGGTATTTAAACTGATAGAGTACATACTAACGATTATTTCTTTGTAAACGTATTTATGAGCGAGTATACATGTGGACGTATGTGCACAAATACGTATTTTAAAAACAATTTTAAAGCAAGTTAATGGCCTTACTCTCGTAGAAGATGGCGTCGAAATGAATGTCACCAAGTGACTTCATCTTTATTGCTCTGCCTCTGAAAACTGAAGAAAAAAAGATCCCCCCTCTAGAACGGAAGAGATCATTTCTAGTGAAAAATAGATACTTCCGGTTGTGAAATTGTCGTTGGCGGATAATTAGAGGCAAAGAAGAAAGTCATGAGTGATGAGATAAAATCCTCGAATTATGGGCGGTATTCTTAATATATTGAATAAAAAAAATGCACTAATGTCTGAATTAGCGGAAGGGCAGATAAGAATAATTAAATGTGTACAGAGTGGGGGTCCTGTGGCGTAGTGGTTTGGTTAGGTTTCATGGCATATCAACCATTGTAGGTTATTCAATGCCAAATCCTGTTCATATATATATATATATATATATATATATATATATATATATATAATGAAAAGATAGACTTGTAGTGAATCTGACAGGATAATAAAAATATGAGGAAAGTTGGGTAAATCGAACACTTAATTCAAATCTAAATTTGAGTTTAGTGTTTGATTTATATAACTTTTAACATTATATATATATATATATATATATATATATATATATATATATATATGATTTATAAACACATTTTGTTAATAAAACTTTTAAACGAGCCTGAACTCATTTATATATATATATATATATATATATATATATATATATATATATATGCAGAGGTGATTTACATTCTCAACTACCCTTTCATTGCCATTGGTCCTTATTCCACTCTAACCCGGATTGGTAGCACCTGATTGGGTCCTACCTATGGATCAAATAGAACAAACTGTGTGCAAACAAATGACTAATGTTATATAGTGACTGTAATAAAGCAACACTTGAAAGCATTTATTACATTCTTATTACAAAGTACCGAGTTCAATTCTCGCTTGGTATTCCACACTTTCGCCATTTTGTCTAATCTGAGATATGCTAAAGTTTACTGGTTGTCTCACATTGTGTAACTCTTAGTAAGCCAGCTAGTGAGTCCAATTTTTATTGTGTGTCCTATTCTTCTGGCCTTGTGCCAAACTAAGCCCTGTTTAGTAAATAACCTAATATACTTGTAGGGATGCTCGGCTCGCTTAGTGTTACGGTTATCGTCAATGATTAGAAATGGAATCGATGACTTGAGTTCAAATCCTGGATAAGGATGCTTGTATTTAAAGGCATGTATCCATCTGTTCTCTCACCAGCTGTGAGTAAGGCAGACTGGGTTATCTAGTTTTAGTAAGATAACCAGTCTTGGAGAAGGAAATTTAAACAAGCTATACCGAACGTAAAAATTGTTGTGAAGTCACACGTGGGTTATAAGTTCAAATATGAAAATATTGTTAAAATATTTTAATTTGCATCTTTCTCCACGACAGATTTTCCGTGTATTTCACTGTTAATCAAAAGTCTAAGTGAGCCGAACGCTACTTAATGCATTGACTAGTACGGTTTAATCTTTCAAGTTGTAGTTGTGTCCATACTACTGCTTGGATGCACCACATGAACGCTAAGAAAACAAAGAGAAAAAGTCAGGTAGTAATTACACAAAAATGTGGTGTACTGTACTGAACGAAGTCTGGGTGTAACAACCCCCAAAAGACAGTACTTGTACAGTTACCTACCTCCCATCACACAAAATATTCAAGTAGGACGAATAAGATAAGCGTGTAGTGCTGGAAAAGCAAAGACGAACTCATAAGCGACGTTCTCTTATGGACGTGCCATCGTTGGCCGACCAACAAAGCCATACATCAGGTCAATGTGGACACTGAATGCAGCCTTGAGAACCTGCCAGGAAAGATGAATGATAGGGATGGATAGTAAGAGAGAGAGCCAGGGAACTCTGTGCTATAAGCAGGTTTTGATGATGATGATGATGACGATGTTTACAAAAGAAATAAATCAAGAAATACAAATTTAAGATTATACATGAAAAAGTGGCTGTTAGAGAAAATATTTTGATGCCCTTTGATATGTCAAAATATGGATATTTATATATATATACATATATATATATATTTATATATATATTAATATATATATACATATATATTAATCTATATTAATCTATATGTATATATATATGGATAGTTTAAAAACCGTTTAAAATTTACTTCGCAGCTAATGGCTCCTCGTGGCTGAATGGTTAGAAGCTTTGGCTTGGCGTTTAAGTCAGCCAGGGTTTCGATCCCAGTTACGGGAAGCTACTGTCTAGCCACACTGATGAGTTCTGTTAGAACGAAACAGATCTGTCTGTGGATGACTATATATATATATATCTATACATGAGTAGATAATATCACTGGTACTGGAGGGACTGTAATAGGTGATGATTGTTGTGCATGGGTTGCCATTAAATGAAGCAAGCATCATTCTCGGTTGTATTTTGTGAAGCATTCCCATTTCTTCTAATGTAGATAGTGACAGTGTTTTTCCATGCAGATATTGAATAAAACGTCTGTCCATTACCAGTATCATGATATTGTATTTCTAGTTAGCTATAGTTGTATCTATGTTCTTGTATGCATGCAACCTTGAAACAATTTAATTGCGGGCAAATAAAACTGTTAGAAAATCAAACAAATGAATTCTGCATCCTTTAAAAATGGTTACCCGCAAACTATTCGTTTAGTTTGGTTTGGTTTTGATTTAGTTTTATGGCATATCAACCATTGTACTCGGTGCATTCGATAAGCTTCCAGACTTTTTTTTTTTGTACAGGCATTTAAAATTGTCGTAGTCTCTTGAAAAATCAGTATGTTATTGCTATACATCTTATGAAATGACTGACCAATTTTTATGATTTCAGCTTCAAATCAACAGCTACAGTAGCAATTGGAATACACCCTATTAAAGCCTGATTGTCACAGCTGGTGAATTTCAATAATGCAATCTGGACATGAGGACATTTTAGAAGAACGATATGCAATAATATTCTGTTTTATACTTGGAAAAAATGCTGCCACAGAAACGTATGGAATGCTTCAGACTGCTTTTCGACCATCTTGTACGAATCGAGCATCAGTTTTTGAGTGGCATAAGAGATTCAAGGAAGGCACGGAGTCTGTGAGGGATGATGAGAGGTGTGGAAGGAGTAAGGAAGTCAACACACCAGAGTTGATTGGCCAAAGGGTTAGGGTTAGGGTTACTATGTTGAGGTTTTAAGGGAGTTCAAGAAGAGATTCTATTCTATTTCAAACAATTCAGTTTAGTATGAGTATAGTTGTTTTTTTTTGTTTACGCACAGTTAAATGTCAAAACAGTTCTATTTCAAACAATTCAGTTAACATACAAGGACAGTTCCATTTTAAACAATTCAGTTTAGCATAAGTACACAGTTTAAATGTCAAAGTAGTTCTATTTCAAGCAATTTAGTTTAGTACAAGTACCCAGTTTAAATGACAAAACAGTCCCATCTTAATCAATTCAGTTTAGCAAAAGTACACAGTTTTGTTCTATTTGACCCCTGATAGGATTCTATCAGGTGGTACCACCCCGGGCTAGACTGTACCTTGGAGCGATGGCAATAAACAGGTATTCTGCATTCACCAAAGCTCCAACATTATTGGATCCTCATCATCTGATATTCTAACGTCATATCAGGAGACTCGTTAGGTGGGGTCTTACCCCTCTGCTGAGAAGCAATCGGTGTATTCTACAACCCCAGCCGACTTGGCAAACTATTCGTTTAGAAATCATATTTAATATATATGAAAAAATAGGATTTGGCATTAAATAACGTACTGTAAAACACAATCAACTAACCCTTAAAATGGTAACATATTAACGAAACGTGGTTATCATTACCTCTTAATTGAATTCACTGACAGGATTTCTGGGGGCACAACATTTGTGCTAGTTCTAGTGCGTGCTAGCATGAAAAAGTTATTTAAGGATCCGATCTGAGAAGAGACAACATAGAGCTGGACATGAGATAAACTGAGATAGATGATTTGTGACCAAAAAAAAAAAAAAAAAAATCATTGAAAAATTAATTTCATTGTCATAGATCATTGTGCTTTTAGAAAATTCTGATATAGAATTATTTGTTTCTAAGGTTTAAAATAGGAAATTTTTGTTATTTGAGCTTTGATAACCTTAAATGCCCTTCGACGTTAACCCCATCATTTAGTTCACAAGTGAAGGTGTTAATCTTCATGTCTAAGAATTACATCAATATGCCTTGTCATTTTGGTGAGAAAGAGACACGGACAAAGAAAATGCTTCATTATTAATTCTTCTTCTTCTTCTTCTTCTTCTTCTTCTTCTTCTTCTTTATAATAATAATGATAATTATTGCTGTTGTCTTCTTCTTTATAAAAGTAATGGTTATTATTATTGTTGTTGTTGTTACTGCTGTTGTTGTTGTTTTTGTAGTTCTTCTTCTTCTTCTTCTTCTTCTTCTTCTTAGTCATTCTGTGGCTATCCTCATTTCTTCTTCCTTTCTTCTTTTCTCCTCCAACTTCTACGTCGTTGTTGTTGTTCTTATTTTTATTATTATTATTTTTTTTATTTTTTGATTCCTTCTCCTCCCTTTTTGACTGCATTTATATTTCTTCTTCTTCTTCTTCTTCTTCTTCTTCTTCTTCTTCTTCTTCTTCTTCTTCTTCTTGACACCCGTCTTTAGTCTTCGACACTATCTTCTCCCTTAATTTCCCTCTATTTTTCCCATCCGATTTTAATCGTCTATGTTCTTTTATTAACATCCATCTTTTCTTTCCTAGTTTAAATAAATAAGCAGAAACAAAACAGAACCAAGAAGAAAAAAAGCAATAAAAAGCAAAAAAAAAAAAGAAAAAAAAGTGCAATCAAAAAGATCAGTCGTTAATGTCTTCTTATGATTTATGAATCATCTGGAATTTATAGAATTTAAAGAATGATTATTAAGAACGAGGCTCGCGATACTCGACATGAAAACAAACAGACGACAGAGGAAACAGAAGAGAAAAATGATGACGAGGGAGAGAAGTTAAGGATTAAAAACTATGAGTCTGAAAGATTTCTCGTAAACACTTAAAAAATCTCTAAATAAAAAGAAGAAAAAACTCGAATTTAGACCGAACCTTAAAGACTTACCGGGTTCTAGTGGGAAATAATGAGAAAGAGTTTATTCTAATTTTTTAGGTTGGCAACCCTGAGTGAAATCCAACTGATCAATGTTGACCTTAATATGAAACATTCAGTTTACTTTTGAACCTCCAAATCTAAGTTCAACTGGATAATCTTGGATTATTACCAGTTTATTTGGTTATATATATATATATATATATATATATATATATATATATCAATAAAGTGGAACACATCAGATCAAACATAAGAACAATATAATCAAAACAATTAACAAGTTTAGACAGTCTTATGGAGATCAAGTTCTTCTGGTTTTTAGGTGGCACAAGGCTATGGATGGCAAATCCTATGAAAAACAGCATCATTCCGACGAAACATGAAATAAGCACGAAAATCTCTTCGTGTAATAGTTACAGATTTCAAAGTCTTAAAAAACGTTTCAACTGCAAACACACGCGCGCATCAGTCCAAACAATGATCCTAAATGATCGTATTTTTAAAATATGATAAAAAAGTAGCAAGATGGAGCTGCCATTACGACTTGCCTAAGTTTCCTTGCACCACACAGATGACAGTTTAAAAAGTAGGAAGTACTTCAGCTGCACCCTAAATATAATTTTGTGGGGACGATCAAAAGACCAGAAGAAAATTTCCGTTCTGTCGTCGATTGGTCACTCAAGGAAAATGTGAAAATCAGTATCAATCAGCTGATTTTCAATCAGTGTCGCCAACCTGAAAAATAAAAGGCTTCATTACTTGGCATGAAAACCAATTCATTCGAGTGTTTATGTATTTGTTATGACGTTTTACTCTGTACGAAAAAAAATTCAAATTTTAGGAAAAATATCAGAAAACGATACAACACTATAAGATTTTCATGTCAATGAAATTAACGATTGATTGAATTATATAGATGACAAAAAGTCCAATGATATGATTCCAAAAGCTAGGATAATAGAGTGTCTGAAAATGTACAAAATATCCGACAAAGTTGTAAACTTCATCTTGAAAGCCATGAAAAACTGGAGAGTGGAATTAGCTATAAGAGGACCAACCGTTGCAGAAGTTATAATTCCAGGAAGACTAACTCTCCCCCATTACTATTTGTTACAGCAATGATGCTACTTCGTTATATAATGCACAGCAGGCTACAAAGTTACAATTTCACAGGACAACATAAACCGCTCTGCAAAAAAAAATAGATAGATAAATAAAAGAGAACAAGAAACCACATGTTAGAAATAGGGTAGCCATTTTCTCCTCCAGATTTGGAATGTCTCATTCAAAAGATACGTCTTGCCATCAGAGACTGCAGAATTGGGGAAAAAAAACCTAAATCACTAACCGTGTTTTTGTATTATTTATCCTTTTTCTCAAATATTAAGTAGAGAGGGGAACAAATAATAATCGTATTAATGATAATAGTTGTAATTGATGCTCTTGGTACAGTCACCAAAAGATTAGTAAAGGGACAGGAGAACTTGGAAATAAGAGGACGAGAGGAGACAATCCATCCAAACTACAGCATTGCTGAGAGCGGCTAGAATACTGGGAAGAGTTCTGGACACTTGAAGAGACTTGTTGTCACTCGAACTCCAGTGAAAGATCATCAGCTGACCAGGGAGTGAAAAACTCGTAAGAAGTTAAATAATGAATAAATAAATAAATAAATAAATAAAACCCTAGAAAATAATGAATTAAATATAAGTAAGTAAAGTTGGTGACCTTAGTCGAGGGTGCCCCGAAGGCTCCATTTCCAATAGCTACTACACTGAGGTGTAGAGGAGGGCGCTACTCCATTCCCTGGATTGCTCCACTTTACCCTTGATCCTCACATTATAATGCTGAGTGTTAAGCAAGGCGGCAGCAAGTACTATTTCTTGTGTCTTTGGTATGACTCGACCTGGAATGAACCCCAGTCTCCTAGACCACTGGCGAACACTCAACAAATTAGGCCAAAACAGAGTAAATAAATCACTTAAATAATATAAGATAGCCCCAGAAGTAAGAACTAAGTATAAATTAAACCAGTCTTCCCACAATACCTCACACAAAAGAATATCGAGAAATACCCACCAAGTGGCAACTATTTGATCTGGTGAACAATTAGGCGAGAAACTGACAGCCACAGAGCACTGTTGACTCTGAGTCTACACCATCCTATCTATTTATCTATCTATCTGACCCAATCGGCTGGGGCTGAAGAATACACCGACTGCATCTCTATGACAATATTGGTCGATGGCGGTACGTGAAGGGTTAACCAAAAAGTTGAGTAGCCAAATATAATTGCCAAGAAGTGTAAAGTTGAAATTTCTGGGAAAAAGAATTGAAAATTCTGAAAGAGAATTTTTGACAATAGTCAAAACAGAAAATGGAAAGATGTTGACAGGTAGTGGGGGTGACCAGGTTGGTTGCAGGTGCAGTCAGAAAGATATGTGGGTTGGAGGAAAGCTGTCCTCCCGTAGTCCTCACTACGAGAGTAGTGAGAGGGCGACTCTGTGAAAGTAGTGAAAAGGGGGTTGGACCCTTTCTGATGATGTCATAAGCAGTAAAATGAGAGAAACTATGTTGGTAGGAGGAAAGCTATCCTCCTGTAGTCCTCACTACGAGGGTAGTGAGAGGAACGACTCTGTGAAAGTAGTGAAAGGGGGTTTTGGACCCTTTCTGATGACGAGAATTGAAACAAAGACATGATGAATGTCTAATGAATTGAAAATGACGTTATAGAGATCACCCCTACCGCAGCCAGAACCTACCCCAGAATATTTGCAATTATTATATAAACAGGCTGATTTTTGAACTCAGCAGTTGGTGGCAGAGAGGCGAAGCAGTTGGTTCCAGACGAAGCCGACGAAGACCAAGCAGGGACCAACAGGTTGGAATTGTGCTTTGCGCTGCCAACTCATATATCGACAGTCCGCCGCTGGGACAAATTGTTGCTAAGAAAACTTAGCCCTCGTCAAACCGCCGCCTTAGACCATTGTAAGTTGGTGGCAGAGAGGCGAAGCAGTTGGTGGCAGAGAACGAAGCCAACGAAGACCAGGCAGGGACCAACAGGTTGGAATTGTGCTTTGCGCTGCCAACTCATATATCGACAGTCCGCCGCTGGGACAAATTGTTGCTAAGAAAACTTAGCCCTCGTCAAACCGCCGCCTTAGACCATTGTAAGTTGGTGGCAGAGAGGCGAAGCAGTTGGTGGCAGAGAACGAAGCCAACGAAGACCAGGCAGGGACCAACAGATTGGAATTGTGCTTTGCGCTGCCAACTCATATATCGACAGTCCGCCGCTGGGACAAATTGTTGCTAAGAAAACTTAACCCTCGTCAAACCGCCGCCTTAGACCATTATAAATCACACCCGTAGATTTTTGTCGCCATCTGTAACTTTGAAGATTATAAAACCTTTTTTATTATTACCTACTGCAGAAATCGGAGTTATATTTTTTTGTTTGTTTTATAACATATACCCTTCGGATTTCGGTCTTCGGCTGCCAGTACACCCTCTTCCTTTCAGACGTGGTCATCGGCCTTTCTTTTAAAGAATCACAACGTGGGGCAGGGCAGTGTATGGTCACTTCCCTGGGGAGCTTTCGATCTGTTTTTCCACGCTGTAGCAGAGAGACTGGAGGGAGGCGGACAAGGTTGTGGCAAAGGGGTACCATAATTGGTATCGTTTAGACCAGGTTAGGACCCTGAGGGGTTGTATTTGGTGCCGTAATCGAGGGCCGGGTACGGACCTGGTATAATTGGCGCCGTGACCGGAGAACTGGGTCTGGAGATTTGGTATATCTCTACAGAGGGGTAAGACACCCTCAATGAGCGTCCTGGATTTGACACAAAACAATCTGATGGTGAGGCTTCAGTAATGCTGGAGCTTTGGATAATGCAGAGTATCTCTTCATTGCCATCGATCCCTTCAATGCCATCGATCCCAGGTCCACTCTGGGCCGGTGTTGTAGCACCTGATACGTGAGGATACTTTAGAAGAACGATATGCAATAAATTTCTGTTTTAAACTTGGAAAAAATGCCACAGAAACGTATGGAATGCTTCAGACTGCTTTTCGACCATATTGCATGAATCGAGCATCAGTTTTTGAGTGGCATAAGAGATTCAAGGAAGGCACGGAGTCTATGAGTGATAATGAGAGGTGTGGGAGGAGTAAGGAAGTCAATACACCAGAGTTAATTGGCCAAACGATTAGGGTTACTATGTTGAGGATTTAAGCGAGTTAGGGAAGAGATTCCGTCGGAAGAGGCCAGCACTCTTCAAATCATTCAGTGGCATTTCCACCAGGACAATGCACCAGTCCACAACTCCTTCCTTGCCACAGACTATTTGACCAAGATGGGCATCAAGACAGTTCCTCACCGTCCCGATAGTCCAGACCTTGCTCCCTGTGACTTTTGCTTATTCCTTAAGCTCAGAGGCTGTCGTTATGAGACAATTGAGGAGATGAAAGAGGCTGTGACGAAGGTCATTGACCGTCTCACACAAGAGGACTTCGATGGGGCCTTCGAGAAGTTGTTGGAACGGTACAACAAGTGTATTGCAGCCGGAGGAGAATACTTCGAAGGGAACTAGAGTTTCATGTGTGTACTATCAATAAAAGTGCCCATACGAAAAAAGTCAGGAAACTTATTGTGTGCTCCTTATATATATTGACTTCAAATTCTTTACAGAAACAAACTTGCAAAAAGCACCCTTGGAAATGCATGTGACTGCTCGAGCCAACTTCACTCTTGAACGCTGTGCACTCGCATAAAGCTTTTCTTACTTGATGCAGACCCACACACAACGTCACTGAATTGACACGAATTACTCATTGGTTGCTGCGGAATGAGTTGCGTATAATCAGCCTACGATTGTTTGTTATAATGTGATTTCAAATGACAAGCAACTCCAGATTTGGACAAACAGATCCTGTGGTAGCTGTCACAAACATATTCCGAGTAAAAAGTATCTGGTCAAGTCCTATTTCCGTAAGGCTTATTTCAAGATGGAGTGTTCGATTCTCCGTACTTTAAATGCTTTTCGACCATAAATAAACTTTTATACGCAACTATTATACAGCTATTTTTAAAATTTCCTCTTTAAATCAATCTAAGAGCCGTAAAGATTTTCATCTGAAGATTTGCTAGCATTCAGAAACAACATGAGACCATAAAGTTTTCCACAAAATCTACGGAATTTTGGGTAAAGAAACTAACTTACAGACAAATTAGGGTAATTAGCGGAGAGGGACCAAAATAAGATTAAAAAAGAAACAAAAAACAAAAACAAAACAAAAATACTATAAAATAATCTGATACTTAATTTTTTGGTTTTAAAACAGTTAATTTTTATGGTAATTGTTAATTAATTTTTATGGTAATTGTTAATTAATGAAAATTTTATTTTATTTTCTGTTTATCATTTCGGTTTTTGTATTTCCTTTAAAGCCAAGAAAAACCTCACAATGCCATTAAAAAATAATCTTTTTATACTTACTCACTCATATACATATACTTAAATACACGTTATACCTATATGCATATATACTTGTATAGACATGCTCGAACCCTCTCGCATATGCATAACTGCACCTAACTATGCAATTCTGCATATGATATTAGTTATTTCGATTTGAGGAGAAAATGCAATACAATGTAGCAGATAATATTGTAAAGAGGTTTTCTGTTTATACATATTTACATATTTACCAACCCCTCCGCTCGGGCAGGATATGACATAAGGTCAACTTTTAAGCAGAGTTTAACAGGTTTGAATTCAGAGTTTTCCTTCTCCTAAACTGGTTGCCTTACCAAGGCTGAAGAACCTAGTCTGCCCTACTATTTACCTATAGCTGGAGGGAGAATAATTGGATTCATACCTTTCCCAAGGGTATTAGAGCTATGTGAAATGCAATCAGTCTCGTCCAGGATTTGAACTCGTGTCGCCGTGTCCATTTTCTACGACGATAACCATTACACCAAGGGCACCTCCTTTTTCTGTTTATATGGAACCAATTCTTTTACATTATTTACAGAAGTGGACATTTAGAATATCTACGTAGAAGAGGAACGAAAATAACGTCCAGTCCGTATTTGTCAAGGCTTATTGGTCAAGACTATTTGGTTATGTTTTTTACTGATATGTAACGTTGAATAGCTTTTAGAAGATTCGATTTGTTTTGAATAGTGTTTGTGACAGCATTTTGGGTTTTTTTTTTTTTTTTTTGGTTTTTTTTTTTTTGTTTCCAGTGCAGAATTTGCTTTTTGATTCTTTAAGCGAAACTGTGAATCCCACGTCATTTCGGTGTTCGTCTGGATTGTGGTAATACTGGAGATCTTATTCTCTGTCAGCTGTAAAAAAAGAGACAATCTTTGGTGATTACTTCCTTTAAAAACGCTGCAGTCGTAGTTCCCCTTCTATTGTGGTCGAAAAGGTATTTTGAGAAACAACAGGTGATCGAAAACTCTATGTACTGAGTACAAGCCTTATTCTTTGACAAATAAGACATTTCAATAAAATTCTCTCTTAAAATTTCCGGGAAACTTCTTATAAACAAACATTGATTTTTAAAGGCAGATGAAACTTCTTATTTGAGAGATTAACACAATACAGCTTTCTTTCCCGTTTATCTTCCTCCAACGACACCATAACGGATTACATCAATAAAATTAATCTTCAAAATCTAGCTAACCTTCAAGTTATGTTGAAAATACCGATTTTCATTAAAATACTGAAGTTAAGCAACATCGAACCAAGCTAGTACTTAGATGGGTGAATACTTAGTAAGATCAAGTATTATAAGAACCAGTGGCCTTGTGCTAGACTTGGCAGATCTTAAATTCAAAAGTAAGCTTTAGTATTCTTTCTGATCACCGAAGTTAAGCAGCGTTAAATAAGTACTCAACTTAGATGGGTGACCGCTTAGAAACAGCAGATACTGTGTGCAGCTTGTGAACATCTGAAATAGAACAGGAAAGAAAAGAATTTCTTGAACACATCACCTACAAATGAGCGTAGTTTGAGGAGAAAAACGTCATTTTAAACAGATGTGTTTTTTTTATTTCTGATTTTGTTATTCGGTGAAATTGGTAACTTGTAAGAGTTTGAAAGAATTAAGTTAAAAAAAAAAACACTGAATTAAATTTAAAACTTTCTAATCACTTTGCAATGGCAGTTGATTTGTTTAAAAAAAATGACCAAACGATGAAGTATTAAAAAAAAACACCTTTTTCACGAAAAGCACAAATTTGTTGGTAATGGTTATAGTTTTCTAGTTTGATGGAGTCCAATTGCAAAACATCAAACAGACAATCTGCTTCAATGAAAATCGAACCACCCTACACCCCCCGCAAAAAAAAACAAAAAACCAAAGAAAAAAAAAGAAAAAACAAATTAACCCTAGACTACTAACAATCTGGATTTTTTGACGATGACTAAAACTAGTCGAGAACAATAAAAAAATTAACAAAAGAAATATTTCTATTTGTTTTATCACCTTTGTTCATTATATATAGGGTTTCTCAATATACATGACCCGTGTGACTGCTAATATAGGGTGTTTCAATGTACATAGGACCCATGTGACTGCTAATATAGGGCGTCTCAATATATATGGGACCCATGTGACTGCTAATATAGGATGTCTCAATATACATAGGACCTGTGTGATTGCTAATATAGGGTGTCTCAATATACATGGGACCCGTGTGACTGCTAATATAGGGTGTCTCAATATTCATGGGATCCGTGTGACTGCTAATATAGGGTGTCTCAATATACATAGGACCCGTGTGACTGCTAATATAGGGTGTTTTAATATACATAGGACCCGTGTGACTGCTAATATAGGGTGTCTCAATATACATGGGACCCATGTGACTGCTAATATAGGGTGTCTCAATATACACGGGACCCGTGTGACTGCTAATATAGGGTGTCTCAATATACATGGAGCCTATGTGACTGCTAATATAAAAAAAAGTAAAGTTGGCGACCATAGTCAAGGGTGACCCGAAGGCTCCCTTTTCGATAGCTTACTACACCAAGGTGTAGGGGCGGGCGCTACTCCTTACCCTGGATTGCTCCACTTTACCCTTGATCCGTACCTTATAATGCTGAGTGTTAAGCAAGGAGGCATCAAGCACCATTTTTTGAGTCTTTGGTATGACTCGACCTGGGATTGAACCAGGTCTCACAGGCCATTGGCGAACACACTCTAACCGCTAGGCCAATGTCCGGTCAATATAGGGTGTCTCAATATACATGGACCCGTGTGACTGCTAATATAGGGGGTCTCAATATACATGAGACCCGTGTGACTGTTAATATAGGGTGTTTTAATATACATAGGACCCGTGTGACTGCTAATATAGGGGGTCTCAATATACATGAGACCCGTGTGACTGTTAATATAGGGTGTTTTAATATACATAGGACCCGTGTGACTGCTAATATAGGGGGTCTCAATATACATGAGACCCGTGTGACTGTTAATATAGGGTGTTTTAATATACATGGGACCCGTGTGACTGCTAATAAGTCTACTACTAATCATGGTGTGTTCGATTTTATTTCAGATTTGAAAATACTATACAATGTCAACAACTAATCCTCGATCACAATGCATTGGACAGGAGAGGAAAATATTTTGCGTCACTTCATATTTGGAGACAAAATCATTCAAAATTGTCTCAAAATAGATGCAACCCATTATTATGATAATTGAAAAATGATTGTGTCCTGGTGGAAGCGGAATATAATAACAATAAAAAAAAACATTGATTTGATGCCTCAAGCTGAAAGGATGGAGTTTTTACAGGGCTTGTTCTAAATGACCACCATTGCGGTTGTATCAGTACAAAATCATGATCATATTTATGGGTTGCATCTATTTTGAGACAACATATATATATATATATTATAACCGTGTTGGTTGTCACTAAATCACGTTGTGTGTATGTGTCGAACCAAGTGCAATATGTATATATATATATATATTTGCCGTGACAATTCTGTGATCGGAAGATGCTTCTTAAAAAGAGGAATATGCCACACAATTCAGAGCGCTATTAATCCATTTCTTATTGATGGGGATGTAATCTATCTGTGCTTTAGCATTATTTGCGCAGGTGTAGGTCAATAGTTTTCCCTTTCTTTTCATACACTGAGATGAAGCAAATATTACTAGCCTGTGGTGTCCTCAAAGCAACTTTCACAGTTATAATAAGTAATAAGTAAAGTTGGCGACAGTAGTCGAGGGCGACCCGAAGGCTCCCATTTCAATAGCTACTACATCGAGCTGTACGGGAGGGCGCTACTCCTTTCCCTGGATTGCTCTACTTCACCCTCGATACGTACCTTATACGTACCTGAGTGTTAAGCAAGGAGGTATCAAGTACCATTTTTAAAGTCTTTGGTATGACGCGACCTGGGAATGAACCCAAGTCTTCCGGGCCATTGGCGAACGGTCAACTCAATTCTCTATAAAAACACAAAAGTAAAGGTTCGCTCCCGGATGGACGCACAGACTTCTTTGATATTGTTGCTAGTGTTCTGCAAGAGGATACATTAGCCCCAGATATGTTCATAATCTACCTAGACAACATATTTCGAAAGTCGATAGATCTAACGAAAGAAAATGTCTTTACACTAAAAAAAGGTAAAGAAACAGACGAGACCCCACAGAAACTATTACAGGCGCAGACTACGCAAAAGACACAGCTTTTCTGGTAAGTACTCCGCCCCAAGCCGAAAACCTGCTTAATGGTCGGGAGCAGGCATCAGGAAACATTGCTTCCATGTGAATACAGACAAAACGTTTTAATAAAAATATAGACATCTCCACTCTAAATGGTGGTTCTCTGAAATTAGAGGACAAGTGCACGTACATCGGAAGCAGTGTCTCATTGACTGAAAGTAACATCAATATGCACCTAGCGTGGATTGTTATCCATATGTTATCAGTCATATAGAAGTCTGACCTATTTGATAAAATAAAACGAAATTTCTTCCAAGCAGCAGTTGCATCAATTCTACTATATGACATCAATTCTACTATATGACATCTTTTAATTCTACAATATGACAAAATGTATTGAGAAAAAGCAAGACGGTAACGGCACAAGAATGCTGTGAGCTATGTTAAATAAATCCTAGAAGCAACATCTCACAAAACAGCATTTTTACGGCCACCAACCTCCTATCTCTTAAAATCATCCAAATAAGGCGAACAAGACATGCAGGATACTGCTGTAGAAGTAAGGACGAACGCATAAGTGAGGTTCTCCCGTGGACCGCTTCACACGGATGTGCAAGAATTAGCCGACAAACAAGAACTTATATACAATAGCTTTGTACAGACACAAGATGTAGTCTTGAAGAACTGCCGGAAGCGATGGATAATCGGGGTAAATGGCAAGAGAGAGACAGGGAAATCCTTGCTCACTGCACGACTTGATGATAATGATATATATATATATATATATATAATTGAATCAAGGGGATCATTTTATTAAATCTTTTAAAACCACAAGAGACCCTTTCGTCTAGTGCTTGTTCAACTGCAACGATAAGAATCGATTTAAAAAATTAAAATTCAAAAACAAGAAGGGTAATATTGATAGATTTGAATTAGAGAGGATGTAAAATAAAAAAAAGCACAAACCGCTTTACTCTCAAGATTCCCACCTGACTCCCCAAATAAACAAAATGAGTAAAATTATCTTTTCTATCAGCACAAGAAAAGGCGAAATGTAACATACACATATGCATGCAGAAACATAGTCAACACAATAATGACGAACGAAACACAGTTCTTTAGAAAAATATACCTCTCACACTTTATTCGATATGGTACGAAAGGATTATGTGTGAGAGGTGAGTTGGAGACTGAACAAAGACTGCAACATATTGACCCCCAGCTATTCTGGCTATAGCAGCACTTCTTTCTCATCCTGCGGGGCTGTTCAACTGGGTGCCCTGAGGGCCCAGCTCTCTGCTGAGTCTGGTTCTCACTGCTTCGGACAGCAACAACTGACTCCAAACTCCAAACTATATGAACTTCCTGTCGCACCGAGTTATATCATTGTTTGACACCCACCTGCTTCTTGTGGGCGTCACATCTGCACCCAACTCAACCCATCTACAGTCAAGGTTATCCTCTGATATATTCGACCGGATGCACCTGTTATTTACACAGGTGCATTTCTTATTTGAAAGCTCGGCTGGGTCAGAAGTCAATATGGTTCAGAAATAGCGTAATTGCTATGGCTTCAAGAATGGTCAGATGTTTCTTTCACTTAGTCTTGTGCTAAACAGGGAAACGGTCGTCTGAATGGTTCGTTCGGCATATATAAAGTAAGTAAAGTTAGCGACCGTAGTCGATGGTGACCCCAAGACTCCCTTTTCGATACCCACTACACCAGGGTGTAGGGGAGGGCGCTACTCCTTTCCCTGGATTGCTCTACTTTACCCTTGATCCTTACCTTATAATGCTGAGTGTTTAGCAAGGTAGAATCAAGTACCATTTTCTTAGTCTTTGGTATGACTTGACCTGGGATTGAACCCAGGTCTCCCGGGCCATTGGCAAACACTCTAACCATTATGCCAATATCGGGTAGTTTTTCACATAAGTGATCGCTGATAGCCGACTCTTACGTTTCTGATGACCGGGTTGTAGTTTCTTGAGATCGTCTAAGTAATTCTCGTGGGACGTGCAACTTAACACGAACTTCCAGCCTTTCGATTGTCCTACCACTATATGGTTTCTTTGTTTTTAATGGCATGTCAACCTTTGTAGGTTATTCAATACCAAACCCATTCTCCTAGAAGAACAGTAGTGGTACTATTTAACCCATAGCTGGGAGGATAAGGGGGTTCATACCTTTCCCAAGGGTATTTGCCCGAAAGTGAACATAATAGCGCGAGTGGAGTACGAACTAGCTTACTACGATTCCGCAGTCCATGGCTTTAACCATTACACCACGAGGACTGTAATCAGCATCATACTGATATAAGAATTTATATACCATTATACCATTTGTTGAAGTTTTCGGTAGGACATCTTTTGGGGAAGACGAAAAGATGGTTCTCACCTTTACCGAGTTAAAACGGCGCTTAACCGACACAGAGATTTTATCACCAATTAACTGGCTAACCGATCCAATCCACGGGAGATTCACATATACCGGACCAAACGATTTTATGGTGTTAAATTTTAATGTTGTTGATCTAATACAACTCAAGATGACGTTTTCTGGGTATCTATTCCTTAGAAAATTATCAGTAATTTTTGAATATCTACATCGATCCTGCATTAAGAAATTTAAAAAAAAGTTACTGATATTTAATAGCCTCATATGACTGGGCTGAGAGAGAGAGAGAGAGAAAGAGAGAGAGAGAGAGAGAGAGCTAGATGGAGGTGTGTGTGTGTGTTCATATGCGCCGACGCAAAGTAGGTGTGGAAATTTAGAATTAAATATGATCTTGAATTAAAGAAAACATCCCTGATTTGTTTATATAACAGAAAAACTTTAATTACTTCATTCAGAAATCACATTGCCCTCGCTAAATCATCCCCCTTTTACCTCTTCACCTTGAAACGTGACCCTGTGTCATACATATTAAACTATCTCTCTAAATATGAATATAGAAAGATTGTAGCGTGCCTGTTGGTTAAGTGGTGGTGTTTGCATCTATTGTAGCCCAGGGGATTATAAAGAAAACGTATTTATCTAATCCTGTTAATCCGCTTTTTGACGCCTTGAAATATGGCGTGTGATACGAAAAAGACGCCGTGATAACTGCTTAGGAAAAACATGATTGGTTAACGCTGACGTAAAGAAAGCGAGACAGTGATTAAGATCCGGGTATTAGAGCAAAATATTAAAACCTCTTTGCTTTCATTGGTGTTTTAACTTTAATCTCCGTATTTACATAGCTTATTCTAGTTTGGAAATTTACTAAGCTTTTTGCTTAGATGTGGCACAGGGCCATATGAAAGGGGCACCCAATGAGACTCGAACTCACTCGTGTAGGTTTGGTAGTCGAGCTTGCTAACCATTACACCACCAGAGGCGCCTTAGCTTATTCTAGTTTGGTACAAATACAAAAGTAAGGATGAAATATAATGTTCATCATCTTCCAAATAAACCGGAGTGGGGGTCTTGTTTGTCTGAATTCAACATCCGGGCTTTTTATTTCTAATTTATTTTACTTCGATCATCAAATTAAAATCTCTCTATCTATCTATCTATAGACATATATATATATATATATATATACATTCATATATATATATATATATATATATATATATATATATATATATCATCATCATCATCATCATCTCGCGCTGGTAGCACGGATATCCCTGACCCTCTCTCGCCACTCCTCCCTATCGTTCATCGCCCTAGGTAGGTCTTCAGGACAACATCCCGTATCCTCACATAGCTGCTGAATGTATGTTCGTGCTGGTCGTCCTGCTTTTGCACGGCCATGTGTGGGGGTCCATAAGAGTACATCTCTTATGAGTTCGTCCCTGCTTCTCCAGCAGTGTCCTGCATGTCTGGTTCGTCTAACTTGAATAGTTTTCGTGACAGGGGGCAGGTGGCCGTACATTTGGTGTCTTGTGGGGTGTTGCCGCCAGGACTTGTTTAAGATTGCACGTAGCATTCTTGTGTAATTGCCATCTAGCTTCTTCTCCAGCCGTTTTGTTAGCGTCCATGTAGTGCAGCCATATAGCAGTATCGATGTGACCGCTGCCTGGAAGAAACTGCGTTTCATTTTATCGGTTAGGTCTGATTTCCATATAATCGATAGCCTATTGATAGCTGTCCATGCTTTCGCTAATCTTGTTTCGATGTCCTTTTCGGTTGATTCGACGCTGCTTCCTAGGTAAGTGAATTTGTCTACTAGTTTAAGAGGGGTTCCTTCTAGAGTGGAGATGTCCCCCGTTTGATTATAGCACATATATTCCGTTTTGTGTGCATTAACATAGAGGCCTATGGTTGCTGCTGCTCGTTCCAAACTATGCAGTAGGGTTTCGGCTTGGTCAGGTGTATTTGCCAGTATCGCTATGTCATCGGCGTAGTTGGCGTCGGTAATTGTTGTTGCGGGGTACCTTCTGCTTCTTTTCTTCGTCAGTTCGAAGCCATTCTCTTTGATTTTGTCAATCGATGTTCTAAGTACGTAGTCTAGACAAATGATAAAGAGGTACGGAGCCAGCGTGTCCCCTTGTAGTACTCCTGCTACAATGTCGAAGTATTCTGTCTCCATCTGGTGATCGTACTTTTACTTTAGTGTTTCTATAGAGAATCGTTATTGCCGCTACGGTTTCTTTAGGTATGCCGTACGCTAGTAGGATTTGTTCCATCTTTCCTCTGTGAATGGAATCGAAAGCCTTGGTAAAGTCAACAAATATTAATGTCGCTTGTAGGTTTTTTGCCCGTACACCTTCAAGGATTCTACGGATGGTTAATATTTGTGAGGTCGTGGATCTATTTTTTCGGAAGCCATTTTGGTTTTTTCTAAGTATGTTGTCGATTTTGGGTTCTATGCGGTTTCGTAGTAGGGCATTGTAGATTTTGGCTGCTAGCCAAAGCAAAATTGAAAGCAGCAAACCAACAAGAAAGCATAAAACTGTGGAAATAGCACTTCGAAAACTTACTAAGAAACCCACCGAAAATAACACATGAACCAATCACCAGAATAATTAGCAAACAATTAGACATAAACTAGGACCGTTCACACAAGAAGAACTCGACTCGGTTCTCAGAAAAATTAAAAATAGGAAAGCTGCAGGGCTGGACGAAATTCCCTCGGAAGTATGGAGGACCAGACAATTCGACGACATACTGCTCCGACACTGCAACGCAGTATACAATCAAAATCCGATAGATAAATGGATGAAGGGATGCATATATATATATATATATATATATATAGAGAGAGAGAGAGAGAGAGAGAGATTAATTTTGAGGTAAAGGCGTGGAAAGAAAAGTGAAATTGAGACTATGTTGAAAAATAAATAAGACTCAGTTGATCAAATATTTAAAAAAAGAATATCAATATTTACCAAGCCTAGGTTGACTGTGGTGAAATACCGGAAGTATGTGGCACCCAGTGAGAATCGAACTCACGAATGATAATCGGCTGATACAGCTTACGAACCATGATACTACATGAGGTACCCTAGTTATTTCCAAGATTTCCTAAATTGTATCAAGGCCGGATATATGGGGCACCCAATGGGACTTGAACTCACGAGTAATGATTTGCTGATCTAGCTAGCAAACCATTACACCATCGAAAAAATATAAAACAGAATAAATGAAAGAAAGTGAAAAAAAAATGATGAATGGAAAGAAAGAAAGAAAGAAAGAAAAAGAATGAACCAGTCAATCATTCCACAGCAACAACTAAGAAAGAAAGAAAGAAAGAAAGAAACCAGCCAATCCTTCAACAACATCAACTAAGAAATAAATAAATAAATAAAGAACCAGCCAATCATTCAACAAAAGAAAGAAAGAAAGAACCAGCCAATCAATTAACAACAACAACTAAGAAAGAAAAAAAGAAAGAAAGAAAGAAAGAACGAACCAGCCAATCATTCAACAGCAACAACCAAGAAAGAAAGAAAGAAAGATAGAAAGAAAGAAAGATAGAAAGAAAGAAAGAAAGAAAGAAAGAACCGGCCAATCATTCCTCAGCAACAACTAAGAAAGAAAGAAAGAAAGAAAGAAAGAACCAGCCAATCAATCAACAACTACAACTAAGAAAGAAAGAAAGAAAGAATCAACCAATCATTCAAAAACAAGAGAAAGAAAGAAAGAAAGAAAGAGACAAAGAAAGAAAGAAAGCCAAACTAACGGAAATGGGGGTTTCAGGGTTATCTCTTTTGTTCTACTCTAAAAACCTGTGGTATATTTGACCTGTGATCATTGCTTGTGGTTTTGCCAACCCACATTGTCGTATGATTAAGGAGTGTTTGCAGAACAAGATCAGGCGAATATGAGTGCATACGGACGCACACAAACAAAAATGCCCCCCCACACAACTTATAAAGATCTCCTGTAACAATGTTTAATAAACCCGACTGTAAGATATTCTAAACTACCCCACAAAAATGGAAAAGAAGCAGATAAAGTCAGCCAAGACTGGCACAAAATAACAGATATGACGCATAAATACTTCAATATGGCCTTGTATTTTGTATTGTTCTTAGCTCCCAAATATGTTAATCATCCGTATAGATATATATTCGCTACATTTTCCCTGTGTCTCTTTATCTTTGAGTCTTCATTAAACACACACACACATACACACACACACACACAAACGCACGCACGCACACGCATACACTCACGAACGCGTGCGCGCGCACACACACATACATACACACGCGCGCACATAAACACTTACTTACTTACATACTTGTATAGGCTTTCACCCTGGTCGGGTTGAATCGGCTTCCTCCCGAGCAAGTACAACATCTCGAACCATCGCTGCCCACGTTCGCCGATCCTGAGTGTATAATGATTATAATGTCGGTAGCCTGACACGTACTAATCAACTGATATTATGTCCACAATTTTACTGGAATTATGTTTATTACCCAATGACACGGAAGATAATCTTAAAAATAGAATCGTGTGTTTTTGTTAACTTTTGATTCTGCAGTTCAGACTGTCAACACTTCCTCCTGTAAGATCAAAATTATGTGTTTTAAGTAGCATCTGCAACAATGCCAAACTTGCTTCTGATTGGTTGAAACATCATCATCATCATCATCATATCGTGCTGGCAGCACGGATATCCCTGACCCTCTCTCGCCACTCCTCCCTATCGTTCATCGCCCTAGGTAGGTCTTCAGGACAACAACCTGTATCCTCACATAGCTGCTGAATGTACGTTCGTGCTGGTCGTCCTGCTTTTGCGCGGCCGTGTGTGGGGATCCATAAGAGTACATCTCTTATGAGTTCATCTCTGCTTCTCCAGCAATGTCCTGCATGTCTGGTTCGCCTAACTTGAATAGATTTCGTGATAGGGGGCAGGTGGCCGTACAGTTGGTGTCTTGTGGGGTGTTGCTGCCAGGACTTGTTGAGGATTGCACGCAGCATTCTTGTGTAATTGCCATCTAGTTTCTTCTCCAGCCGTTTTGTTAGCGTCCATGTAGTGCATCCATATAGCAGTATCGATGTGACCGCTGCCTGGAAGAAACTGCGTTTCATTTTATCGGTTAGGTCTGATTTCCATATAGTCGATAGCCTATTGATAGCTGTCCATGCTTTCGTTAACCTCGTTTCGATGTCCTTTTCGGTTGATTCGACGCTGCTTCCTAGGTACGTGAATTTGTCTACTAGTTTAAGAGGGGTTCCTTCTAGAGTGGAGATGTCCCCCGTTTGGTTATAGCACATATATTCCGTTTTGTGTGCATTAACATGGAGGCCTATGCTTGCTGCTGCTCGTTCCAGGCTGTGCAGAAGTGTTTCGGCTTGGTCAGGTGTATTTGCCAGTATCGCTATGTCATCGGCGTAGTCGGCGTCGGTAATTGTTGTTGCGGGATATCTTCTGCTTCTTTTCTTCGTCAGTTCGAAGCCATTCTCTTTGATTTTGTCAATCGATGTTCTAAGTACGTAGTCTAGACAAATGATAAAGAGATACGGAGCCAGCGTGTCCCCTTGTAGTACTCCTGCTACAATGTCGAAGTATTCTGTGTCTCCATCTGGTGATCGTACTTTTACTTTAGTGTTTCTATAGAGAATCGTTATTGCCGCTACGGTTTCTTTAGGTATGCCGTACGCTAACAGTCTTATTTAATTAAACCAACCTACAATTTGTCATAGCAAGATCCCAGGTTCAATTCCTGACAAGTCACAAACCAACATATACTTTCTGAATGGTATGCGCACTCAACAGCTCTTCTCTCTTTTTGTCTTCTTCTGAGGTGAGTTAGATGCTGACTGTCTTCGTACCAATCATATGTTGTAGAATCTTGGATGATGGAACACCTCTCTTCGTGAAGACATCGGCAACCTGGTTTTCGCTTGGTACCCAGGTTATATTTTTTGGGCGTGTTACATATCACTTCTCATGACTTGACCTCTTTCTCAAAATCTAAGCACATAGTTTTACTTCCTTGGGACACATTCATGAAAAACTTATTCGCACCTGTCGCTTTACCAGCTCGACTAAGGATTTCAACTTTGTTAAGTTGACTATTATCCGCAAGATGACAATCCAAAATTTGACCAATTTTTGGGAGATGAGAAATTTTCATCGCAGGCTTCGGTAAATCAACGCTATCGATTGGTGCTACCACTCTGGAGGGTTCTTCAGCCGATTCAACGCGACTCTGTTCATTTCCATTTGACTCGGGTTGACTCAAGGCTTCAGAGTCAACCATAACATCCTCGTTAGGCAATTCACTATCATCAAAATGACCCCTTAAATCTGTCGAAGGAATCTGATCAACATTACTCATATTTTTCTGCCCATTATCTGAGGTTTCGACATTGAATTATTGAGGATTCGTCGTTGGTATGGTTTTACTATACGGTATCAAACGGCACGGGTGAACTCTGTCATAGGAGCCACTGTGTTTGACCAAGACTTGTTTGTGCTCAGTCCCGATTACTGTTCTTAGGCCTAACTATTGGTCAAGGTCATTCCTCTTGAAGTAAACACGATCACCATTGTTATACCTGACAGACATTGCTGGCCGAAATTGATGCCTCAGAGCTCTTCTTAATTTTTCAGACGATTCACTAGCAATGTATGCCTAGCAATGTATGGCATTTAAATTTTCTGCCACTACATCACACGCAGTGACACCCTCCAGCGCTGGTGACCTATTCAAAGCAACTGACGGCAAACTTGGGTTTTATCAAAGACTAATTGATTGGGACTAAACCAATGCTCAGTGTTGAGAGTGTTCTTGGCACTAACAGCCTGAGCAACAGCGACATCAAATGAACTCTTAGTATCTTCTAGGGTCTTGATGATGCATTCTTCAATAACTCGATTGTGTCTTTCGCAGACCCGTTACTCCACGGACTTTCAGCTCTTGTCCTCACTATTATGTTGAGATTTTGACACATATCACGAAAATATTGATTGTTAAACTCGTTTGAGAACTACGCTCTGCTACCAATATTTGTATAATGATTATAATGTCGGTAGCCTGATATATATATATATATATATATATATATATATATATATATATATATATATATATTGCCTGATATATATATATATATATATGTGTGTGTGTATTTATATAAGTATATATATATATATATATATATGTATATATATGTATATGTATATATATGTATATATATGTGTGTTTATATATATATATATATATGTGTGTGTGTGTGTGTGTATAATGATTATAATGTCAGTAGCCTGACACGTACTAATCAACTGATATTATGTCCGTAATTTTCCTGGAATTATGTTTATTACTCAATGACACGGAAGATAATCTTTAAAATAGAGTCATGTGAAATACGAATTTTTAAATAATCGTCAGGATAAATAGCTTGATAGCTAGATGTGAACACAGATAGAGAAGAACCATAATCGATCGTTCGATAGGTATATAGATGGAAAACTAGCAGAAAGTGACCTACAACAAATAAAAGAACGAAGATATGCGAAATTTTTCAGATATGGAGATATACCCAGAAACTGTTTAGTGATGACCAAATAAACGAATGTAAACAGTGAAAAGATAACGAAAACAAAAGCTGCAGAGAAGCAACGACGTTCATTTCATGTTTTTTCACTGAATGGTTTGCGGGAAGTACCAGTGGCGTGGCAGTTAACGTGTCGGACTGCGACATCATAGTTTCTGATTTCGAACTCCAGATGCGTTAGATGGCTGTAGAATACACCGACTGCATCTCTGTAGAGGGGTAAGACTCCCCCATAAAGTGTCTTGTGGCCCAGTCGGCTAGAGCTATAGAATACACTGACTGCATCTCTGCAGAAGGGTAAGACTCCCCTACCGAGTGTCCTGGATATGGCATAAAACGATTTGATGGTGAGGCTCCAGTATTGCTGGAGCTATGGGGAATGCAGAGTACCCCTCTATTGTCATCGCTCCCAGGTCCACTCTGACATGGAGTGGTAGCATGTGGTGGAATCTTACCTACGAGTTAAATAAAATTAAACTATGTGCTTATACCAAACTGAATTGTTTAAAATAGAACTGTTTTGACATTTAAACTGTCGACTTATGCTTAAACTGAATTGTTTGAAATGGAACAGTTTATATGTATAAAAATGGATTTGGCATTAAATAACCTGTAATGGTTGATGTGCCATAAAACTCAACCGAACCAAACTATCCAGATTCACTATTACGTTTATTAACTATGGGTTAAATAGTGTCACAACTGTTCTTCAACAAGGATGGCGTTATTACGTTCACTTTCGGTATGAACCCCCTTATCCTCCCAGCTATGGGTTGAATAGTACCACTACTGTTCTTCTAGGAGAATAGCTTTGGCATTAAATAACCTAAAAAGAGTTGATATGCCATTAAAACAAAGAAACCAAACCAAACCAATCAACAAGGATGGCTTTATCATTAAATAACCCACGAAGGTTGATATGCCATTAAACAAAGATACTACATATTTCCTTTGGGTTGGGCCATTTTTTTCCTTGAGCAAGTACAATACTTATGTACAGTGACCATAATACCTTTAGCAGTTGACCCGTACACTACTGTGGCGCCACGCTGAAGTGCTATGTCCAATCAAGTTCGTCTCGTAGATTCTAAGGGTCTGATTTTCACGCCTAAATTTATCACGCAGTGCAAGATTACATGGTGAGGCTCCGGTTTTTGAGTTATGGGAATATGAAGTACTCCTTTCATTGCCATTACTGTCTAGTCCATCCTGGTCCAGAGAGCTAGTACCTGTTAGAGTCACATCAATAGGTCAAATAGAATGGTTCAATCATTTACTAAGCATTAGTAGTAGTAGTAGTTATTAAAAGCCTAGCAGATATGTACAAATTGTTGGTATTGGATAGGAATACTTGATGAATACTTGATGAATAGAATTATTAGTGCTAAATAGCTACACTTGAAACCATTTAACTAGGCAAACGAATGATTAATATTAGATAGAATAATTTGTGTTAAATAGCAATACTTGAAACTATTAAAAATATGCTAACGAATGATTCATTTTAAAAAGAATTATTACTGTTAGCAATACTTGAAACCATGCAACGATGTACAAACAAATGATGTCTAATTTGTTTAAAAATAAGTTACCTACAAACTATCCACTAATAAATCATATATATATATATATATATATATATGTGTGTGTGTGTGTGTGTGTGTGCAGGATTTGGCATTAAATATCCCAGAATGTTTGATATGCCATTAAACCAAATAACCAAATCAAACTAATCAAAAGTAATAAATAGCTGAACAACTTGCCGTGGGAAATAAACAAGTCTTTACAGTCATTAGTTCGATTTTGACAACACACTCTTACACTTATGGCCTTGTACCATACTCAGGTAAGTGACTGTATTTGACATTGTGGAGCAATATTTAAAACATTAAGTATTTAACTATATCGGCCCAAGTGTAGTGTACGAAACACTTTAGTTTAACGATGGTTGGACTATTTGCATATTCATGGGCAAGGTAAAAAATACGCCCCACAAATATCACACAGACGTCCGTCTGTGACACGATCTGCTCTTCTTGGTGCATGTTTTTGAATGCATTATTTTGGTTGTGAATTTTTGGACTGTTTTCTTCATCTTTATTGCGGTAAGTTGAAACACAACGTTTCGGCCGATGTATCCTCTGGCCTTCCTCCGGTGTCCATCGTTTATCTGGGTATAGAAATGATTAAAGCGGGAAAATCATTTCTAAACTTTGACAGTTGATCAAACAAGGTCTTATTTCCAAACAATTATATATGTAATATACAATTTCGTGGGGAGCATAAAGCCCCAATGGTTTTTGTGAAGGAAGGAGAAGTGGAGCGGTCATTCTGGAACTTATAGTTCCTAAGGGACCCCTGCTAGCCACTTTCGTCGACCCATACACACGATACAATATTGGCAACCACGTGACATTCACCAAAATACCACAAACCTACTTAAAACCCAAATGAAAAGAATGATTTATTTACAATGAAAATGTCAACCAAATGGGAGAAAAATTGATTGGAAAGACACCCCGTTTGATTGTCCGTCTATAATGTTGAGAGCCATCTGATTTCCAGTATCTGAGAGGACTGAAAACAAGCCGGACTATCTCTACATTGGAAGACAAAAGAGACGCAAGAAAGTGCGCAACAAGGAGTAGGTGTGACGTTGAATTCTACTCTGACCTTAAGGGATCGACATCTCAGTCATTGTCCTCTGTAGAAGGCTGTTACGTAGAATGTGTATTGCCCAGGGCAGCCTGGCACTTGACACTCTACAAAATAAATCCCGGTCAAGACTCCTATTTCGGGCGTATGATAAACAGACAAATAATGTGGAGGCTAGTTCGGGACTAGACTGACCTCAGACATTGGTAAGGGAGTGCCAATTCACTTTCACATACACCACCAAGTCCTTTGTCTTCCTATCTCCTCAGATCACGGAAGAACGAACTTCTACGTTAGATTAACTGTAGACAGATTTCCAAATCCTCTTGTAATGTTTAAGGAGGCCATAAGACGTTTAGCGAGAATTAATGAAAGCGGTACAAGGCTGAGACAAGATACATGCAAAAGAAGTCAAATCAACAGAGGAAAGAACACAACCAAAAGATTACAACACTAGGGTTCATTTAAAATATAACAAAATTTTAATATCAGATAATTAAACAAATAATGATGAGATTTAAGAAACAATTTTTTTTTCGTTTCTCTTTTCTTTTTAAAATACCGGCAATATTAGGCCAACAGGAAAACATCAAACAAAAATGTTTCTCAACAGTCCTTTTTTTCTTTCTCTTTTTTATTTCTTTCTTTTACTCTTATTTGAGTAAAAGTGTCTAAGCCACCGGACTGAGGCGTGTAGCAATGTTTATTTAGTTGATGAAACAGGACCTTTACAGTTTCTCTCTTTTTTGAATACATACAACTTTCCAATACTTAAGAAGAAGGAAAACGGTTTGAGCTGTACTTATCTTTGACGGGTTTTCAATTTTCAGATTTCTTTCTCTCTTTTTTACGGGTGAGTGTCTTTTCCCGGAGCTGGTTGACCTCAGCGATCCGGTTCTAACGCTGGCTTTGTCCAAACTAAAATTCTCCTTGAAATTTATCTAACGCGTGATGACCTTTTTGGCGCGTACAGCCTGTGGACCAATCATCAGACTTTCCTCTTCCATTACCTTGCTGAATCACGCCACTTGATTGACCTTGACTTATTTCGATCAACAGGCTGGAGGGCATAGGGTGCAAATAGCTTGCCCTTTCTCTTCCCTGCGACTTTAAGGGTCAATCTCTGTTATCCGATCTTTCTTCATCCCTGTCGATTCAAATAAAGAGGGGGAAGGGTATTGACCTCCCCTTCACTCTCTCTCTATAGCATACCACGTCACGGTAACACGGATTATTGATATATGAATCAAAGATCTTCGAAAAAATCGGGCTGGAGTGAGGTCAGGGTAAGAAAAAGAATAGGGGAGCGGGGAAGATCTTGGAGACTAAGAACTAGATAACTGGGCCAATGACGCACATTAGGCAAAAGGGAACAAAATTTACTTACTGGGGAGGATGGGATCCTGAATGACCAGGACCGTCGTCACCATGCACAGGATGATGAGGGAAGGATGATTCCAGCGTTGCCTCCTTTCCTATGACCAGACTTGCTAAAAAAAACAGAATCAGATCACGATGAGAAAAGTCGTCTAGATCACCATTTTGTTGACAGCTAGTAGCACGAGAAACACCACACGTTTCTCACCTTCATACGGAGGGTCAACATTACTCACGATGTAACCAATGTTGAGCACCACAAGCTGCTTGGAATCGATGCGGGCCGTCCACTCTCCGACGTGACTTCAAAACGAACCAACTCGCTCACAGTAGTATAAAGCGTGCAAAGCCGTTTCTTCTGAGCCACTGCTGCAGTGAGAGTAATCAGGCATGTCTACCAGACCTGCTTTGAGAGCCCAACCGTAAATAGGCAACGTGTTCCGTGCGAGCCGCGAGTTGAGCAAGTACTCGCAGTTGTTCAAGAAGCCCGAACCTGGCGCCCAGTTCAATTGGGAGCGAATCTCCTCCAGCAACAAGCCAAGCCACTCCTCGGGTGGGTCCGAAGCGGAGCTCACCACTTTCTCCCGATTTCTAGACCGAGAAAGATCACTGGACCAAGGAAGGTTGCGAAGGGTCTTACGGCATTCGCAGACAAACGGTGTCCTTCGTCAGGGATTGGCCTAGAAAGCCAGCCTTTCAGCGAACCTATGGCTCTCCAGATCGGGCATTCTCAGGCCCCCATTGCAAGGATGTTGACTGCTGGCTTGTCTACGGACCATCGGCTTTCGATCTTTCCAAAGCAATTTGGAAAGGGATTATTGCTGCGCCAGCAGAAGACTCATAGACAGGGGAAGCACAGACAATCGGTAAAAGATAAGGGGAAGGATGTGCACGGTGCTCACCTCTGCCTTGCTCTTTAAGGATCAAACAAGGCCTTTGAGAACTATGAAGACCTTATTCAAATAATGCTTCGCCTATCATAGTTTTTCACGCCTATCAATCTTTGAAACATCACGAGGAGTTTCACGAGAAGCGTCATGAGATAAATTCGAAACATAAAATCCAATGGCATCATTTATTCTAGATATTTTTAAAAAGTAATTTACTTTAAAAACGATTTAATTTGGCCTTTTTAATTATTGGTTCCCAGATTGTGTTCATTTTTATACTTGATCTATTCAAGAGGTCAACATAGTTCAACATATGAGCTGCTTCTTTGATATGTCTTCACACCTACACGGATATGCAATAATGCTTATCTTTGGAGGTGTGAAAGTGTCTCGACAAGCATATATGTACATAAGCATAGCGTAGGTATATGTAATTACATGTGGATGAGAGAGTATGTGTATGGATATATGTGGTCATAGGTAGTGTACATATATGTACATGGATGTATGTGTATCATCATCATCTTCATCATCAAGGAATACCAAAAACACATATTCCCTTGATTTCTCAGTTTAGTAAAAAAAGCATTTTCTCAGTTTAGTTTTAAAAATCTATCAAACTTCATCGTGAAGTAACCAGAAACTCGTATTATATACATAGTAAAGTAATGGGCTGTAGGTTTAGTTATATATATTTATGTAAAGCTACGAAGTCAAAGACCGAGTCCGAGAAAGTTTATTAACCAGGAAAGAAAAAAAAATTTGGATTTTAGAAGAATAAAAAGTACATTACAAATGTATAGGTTGGTAGAATATATTTTTGAAATGAAGTGTAAATCGAGGTTGTATTGTAATTCTTTTTTTAGGAAATGTAGAAAAATATATTGTTATTGTTCGAACTGGAAGCAGTCAAAAAAATAGGTGAATTGTTTTGACAGATTGCTATGTTTAGGAAATAGTTGACAAAGCGAAAGTTGGAAAAGCAAATTCAGATTAAATTCCAGGGCTTGTCAATCATCAAAGGTGGCTAAGTACTGAAAAAAACCCGGATTTGAAATAACATATTCTTTTAAAATTCGGATATGGAAAATTTTTCTTTTAAACATTTTCTGATGCAACAACACGTCAGCATAAAATTAATAGTAATTCCAATTTGAGGAAGATGGTGAGAGAGAATGCATATATACGATACTTAGAGAATCCAGCGAGAGACGACGCTTTAGATGCCCTTGTACAAGACTTACGAAAGTAAAGAAGCGAGGAGAAATTAACATGACACGTTACTTGAAATTACCTTGTACCAAAAAGACCAAGATAGAGTAATCGAAACAAAACCTATCATACTACAAGACTTTCAAAGAAGTAAATAAAGCCCATCATACCACAAGACTTTAAAAGAAGCAAAGAAAGCCTATCATACTACAAGACTTTAAAAGAAGCAAAGAAAGCCTATCATACCACAAGATTTTAAAAGAAGCAAAGAAAGCATATCATACTACAAGACTTTAAAAGAAGCAAAGAAAGCCTATCATACCACAAGATTTTAAAAGAAGTAAATAAAGCCTATCATACTACAAGACTTTAAAAGAAGCAAAGAAAGCCTATCATACTACAAGATTTTAGAAGAAGAAAACAAAACCTATCATACTACAAGACTTTAAAAGAAGCAAAGAAAGCCTATCATACCACAAGATTTTAAAAGAAGCAAAGAAAGCCTATCATACTACAAGACTTTAAAAGAAGCAAAGAAAGCCTATCATACCACAAGATTTTAAAAGAAGCAAAGAAAGCCTATCATACTACAAGACTTTAAAAGAAGCAAAGAAAGCCTATCATACCACAAGATTTTAAAAGAAGCAAAGAAAGCATATCATACTACAAGACTTTAAAAGAAGCAAAGAAAGCATATCATACCACAAGATTTTAAAAGAAGCAAAGAAAGCATATCATACTACAAGACTTTAAAAGAAGCAAAGAAAGCCTATCATACCACAAGATTTTAAAAGAAGCAAAGAAAGCATATCATACTACAAGACTTTAAAAGAAGCAAAGAAAGCCTATCATACTACAAGATTTTAGAAGAAGAAAACAAAACCTATCATACTACAAGACTTTAAAAGAAGCAAAGAAAGCCTATCATACTACAAGACTTGGAAAGAAGCAAAGAAAACCTATCATACGACAAGACTTTAAAAGAAGCAAAGAAAGCATATAATTCTACAAGACTTTAAAAGAAGCAAAGAAAGCCTATCATACTACAAGACTTTAAAAGAAGCAAAGAAAGCCTATCATACTACAAGACTTTAAAAGAAGCAAAGAAAGCCTATCATACTACAAGACTTTAAAAGAAGCAAAGAAAGCATATCACACTACAAGACTTTAAAAGAAGCAAAGAAAGCCTATCATACTACAAGACTTTAAAAGAAGCAAAGAAAGCCTATCATACCACAAGACTTTAAAAGAAGCAAAGAAAGCATATCATTCTACAAGACTCTGAAAGAAGTGAAGAAGCCTTCCTTATTACAACTTCGTAACAAGTGAAGAAGCCTAACATACATTAAAGATTGAGAAAGGCAAACGTAACCGCCAATTAGGATTGCCTTGTGCCAGACAATAGAAAGCTAGAACAGAAAAGCCTAAAAATTTATACGATTAATTGAGAGGCCTTATGCGTCACTTTGAAGGGTGAAGAATCGACCGATTGTTAATTCATGAACGAGGTCACTGATTAAATCTTCCCACCGCTGGGATGTGTGAATATATGAATTCATGTGCTATTTTTGAAGACATTTTCTTTTACTAATTTCTATTATTTTTGCGAGCCTTGTTTTGTTCTCTATTTGTTGGCGTCTACTTTTTTTCTGCTTTTTTAACTGTAAGGTCTCATTCGTCAACCCATCGAACGATAACTCCGATTAGCGATTGATCTGTCGTCTGGATCTTTAAAAAAAACGTGAGCTGATCGCTGTTTCATCCGAAGACATAACTGACCAACGGACTGAAAGCGCAATTACACCCGTGTTTGGGGGGGGTGAGTGCACAGCTATATATATATATATATATATATATATATATATATATATATATATATATATATATATATACAAGGGCCACTCAATAAATAAGACAAATTGTGAAGGTGGGGAGAAAAATTCTTTTCAGAATTTTTTCCATAAATTCTTTAGAATTGTTTTTTTTTGGAAAAATTGTTTTAATCTCACGAATATATTTGTTTATAGCTATTCAAAATAGCGGCAAAAGGAGAGCTCTAAGCTTGAATAGAGTTCTGTCATCACATGTTTGGCGGCTGAAAAGTGCAAACTATGTGAAATTTACCGAATAATGTGTGATGTGTGCTGAGAAAATGTTGCATATATATATATATAATTATAAAATATAAGAAATATAAAATGTCTACAGAAGTGTTTTGGAATTATTTAACTTGAGAATAATTAGGGGATTCTTATAAATATCCAGGAGTGCTCAATGTATTAGTAATGAATAAATCTATAAATATAATACAGAGCAAATTCATATCATTGGAAGAAAAACTCAGCAGACCGCCATTTGGCTGTCATAAATCTATTTCAGCGGGCAACATCTCTCTCTCTCTATATATATATATATTGTAACGATGATTAGTTAGTGAGTCAGGAACTAACCTACTAAGCGGTTCATCAGGTTAGTGAGTCAGGAACTAACCGCCTAAGCGGTTCATCAGGGTATATATATAATTATACATGTTCAAATGATAGATTGTGGTGAATCTGACAATATGATAGAAATATGTGGAAATTTGTATAAATCAAACACTTTAAAACCAGTTTAGAGGCGATATTTCTTTTATTTCATTTTTAAGAACTTTCTCAAACTAAACAGTTTTCTGAGTTTTTTATATATGTATATATAAGCAAATGAGGAACATGATAAAAAGACGGAGAAGATAAAGGTGTAGCAGGAAGAAAGAGAGGGTTTAGAGTCAAATGTATCAGGTTTAATTAGAGATTTTTGATCGTCTAAAAATGGAAATATTTTTAGTGAGCTGACGAGGAAAGAAATAGGGGCATCACATTCTTCGACGAAATAAGATATGCTGAAACCCCCTCCTCCACCTTTTCCCTATTTCTTTCCCCGTCAGGTCACTAAAATTATTTTCACTTATTTAGAAATAATTTTTGTCTAAAACCATTTTCTTTTATTCGATCTATCAAGGATCGAAGTTTGATTTGGTTTGGTTTTATGGTACATCAACCATTGTAGACTATTTAATGCTAAAACCTCTTTATTCATATATAGCAAATATATATGATTTGGTTTGATTGGGTTGTATGGCATATCAACCATTATAGGTTATTTAATGCCAAATCCTCTGTATACATATATATTAAATTTATAGGATTTGGTTTGGTTGGATTTCATGGCATATCAACCATTGTAGATTATTGAATGTCATATATATCAAATATATATATAAATTGTTAAATTTGTATATAACATTCTTAAACGAACCTGAGCTCTTTTTGCACACATTTAAACGATTTCAAGTATTGCTACATAACAGTCACAATTTAACATCACTTATTTGTTTGCACACATAATTTGTTCTATTTGACCCATGGTTAGAACCCTACCAGGTGCTACCACACTAGGTCAGAGTGGACATGGAAGAAATGGCTATAAGGGGGTACTCCACATTCCTCAAATCTCCTCACCATCAGATAGTTTTAAGTCATATCCAGGACACAAGCTATGGTGGTGTTGGTGGGGGGGCTTACCTTTCTGTAGAGATCCCGTCAGAGAATTCTACTATCCTTGCCGACTGTGTGCCCGTTCGAAGTAATCAGTCTAGATAGATTATAAACATATAATTTATTAATGTATCTCGTCGTAAGACTCCAGCGACAATGTCGAAGAAGTCAGTGTCACCATCGAATGAGCGAACCAACACTTTCGTATTTTGTAAATCATCATTATAGAGGTTGCAGTTTATTTGGGGAAGCTAAGATTTGCCCCATCTTTTCTCTTTGTTTGGAATCGAATGCCTTGGAGAAATCTGCAGACAGTTGTGTTGCCTCGAGATTTTTTGCATGTATATCCTTAATTAATTTATATTTACCAACCCCTCCGCTCGGGCAGGATATGACACAATATCAATTTTTAAGCGGAGTTTAACAGGTTTGAATTCAGAGTTTTCCTTCTCCTAGACTAGTTGCCTCACCAAGACTGCATAACCTTGTCTATATACCCATAGCTGGAGGGAGAATAATTGGATTCATACCTTTCTCAAGGGTATTAGTGCTATGTGAAGGGCAATCAGTCTCGTCCAGGATTTGAACTCGTGTTGCTGTGTCCATTTCCTACGACGATAACCATTACACCGAACTATGCCAATGCCTAGAAACTTAAGAAAGTCCAAGGAGAACTAACACATACCAAAAAGAGCATCTAGAAAACATTCAAGGCCAAAGCAATAAAATCAGAAAGTTGGTTGAAGATAGACAATCATAATCAGCATGGTAGACAGTAAATGAAGTGAGCAGAAAGAAAACGACCTCGTAAGCCAAACTAAAAGTTGACAAACAAGTAGAAAAACTGCACAAGTGGAAAGAGCAATTCGAGAATCTGCCCGGAAATCCTCCTGAAGTCACTGATAAACCGATCAAAAACTATTAATGGGCAACTAGACATCAAACTAGGACTGTTTACCGAGGAAAAACTTTATGGTGTATTAAAAAAATCAAAAACAGAAAAACTGCGCGGCACGACGAAATACCTCCATAATTATGGACGAAAAACAAATTCGACCACATTCTTCTCCGATTATTCAACTCAGTCTGTAAACTAAACACTGCCGAGATATGGAAGAAATACATCCTTCCCTTCCTTAAGAAAGGCAAGCTCAGAATGATTAAGAACTTCAGAAGTATAAATAACTCTCACTGATATCGCAGCTAAGGTCTATGATATCCTGCTTCTCAATCGTATCCAACTCGAAATCAAGAAAATTCTTTGGAAAAAAAAAACCAGAAAAGTTTTCGAGTAAATCGATCCACAACTTCACTGGTTCTGAGTGTCAATCGAATCATCGAAGGAGTATATATATATATAGTGACACGCATAAGTTTTGGATACCTGTTTTTTTTTTTTTTTTCTGTTCTAACTCTAGTTTATGTTCGCCTGATATTTGGTCAGTAATATCTCGTAAAGTTGTTTTAGTTGTATGTGGAAGGAAAATTAAAAACTCATGGTTGAATCCTTTTTTTTTTTTTATCAAAGTTCAAAATTACCCTATGCAAAAATATTGGATACATCAATTTAATATTTTGTTGCGTAGCCTCTGTTTTGTTTCTCTGCTTCCAGTCGCTTTCTATTGTTGGCCACAAGTTTTTCTCACCGATCCAGCGTTACTTTATCGCATTATTCCTCGCATAATTTCTCTAATTGCTTGATATTTTGTGGAAACAACTTTACGAGATATTACTGATCAAATATCAGGCAAAATGGCGAACATAAACTAGAGTTATAACAGAAAATAACATGTATCCAATACTTATGCGTGTCACTGTATATACGGAATGAGATAGATGACTAGATATGTACAAACTGAAATACATAAATATGAATTGATAGGCACAAACTGAGATATGTATGAAGAAATTGTGTGTGAGGTGTATGAGATCGAAAACATAACTGACTATTAGTTTCCTACGTGGGAAAATCCTGTTCATCAGCAACTTTATTTCATCAATTTATAAACAACTGTCTTTACTCATTGCGTTCCTGTTGACTAGTGAATAAAAGTTAAATCCTATTCATTGACAAATCTTTTCCCTTCCTCCATCACAACTATGCTTCTCCTTTTAACTCAAGTTGATATGGACGTTTTGTTAGAAAAATAGAGACATTCATTTTCCTGGTGAAGCGGATGAAGATATATTTCACTTCTTGCAAGATTTCCCCACCAGAATTAACGAGTTGGCTTTCACTGGAGTCTAAGTGACAGCAAGTCTCTCCAGGTTTCCAGAACTCTTCTCGGTATTTTAGACGATCTTAACAATGCTGGTTTCGATTCTTCTACTGATCTCTTATTCTTGCAGTTTCTTTTAAGCCTTTGAGAACAGTTAGGAAAGAACAAATTACAATTGGTACCACCATCACCTTCATGTTCCGCAGTTTGTTTGTTTTTTGAGTTTTCAAGCAAGATTCAAGTATTTCTCTATCTTTTCGCTTTCTTTGATTTTCACTTTGTGGATCGTTGGAACAGCAAAATCCGCTAGATAACAGTCTCTTTTCCCCTCGTTCATTAAAACTAGGTTTGACTTTCTGCTTGGGATTGAGTATCTGTTTATATCTCAAAGTCCCGAAAAATTTTATATCTCATTCTATTGTAATTCTTAGCGATGGTATATTATTATTATTATTAGGTTAGGTTGGGTTTACGTTGGTTACGTTGGTATTACGTTGATTATGTTGGTATTACGTTAGTTATTATCCCCTCGCTAAATGTTGATGGAAAATAAAGGTGGTGGAGAAGGACGAAGACGTTAAGTTTTATATGAAGGTTTTAATGGCAGCATGAAGTAACGGGTTTACACTAGTATGCTGTAAGTCTTGTAGGAAGGAAAGAAGGTAGGAAGTTGTTATAGTGTATCATCTAATTTATATTCAACTAGGAACCTTTGGTCTTGAAGAATAGACGCAAGGGGTCCATAAATTAGATGGCTCTCCTCATAGTGGTATGATGCTACTGCCACTATTCAAGAGCAGACAGTAGGACGTCTGTTCTTATAGGAGAGTTCTGAGGAAAGAGAATGTTTGGCGGGCTTTCCCCAATTTTTGGTGCTGCTCGGAAAGATGGTCCGGGCTGAATAGGATAAGTCATCCTGATTGGGTGAAAATGTTCGGCGACTCTAATGGTCCAATTAAATTACGCGCCAAACAAAAATATGAAGTTCTTTCTGCTACAAATTATACTTCTTGCGAGATTATCACATCAGCGTTATTTGATTGTCTTTCACTGAAGTCTGAATGACAGCAAGTCTCTCCAGGACTCTTCTCAGTATTCTCGTCGATCTTAACATGTTTGCATGGTTTCGATTTGTCCGATTTCCAACTCTTCCAGACCCACCCTTTCTAAGCCTTTGGGGATCATTCCAAACGCACCAATTCTCTCCAGGACGGATTCTGGTTTGTGCATGTACCATTTGGTAGAATGGTTAAATTTCAATTTTTTGCACAATTCCCAGTGGATCACCTTTCCACTCAATCTTGCATACGCTTATACTTCCTTTGCTTGCTGCATTCGCTTATAATGAAAAAAATAGTTTTGTCTCTATTATAGTATAATCTACACTTGCTATTCTGTTACGTATTATCATTTATAATCTACACTAGCTATTCTGTTACGTATTATCGTTTTTAGCGACTACGGTCGCCAGCTTTACTTTATGTTCAAATAAAGTAAAGCTAGCGACCGTAGTCGAAGGTAACCCAAAAGCTCCCTTTTCGATAATTACTACACCGAGGTATAGGGGAGGGCGTTTCTACATTCCTGGATTGCTCCACTTTACCCTTGATACGCACCTTATAAAGCTAAATGTTAAGCTATGAGACATCTTATACCATTTTTGAGCTTTTGATATGACTCGACCCTGGTCTCCCGGAACAGTGGCGAACACTCTAATCATTAGGTCAATGGCCCGTGCGCTGTTTTCTTCTTCTTGCAGTTTTTATACACCAGTGTTAGTGGGTATTCTTTCACTGGAATCTGAGCGACAGCAAGTCTCTTCAGGTCTCCTGGACTCTCATCAGTATCATAGCGCTGTCGGTAGGAATTAGAGTAGGCTTACAGAATCTCCTAAAAACACTGGCCCAGTTGGTTGGGGCTGTAGAATACACCGAATGCATCTCTGTTGAGGAGTAAGACCCATCCCCAAAAAGTGTCCTGATATGACACTAAACAACCTAATGGGTAAGGCTCCAGTAATGCTGGAGCTTTCGGGAATGCATGATACCCCTTTATTGCCATCGCTCCCAGTTCCACTCTGGCCCGGAGTGGTAGCACCTGACAGGGTCCTATCTATAGGTTAAATAGAAATAAACAATGTACTTATGCTAAACGGAATTGTTTGAAATAGAACTGTTTTTTATATTTAAACTGTGTACTTATGCTAAAATTAATTGTTATAAATAGAACTGTTTAAATGTATGAAAAAGGATTTGGCATTAAATAACCAGCAGTGGTTTATATGCCATAAAACCAAACCAAACCAAACCTAAAAATACCAGTGCCATCGAATGACATTAAATCGCATCTGATGATAAGACTTCAGTTCTGGAGATCTGTGGATTGTCGAGTACCTCTTTAATACTATTACTGCCTGGTGCACTTTAACCCAGGTTGGTAGTACCTGTTAGGGTATCAGCTATGGGTCGGATAGATTTGTTTGAAAATTATTCGTATTAGATAGGGATGCTTGGAATCGTAGAACTGTGCAAATTATTTGTATCAAAAATATTTATCTTCTTCTATAATCCTTTCATCATCATCATCATCATCAGTCTCGTAATTCCCGGTGGGGCTGGTTGAAAAGGCACTGCAGATAATTCTGACAATCACTCGCCATCGTTAGCTGCACTCTGTGACTCGGTGAAAGATAGACCTGTCCATTTCCAAATATTATCTTCCGCCAGCTTCTTTTGTCTGCCTCTTCATATTCCTCTTGGCACTTTGCTTCGAAAGGATAGTTTTTGCCAGGCCTGATCTTGTCACTTATCCATACCACATCATTTTTCTTTTCTTCACAATCTTAAACAAGCTGTCATGTGATCCAAAGGTTGCAATTCTCCTTCTTTTTTTAACCTCTTCATTTGTAATGTGGTTTCTGTACGAGATGTTCAAGATCTTACGGTAGCATTTCAATGCATCTCTGGAGGTTTGCAGTGGGTCTAGTATTCACAAAAAGATTTACATTATCTAAAATCGTTTACTAAGGATTATTTATTCTTCTTAGTATTGTAGCCGAAATCCGCAGTGCTGTGGTCTAGCCGATCTCAGCAGTGCTATGGTCTAGCCGATCTCAGCAGTGCTGTGGTCTTGGCAATCTTAACAATGCTGTGGTCTAGTCGACCTCAGCAGTGCTGTGGTCTTGGCGATCTCAGCAGTGCTATGGTCTAGCCGATCTCAGCAGTGCTGTGGTCTTAGCGATCTCAGCAGAGTTATGGTCTTGCCGATTTCAGCAATGCTGTGGTATGGGCGATCTTAATTCTTCCTCTGATCTCCAGTTCCCCTGTTTATTTTGTATGTTATTCAGGATTATTTAGAGGGCTCAGATTATTATTTGCACCGCTATCACATTCATGTAACATGACTTTTTCAGCTTTTTTAAAAGATCCAGGAATTAATTCCGTTTTCGTTTTCCTTTACTTAGTGATTTTGTGAAATCGTGAAGTCCATTAGTTGAAAATTTATTTTCTCGTTCACCACCGAAGAAGGCCTCGTGGTGTAATAGCTAACATGCTGGACTATGGTCTCGGAGTAAGCGAGTTCGAACACTAGGCGTGTTGCGACATTCACTTTAAGACTAATACTCATAGAAACATGGAGGTGCCCGTGGTGTAATGGTTATCGTCGTAGGAAATGGACACGGTGACACGAGTTCAAATCCTGGACGTGACTGATTGCATTTCACATAGCACTAATACCCTTGGGAAAGGTATGAATCCAATTATTCTCCCTCCAGCTATGGGTAAAACAGTAGGACAGACTAGGTTCTTCAGCCTTGGCGAGGCAACTAGTCTAGTCTGAATTCAAACCTGTTAAACTCCGCTTAAAAATTGACCTTGTGTCATATCCTGCCCGAGCGGAGGGGTTGGGTAAATAAGAATATTCATAGAAACAGTATGAGCCCCCTTATCCTAGTGGCTGTGGGTTAAATAGTATCACTGTTTTTCTTCTACAAGGATGGCTGTGGTATTCAATAATCTACGAAGGTTGATAAATGACATTAAAAGATAAAAACCAACCCAAACTTTTCTAAATTTAGGTCAGGTCTTCTTGTGGGAATTGGTGGCCCATTTTTATATTAAAATTCCGGATTCTTTGTGCATATACCTTATTACTTTACTCTTTGCGAGTTTTTTTTTTTTTTTTTCGTGGAGGACAATTTTCTGGGCTTCTTGTATCTTCATATGACCAGTGATTTTGTGTGTGTGTGTGTGTGTGTGTGTGTATGTGTATTTATTGTATACCTTGCAAATTTTTCACAGCTGATTTAACTGGTTGTTTTTTCACAACCGTTTGAGTGACAGCAAGTCTCCTTAATTTTCCGAGACTCTTCTCGTTATTCAAACTGAATTTAACAGTACTATAGTCTGAATAGTCCTGATTCTTTCTCTGATCTCCTGTCCTCCCAGTTTTTTTTCAGGCCTTTGGAGACCATTCCAAGCGCACTAATTTCAATTGGTATTAGCTTAATGTTCCTCAGCTTCTTTAATTCTCTGACAAAATCCATATATTTGTCGATTTTTCCGTTTTCTTTTATTTTCATTCTAGGACGGCAAAATCTACTTCTTTTTTTTCTTTTTCTTTTTTTTTAAATTTTTTTGTTAATTGACCTAATGTTTGGTTTTCTGGTCGGGATGGAATAATCTGTTTGTGTCCTCAATTCTCTGTGAATTTTATGTATTTTATTTTCTAAGATTGGTTCTGGTTTGTTCATGGTTGGATGGTCGAATTTAAATCTCTCGCACTATTCCCAGAGGATCACCTTTTCTGCACAGTAAAAACAATGAAACCATAAATTTTAATAAAAAACGAAATTATTTTTTAGTATGTGAAAAAAGTTTTATTGATGAAAAGTTAAAACAAAGAGAGTAATATCCGCATTTTTTTCTGGTGCTTCCATAGGACAGAAATAGTTCATAAACACATGTATTTTATCAGACTTAAAAAAAAAACTTCCAGGGCTGGTTCAAAACAGCACTCAATATTCTTACACAACTCCCAACTAGCCTTTTCTCAAGGAGTTTCGTGTTATTACAATATAATAGTTTCGTGGTGTTACCATATAATAGTACTGATACGGCTACAACTTGTAACCCATGTTTTCTAATAAAATTTAAAAAGATTACTTTGATAATTTTTTTCTTGTTTCAGCAATTTCTCAAGTGGTAATCGTTTGAATTTTACTTTGAATACAGCCTAGATTGAATGAGTGATTGATTTCAATGTAAAACTGCTTTTTGTATGTGCAAAAAAAAAACTTGACGTAACAATATCATTTTTCGACTTGTCCAAGGCCTTTGGGTCCATACACAGGGGGAAGATGGAGCTAATACTACTTGCCTACGGCGTACCCAAAGAAACCGTCGCAGCCATTATGATGCTATATAAAAACACGAAAGTAAAGGTCTGCTCCCCAAATGGACACGCAGACTACTTTGACATTATAGCAGAGGTGCTACAAGGAGACACATTAGCCCCATACCTTTTTATCATCTGTCTAGACTACGTGCTTAGAACGTCTATTGATATAATGAAAGATAACGATTTCAAGCTGGCAAAAGAAAGAAGCAGAAGATACCCCGCAAAAACAATTACCGACGCAGACTACACCGATGACATAGCGCTTCTGGCAAATACACCCTTCCAAGCCGAAACCCTGTTACATAGTCTGGAACGAGCAGCTGAAAACGTAGGCCTCTTTGTCAACATAGACAAGACGGAATACATGTGCTTTAATCAAAGAGGCCACATCTCTACACTAAATGGTAGATCTCTGAAACTAGTGGACAAGATGCAACTTGCAAAGGCATGGGCAGCAATCGATAGGCTATCGGTTATATGGAAGTCAGACCTGACCGATAAATTAAAACCTAGTTTTTTCCAAGCAGCGGTCGTGTCGGTACTGCTATGTGGATGCACTACATGGAAGCTAACAAAACGTATATAGAAAAAGCTTGACGACAATTATACAAGAACGCTGCGAGCAATATTGAACAAGTCCTGGAGGCAACACCCCAGAAAATAGCAGCAATACAGCCTCTTACCACCCCTCACGAAAACTATCCAAGTCAGACGAACCAGACATGTTGGACACTGCTACAGAAGTAAGGACGAACTCATAAGTGATGTACTCCAGTAGACCCCTTCACATGGATGAGCAAATACATGACGACCAGCTAGAACCTATATACAACAACTCTGTGCCGATACAGGATGTACACTTGAAGACCTACCGGGAGCGATGGAAGATAGAGACGGGTGGCGAGAGAGGGTCTGGGAAATCTGTGCTAGCAGCGCGACATGATGATGATGATGGTATAATTGTAAATTATTTATATTAAGAATTGTTACTTAAAGCAGTAATTATTTACGAAAGATTATAATTTCTTACTTGAAACCATGTAGAGTGTAGTTCCGGTCGCGGTGGAGGGGGGGGGCTAATGCGTTGGACTATGACATTGTAAAAAGCGAGTTCGAACTCCGGTCGTGCTATTATGTTCATTTTCTGACTAATACCCTTTAGAAAGGCATGAACCCTTTTATTCCACCAATTATGGGTTAAATAATACCACTTCTGTTATTTTACAAGGGCAACTTTGGCATTAAATAAACCTCTAAGATTGATATGCAATTAAACATAAAAACCACAGCAAACCTTGAAACCATATAACTGTGTGCAAACGAGTTACTGTTATTAAATTGAAAAAATGCTTGAAACTATATCGTTATTAGTATTAGATAAGAATACTTGAAACTCTACAATTGAGGGCAAATTATTTATATTAGATAAGAATACTTGATATATAACTGTAAATAATTGCTTGGAGCTATAATTGTTTACAAAGGATAATTAATTACTTGAAACCATATGACTATGTGCAAACAAATGACAATTAGTGATAAAGTAAAGTTAGCAACCTTAGTCGAGGGTGATCCGAAGGCTCCCTTTTCAATAGTTACAATACTGAAGTGTTGGGAAGGGCGCTACTCCTTTTCCTGGATTGCTTCACTTTACCCTTGATTCTTACCTTATAATGCTAAGTGTTAAGCAAGGCAGCATCAAGTACCATTTTTTGAGTCTTTGGTATGACTCGACCTGGGATTGAACCCCGGTCTCCCTGACCATTGGCGAAGATTCTACTCATTATGCCAATGGCCCCACATATAATTACTGGGAAACCATATAACTATGACTCTTGGGTAGAAATACTTGAAACCATACAACAGTGTGCAAATTATTTGTATTAGATGGGAATACTTGAAACCATACCACGGTGTGTAAATTATCTGTATTATATAGGAGTACTTGATATCATATGTGTGAAAAAAAACTCTTAAGAAACGACTGCGCAAAAATTTAAATCAGAAATGTACAATGAACTCGATTCTCTAACATCTATGCATAAAATACACCCGGAAAAAGTGAAATGCCTTTAATATTTTTCTCATGCATTTTACTAAGCAATGAAAAAACACTCAACCTACTATTACGATGGAATGAAATAAAAATAGAACATGGCTACTACATTCGGTCCAACTACTAATTTTCCCCCATCACCGGTGATTCTTTCAAAACGGCCAACTCCTTTAAACTTGTACCATGTAACCTCATCATCATCATCATCATCATCAAGGCCTACTGGTAACAGGGATCCCTTAGACCGTCTCTCTCTTTCTCTCTCTCTCTCTCTCTCTCTCTCTCTCTCTCTCTCTCTCTCTCTCTCTGTCCTTACCAATCACCGCTTTTGGTTAATAATCTTGATGGCATCCAGTGTCAACACAGTACTGATGAGGTTTTTACAGGTTGGTCAACACGGATGTATCCTTGTGTAGGAGTCCATGGGAGAACGTTGCTAATGAGTTAGTTTTTAGTTCACCGGCAGTGCCCGACATATCTTGCTCGTCTTATTTAAATGGTTAGTGAGATGGAAAGTAAGTGGCCATACAGTTGCTGTTTTGTGGGGTGCTGCTTCCAGGGCTTGTTCCAAGCAGCGCTCAGTATTTTTGCGTAATTCCTATCGAGCCTTTTCTCAAGGAGTTTCGTCCAAGTTATCCAACCATACAATAGTACGGACACGGCTACAGCTTACAAGCCCTATGACCTAATTCCCAGCAAATTCGTAGCAGAGAACTTTCAAATATCTACAACATCGCTAACCTTCAACTTCGTCCAGAATCATCAAACCTTTACATAACTAAAAAAATTAAAGATGCATAAAATGTAGAAATTTTGTTTTGTTTTGTTTGTGCTTTTAATTTTGAGATATCCACGATGTAAAGACGGCTGCTGGGTTTATTTCTCTTACAAATTCATAATTTCTAATTATGATAGGTTTTTTTTTTTCATTTATTGATTAAATATGCGGCTATCATATCAGATACTCCGCATTTTATTTCTGTTTAATTTGGCGGAAGTATAAAGCGCAGGTGAACGATGGGATAGAGATTGTTCTTTATTCAAACCATCAACCCCTGTCGTATTCATATACCCGAGTGGATCGCTGTTTTCATCTTTTTTTATTATTAACTCCGACCAAATGTCTCAGTTTTATTGACAAGTTGGTGACAAGGGTGCGGCACTGAGGTGTGTCTGGGGTGTGTTTTTGATCAGGAGGGGAAGGGTTATTGACAGATTTACAAAATACAAAAGCCAAATCTAAATACAAATGTAAATAAGAAAAATGCATAACTGGGTTAAAAGGTGACGACGAATCAAGAGAAGTGAGTTTTCCGTGGCATCATTTACTGCAATTGTCAAAAAGAGAAAAGAGAATGAGTTTTGGAAAGAAATTATGGAAGACAGTGAAAAGAAAGAAGAGGACCGAAAGACAGAAATGAGTGGAAAAAGACAACAAAGAAAGAAAGAAAGAAAGAAAGAAAGAAAGAAAAATCGTAAAAGAAAGAAAGAAAGAAAGAAAGACAGAATTATGTAAGACGATGATAAGAAAGAAAGAAGGAAGGAATGAAAGAAAGAAGAGTTGTGTAAGACGATAAGAAAGAAAGAAAGAAAGAAAGAAAGAAAGAAAGAATCGTGAAAGAAAGAAAGAAAGAAAGAAAGAATCGTGAAAGAAAGAAAGAAAGAAAGAAAGAAATTGTGTAAAACGATGATAAGAAAGAAAGAAAAGAAAGAAAGAAAGAAAGAACCGTAAAAGAAAGAAAGAAAGAAAAGAAAGAAAGAATCGTGTAAGACGATGAAAAGAAAGAAAGAAAGAAAGAATCGTGTAAGACGATGGAAAGAAAAAAGAAAGAAAGAAGAATTGTGTAAGACGATAAGAAAGAAAGAAAGAAAGAAAGAAAGAATCGTGTAAAACGAAGATAAGAAAGAAAGAAAGAAAGAAAGAAAGAATCGTAAAAGAAAGAAAGAAAGAAAGAAAAATTGTGTAAGACGATGATAAGAAAGAAAGAAAGAAAGAAAGATGAATAAACGGAGAAATTGTAAAAAAAATGAAATAAACAAAAAAGAAAAACAAGAAAGAAAGAAAAAAGATAAATAAATGGATAAAAATAAAGAGATATACATGCAGAAAGAAAGGGATGGGATGTGAGAAAGAGAAGAGAGCAACGAAAGAAAAAAAAAAGAAAATGAGTTAAGAAAGAAAGAAAGACAGAGTCAAGAAAATATGCAAAACTTACGAAAATAAAGAATCAAATAAACAAATTTAATCACTTCAAACATTTATAAACAAACAAAAGCCAAAAGAAAAAAAAAATTATGAATCAATGAAAAAGTCGAATTTTTCGTCCATTTTACTCATCCGATTCGTTGTCCGTTCTGCCGTTTCGTATCAAAATGGAAGAGTTATAATAAATTTATGTCCTTTTGGTCCGTCTCTGTTCCTTTAATTTTTATCCAGTTCATTTACGATTTCATTGGGTGGATAGGCGGCATCATTAATTAGGTATATGAACGCAATAACGGGCGAGCTGTCATGCGCAGTGTCGACCGCTGGATTTCGGCGGGAAACTGAACAGGTTATGACACATTGAGGGCAGATGGCTGTCGTCTGCCATTAATGCGAATAATCGTAGGCAATAAACACAAAATGTAAGAAAAGAGCAAATAAATAAGAAAGAAAGAAAGAAAGAAAGAAAGAAAGAATATTAGATAGAAAGATAGGGATGAAAAGAAAGAAAGAAAGAAAGAAAGAAAAAGATCATGAGATAAATAGAAAGAAAGAAAGAAAGAAAGAAAGAAAGAAAGAATATTAGATAGAAAGATAGAGACGGAAAAAAAAGAAAAAAGGAAAGTAAGAAAGTGAGAAAGAAAGAGTTGAAGAAAGAAAGAAAGAAAGAAAGAAAGAAAGAAAGAAAAAGACCATGAGATAAATAGAAAGAAAGAAAGAAACAAACAAACAAAATTAGAAGAGAAAGCGAAAGGAAAAGACCCTCTCCTCCCAACAATGTGTCACAGATATGACTAATTTTCATCTAATGGTGTGAATTCAATCCTGGAAATCTAGGGAATGTGGAGTACGCCTTCACTGCCATTACAACCAGGTAGTACCTATTAAGGTTCCCATCTGTGTCAAATAGATATGTTTAAGTGTTATTCGGATCCAATTGAATCGTGCGAAAAAAAACTCTTAAGGATTAACCACAAGGAAAATGTTAATATAAACGGATAATGAACGCCATTCCCAAACTTCTTGGTATAGAATAATCCTAAACGTGTTAATATGCCTTTATAATTAACCAATCAGACATTAATTTCGCATGCATAAAAAGCCTATTGTTAGTTTTATCATTCTCTAATACAGTGGAACTTCGGTTATCGAACGACTCTTGAGTCGAGCAATTCAGATATCGAAGAAAATTGGAGTAAAAATGATTCAGTGATTGAACGAATGTTCCGAGTTCAAACACACGAGTCAATGACGAGCGTGAATGACGAGGCAAACCGAACACGGCCGAACGGCTGACCGAGTCTACACGAGCAGAATTGTTTCAGTTTTCGAACAAATTGGTAGTCAATAATAATTTTGGAACGAATTATGTTCGACAACCGAGGTTCCACTGTATTTTTCCTAGAATTTAATTTTTCTTTCATAATCATTATCCGCAGAAAATTTCAAACCCATCAAATTACCTTATTTCTCTTCCATATATATATATATATTGAGAGAGAGACAGAGACAGAGAGACAGAGAGAGAAAGAAATTGATAATAAGGTAATCCAAGTAGGAGAGATTTATTGAGATTGGATTACCTTGTCATCAATTTTTCTCTCTATAAAGTAAAGTTAGCAACCTTAGTCGAGGGTGACCCAAAGGCTCCTTTTTCAATAGCTACTGCACCGAGGTGTAGGAAAGGGCACTACTCCTTTCTCTGGATTGCTCCACTATACCCTTGATCCTCACCTTATAATGCTGCGTATTAAGCAAGGCGGCATCAAGTATCGTTTTTTGAGTCTTTGGTATGACGCGACCTGGGATTGAACCCCGCTCACCCGGACTATTGGCGAACACTAAACTCATTGTCGGATTACACTCCATTATTTACTTTCCGAGAGGGGAGAGTGTTCGCCAATAGTCAGGGAGACCTGGGTTCAATCCCAGGTCGCGTCAGACCAAAGACTTTAAAAATGGTACTTGATACCTTCCACTCAGCATTAAAATGTACTTATCAAGGGAAAAGTGGAGGAATCCACGGAAAGGAGTTGCGCCCTCCCCTACACCTCTGTGTAGTAGCTATTAAAAAGGAGCCTTCGGGTCGGCCTCGACTACAGTCGCCAACTTTACTTACTTTTATTTACTTCCATGTATATATATATATATATATATATATATATATATATTAGAGATTTATGGTTTTCACTAGCTCATTTGGTGAGTTATTGGAGGACCAAATATACGTATATATGTATGTTCGAGCGACAGCACATATATAACCATATTAACATACTTAGGTACTTATACACACAAACAAAATCCCTCTTCAAACAAGAAATTAACCATTTTAACCTGTCTTTAAAAAAAAAATAACTCTCTGTCTGACGAATGCGTAAAGTATGAAACCCAGGGTCACAGACATTACTATATATATATATATATATATATATATATATATATATATATATATATATATATATATATGCACATATATATGTATATATATGTATATGTGTGTGTTTATGTATGTGTGTGTCTTTAAGGACGATTTGCCGTGGTATAGTGGCTAAAGTGCTAGACTAAAACGTCATAACAAACGAGTTGAAACTCTAGTTGCGCTATTACGTTCACTTTCAGACTAATACCCTTGAAAAAGGCATGAACTCCTTTGTCCCCCTCCAGCTATAGGTTAAGTAGTATCATAACTGTCCTACAATGATGTTTTGGCATTAAATGATGTACAAAATTTGATATGCCATTAAACAAAGAAACAAAACACAACTTTTTTATAAAGTAAATCTTGGTTGGATATTCTAACCGGAATTGATGAGCAGTTTCTATCTCAAATTTCTTTATTCTTCTTTGTTTATTTACCTTATTATTATTATTATTATTATTATTATTATTATTATTATTATTTTACTTCTTGCATTTCTTTTATTTCCGAGGAAGACAATCTTCAGCACGTTAGCTACAACGTCACAGGGAACCTCTCTCCCTCTCGACTCCATTTTAATAATTTAATACAATTTATGGTAATACTATGAAATGGAAAAAAAGAATCAATCAAAAATAAAAACAGATAAAAGGAATTTTACCAAAAGTAAAAATGCAATTAAGAGAAATTTGTATCCGAAAATTTCTCCCTTCCATTTTTGTACTAAATCACATATATCACTTATTACCATATAAGTATTCATTTTGATGAAATATATACATATATCTATGGGAACTCAACTGATTAAAAGAACGTGTTAATTTTTATGCAAAAAGTAGCCCCCAGAAGCTATAATTTTTGCATCGTTTTTTTTTCTTCTACTAATCAGTGCATTCGCGTTTGTTTTAAAATTTCGAGACGACAATATTTGACTCACCACGAAAAAAAATGAAGGACCAAAACCCCAAATAATTTAAGAAATCTTTTCCTTTCAAGATTATCAACAATAAAATTTAGGGAATTTAGAATCATGGATAAATCACCAACTTTCTTACTTAATTTCGGCAAAAAGGGGCAAATTTCGACAGAAAATCAATTTTAATTTGGTTTCCTAAATGCGTATGTGTGGGTAGACTAAAATAGCCATATTCTCTCATTATTCGCTATTGGCACGTCGCAGACATCTGGAAATTCCACGTAACCCGTTCTTATCGCAATGGAAATGCTGCCTGAGGACGCCAGTACCATATTCTGAAATTATGTATAAAATTCATTTTTAATTCTGAAGGCAGTCAGATGTGTAACTAATATTTTAATCTGTGCAATGTTTTAAACTGGGGACCTCAAACATGCTCTCAAAAGGGCCGGTATATCTGGGGAGAGGGGAAGCACAGTGGGGCAAAATGAAATGAGACAAGCCTGATTTCTAACATTTACAGGGCCAATCTGCAATACTGATGATAAGCTGCTATTTATTTTTTCGTCAAAATAAAGACACACATAATAATAAACGGAATCAATTAAAATGTAAGCTTAAAATTTTCCTCTGGTAAATTCTCTTTTTCCTGTTTTTCCTTTTGGTAAATTCCGTTATTTTTTTTTCCTTTGTATCAATGTATTTCACGAATATAAATTGTTCTATAAATCTTATTTAAATCGAAAAAACAAAAGCAAAATTCTATGCTTTATTTCATCTAAAGAATTAGTAAATATGATTTCTGTTTATCTGAGAAACATCTCTATGAGTTTTCAACTTAGTCATATCAGATTCATTTTCTCCATGCTAATAAAAGCGAAAAAACTATTTCTTCTAACTTTATGAAAAAAAATTCTCTTGAGGGTGTTAGTTTTCTGTTATCCTTCACGCAAGTATAAGATCCTATTTACCAACCCCTCCGCTCGGGCAGGATATGACACAAGGTCAAATTTTTAAGCGGAGTTTAACAGGTTTAAATTCAGAGTTTCCCTTCTCCTAGACTAGTTGCCTCACCAAGGCTAAAGAACCCAGTCTATCCTACTATTTACCCATAGCTGGAGGGGGAATAATTGGATTTATACCTTTCCCAAGGGTATTAGTGCTATGTGAAATGCAATCAGCCTCGTCCAGGATTTGAACTCGTGTCGTCGTGTCCATTTCCTGCGACGATAACCATTACACCACGGGCACCTCCAAGTATAAGATGTAAAATCTACCCTTTCTCACGTTATGAAAAAAATACTCAATATCCGTTGTAAAAGTTAATTTTCTATAATCTCAGTCGGCCCCTTCCACCACTATATAATCTCAGTCACCCTTCCCCACAATATAATCTCAGTCACCCTTCCCCACAATATAATCTCAGTCACCCCTCCCACACAATATAATCTCAGTCACGCCTCCAACATAACATAAATTCAGTCACTTCTCCACCGCAATATAAACTCAGTCACCTCTCCATCGCAATATAAACTCAGTCAATCCTCCACCACAATATAATCTCAGTCATCCCTCCACCACAATATAATCTCAGTTACTCCTCCACCCCAACATAATGTCAGTTACTCCTCCACCACAATATAACCTTTACCCTCCCATCAGCCCAATATAATCTCAGTTACTCCTCCACCATAACATAATCTGAGTAACTCCTCCACCACAATATAATCTCAGTACCCCGCCACCACAATATAATCTCAGTCACCCCTCCACCATAAGATAATATCAGTCATCCCTAAATCACAATATAACCTCTTTCACCCCTCCACCACGGTATAATCTCAGTTACTCCTCCACTACAATAGATCTTTGAAACAAGGTTATGCAGATTTCACTAATGTTCTTATAAAGCATATTTTATCATACATGTAAAATTGCATTCTTTCTATTTTTCAGCTTTTGATCTTGAAGCGAAAGCGACAGAAATATTAAAGTAAATTCAACACTTCTCTGGGGGGAAACAGTGTCAAAGACGAGAAACAAATTACAAAGTTTCAGTAAAATATAAGTTATAAATCTTTTTAGTCTCATGTTTTAGTCCCTTGTGCTGAATCCATCTAAGTTGGCTGCTAGTGGCAATGTCCTAGGGCCGTACAGCAGTAATACACAGCTTTGTCTTGCGGTAGACTATTCAATGTCTCCGCATGTGTCACCTTTACTGTGACTACTTGATTTCAGTAACTTTTTTACACCTCCTATGGATTTCAGGTTAATGGTCACCGGTCTTGGATAAGTTCTTGTTGGTCGGTCAACATTTGCATGTCAATGTGAAGGGGCCCATAAAATAACGTCGCTTATGAGTTCGTCCTTACTTCTCCTGCAGTGTCCCTCATGTCTTGTTCGTCTCATTTGGATGGTTTTAGAGATAATAGGTAAGTGTCCGGATAGTTCCTGTTTTGTGGGATGTTGTTTCCAGGATTTGTTCAATATGCTGTTTTGTGGGATGTTAATTCCATCGAAAGATTGCCATGACTCTCACTCTTATAATATATATATATATATAATTTTGAATGGAGGAATTGATATATTATGTTAGAAACAACCATGACAAGAAAATCCGGCAAACACCTATATGCGATATACGGAACACTGAATAGCTATTTCGACCTTATTAGATCTTATCAGCAGTGCACACCGTGATCTCCACCACTGGAGATCGAACCAACAACCACAGTATTCAGAAGTCGAAACTCTACCACTGGGCCACCGGTTCTTGCCACATATAAGCGATGCCGAATTAACAAGTCATAGTAAATTGCACGACCACTTGACCTAATGTGTCTTTTTTAAGGTGGCTGTTGTTGGTTCGATCTCCAGTGGTACTATTTACCAATCCCTCCGCTCGGGCAGGATATGACACAAGGTCAATTTTAAGCGGAGTTTAACAGGTTTGAATTCAGAGTTTTCCTTCTCTTAGACTAGTTGCCTCAACAAGGCTGAAGAACCTAGTCCGTCCTACTATTTACCCATAATTGGAGGGAGAATAAGGGGGTTCATACCTTTCCCAAGGGTATTTGCCCGAAAGTGAACATAATAGCGCGACTGGAGTACGAACTCGTGTACTACGATTCCGCAGTTCATCGCTTTAACCATTACACCACGAGGACACCCCTTCGATCTCCAGTGGTGGAGATCACGGTGTGCACTGCTGATGAGACCTAATAAGGTCGAAACAGCTGTTCAGTGCTCCATATGTAGGTGTTTGCCAGATTTTCTTGTCATGGTAATTTCTAACATAATATATCAATTCAAATTTATAAAATCATATTTCCTGCCCATGGGGCTTATGTTATGAGGACTCGTAACTCCGACTTGGGAAGACGTAACCCCGGAGGTGGCCGTGTCCGCTGTAGGGAATACATACCTATAAAAAAGACACATTAGGTCAAGTGGTCGCGCAATTTACCATAACTTGTTAATTCGGCATCGCTTATATGTGGCAAAAACCGGTGGCCCAGTGGTAGAGTTTCGACTTCTGCATACTGTGGTTGTTGGTTCGATCTCCAGTGGTGGAGATCACGTTGTGCACTGCTGATGAGACCTAATAATGTCGAAACAGCTGTTCAGTGCTCCATATGCAGGTGTTTGCCGGATTTTCTAGTCATGGTAATTTCTAACATTATGTATATATATTCTCCCAATGTGTCAACTTCAAAATATCCATATTTACCCAACCCCTCCGCTCGGGCAGGATATGACACAAGGTCAATTCTTAAGCGGAGTTTAACAGGTTTAAATTCAGAGTTTCCCTTCTCCTAGACTAGTTGTGTCACCAAGGCTAAAGAACTTAGTCTGCCCTACTATTTACCCATAGAATAATTGGATTCATACCTTTCTCAAGGGTATTAGTGCTATGTGCAATGCAATCAGTCTAGTCCAGGATTTGAACTCGTGTCACCGTGTCCATTTCCTACTACGATAACCATTACACCACAGGCACCTTCAACTTCAAAATATCGTTTGTTTTACTTCATGCAACGCTAATCCGGAACTACGTTTAAAGATATTTTTAAATTCCTTAAAGAATTTATTAAATGAAACTGGGAATATGTCCCGTTGATGAGGCTTAGAATAAGTTTACCGTGTCCCCGGTAAAGGGAGTAAGACCACCCCAATGGAGTATCCTAGAATAACATTAAACTGCATTGGAAGGTGAGGCTCCAGGAGAGTGTATGGTACCCCTTCATTACTCCCAAGTCCACTCTGACACGGATTGGTATATCTTATGAGGTGCTCATCTATGGGTCAAATAAATCTGTTTGAAAATTATTTGTATTTGTTTGAAATACTTGATACCATATAGCTATCGGTAAAAACCTTTAGAAATAACACAAAAATGTAAATATAAATGTACAAATGTACACGATTCCCTAACTTCTGGGCATAAAATAACTCTAGACAGGTTAACATGCCGTTAAAACAAATCAACAAATCAAGTTGAACGTTTTTTTTGTTTTGTTTTTGCTTATTTTTGCTTGTTTATTTTTGTTTGTTTATTTATTTTATTTATTTTTTTTACCATTAGAAAATCAAGAATAATACATAGATGACTGAATAATGATGCTATGAATTTTCATGCATAAAATATGAATTAAAAAATGCTGAACACTCTTACATATATATTGCGTTACCCAGCACTTCACTTACTCTCCCACAAAAAAAAAGAAAAAAGAAAAAGAAAAAAGAGAGGACCCTCAATAATAATAATAATAATAATAATAATAAATGGATAAATAAAATGAAATAAAAAGCGCAAATGATGAAGGTGATTCAGCAGAAGGTTTGTGTATTCGCTTTTCCTGAATTTTCGATCTTAATAAGAACGTTATTTAGCATTTCATATTGTGTGAATATGATTTATGAGGTGAAAGAAAGATGGAATCCTACGGAGAGAGTTTGATTAAATTAAATAATGGAAGGAAGAAAGACAATGCTATATTCGTTTTTTTTAAATGACAGAGAAAAAAAAAGCACTCAAAGGAAATAATTACTAATAAAAAAAAACACAAATAAAGAGAAAGAATCCTTCCAATATGCATTGAAAAAACCCATTTCGACTCACTCTCCAAAAAACATTGTAAGTTTTTAAAAAAATAACTGCGGAAGACCCCTGTGTTGGTCTCGGTAAGATTTTTTTTCTTTTTTTGTACAGTGTTAAAATAGATATTATTTAACATTTCATATTGTGAAAGGTGTGTACATGTGATTTATTAGATGAGACGCGCAATGAGAAAGTCGAAATGCAGATTTCTTGGCAGGGGGTATGAAGGAGCAATATCTTCGTTGAAAGTTTGAACTAATAACCCCTAAAATCTGTCTTGAAGATTGACAGTGGATTTACCATAAGGAAAACGAAGCCTGCTCATATCTCACCTTCTCCTGTCACCGATACTAATTTTTTTTTCGAATGACCGAACAGTTGGGCGTCAAAGAGAAAAAGGTGTAATTGATACGAATGACGAACAGAGGTAGGGGTTGTTGGATTTGTGCAGAAGTGAACATCGTGAGTAACTGAATATATATATATATGTATGTATACTTCAAGTATAAGAAAAAATAAGAAATAAAACATCACGACTCAGATGTTCACGCTTTTGCTCCTCAAATGAACTTGAGTTACATATTGATTTTTGACTGACCATTTAGAGTGGATTTCAAAAAGAGGCTGTGCACCTGTGTCTTAAGGTAAACAATGGATGGCAGAAATGCCACAGGAATTGCGTGGGAAGAAATGTGTGGGCGTCAGGAAAATATATAATGACGGAAGTTTTCGCCCGCAACGGTCAGTCGAATAGATATATCACGCTGTTTTTAGCGATAGCCGGGGCAGTACCCCCTGGGTTGAGAACCAGCTCTGTATCAGTCTCCCGTGAAAGAAGCACGAAGAAGCAAGGCTTTCTGTATATGAATCTCTATGTAGTGTCAATCAAAGCAGCTCCTGACCTACTCTCTCTCTCTCTCTCTCTCTCTCTCTCTCTCTCTCTCTCTCTCTCTCTCTCTCTCTCTCATACAGCCATTTCGCTGCGACTTTCGTAAATAAAAAGAGAGTTTATATTTTTTCAAACAAATGTTATTGCTTCTTCAATCCGGCTACACGACACTAAAATTCAGTATTTTGGAAAAAAATTCCGTCGTGTTAAATATAATCTCCCCAGAAGATCGAAAGCGTGAAACTCTAAGTCACGAGTTCTTATCCTGTTTTGTGTGTAATTTTTTTAATAATCGAAATATATTTTAATATTGCTCTGTATTTTTGTATATTGAGCACTGCAAAGATTTTACCGATAAAAAACTCTGTTAGCGTTAAATTTAAATCATACGTATATATATATATATATATATACTACCCCTGGCAAAAAAAAATATGGCCTCACCACTTTTAGAAAACTTTTCTTCTGTTATTTCTTTAATCCATAAAAAATAAATTAACCCCAAATCTGAGATAAAACCTATTTTATTAAACAGCTAGATTTCCAGGCTTCTTGAAATATTCCTCCCATTAATTAAAATAATTTGCTTTAATCCTATTATTTATCTTAATTATTAATCGATTTTTTTTCAACATAAAAATGAGGAACAAAAATTTCTTGTATACAGAATCAATCGATCACGTAGGAGCAACTATGTCTTTGAACATGACCAAAGGTGGCCGAAAAGTAGCCGAAATTGGATTACATCAACGGATACTTTATACATTTCTTTAACTGCCGGCAACCACAGTTGCTATATCTCGTTCACCAAAAAGAAAAGCTGAATAGAAAGCGTTATTTGAATACAAATGATTTTATTATCAAAAGTTTCATGTTGCGGATCTTTTGATGGATTAGTTTTCGAAAATCATGCAAAAACAAGCGAAAGATGCGTCGAATAGCAGAGACGTGTCAAATATTAGAACATTTCAAGTTTGGCAACGTGAAACTCAGGGTCATGAGGGTTTTTTTTTTAAATCTGATTTTATCGTTATGGAGATAATAGTTTAGTTTACAAGCTTTACATTATTCAAAAAATTCCACCTGCTACGAAAAATCTAGCATATGTTCAAATAAGAATGGGTTAATTTACAGGAACACACTTTTCCTGGTTTCTTAATTTTTCCAACACTATTGCTTTAACCCCCTTTATTTTCGTCAGAGAATTTAAATTTTTATAGGTTTCTTTTAGATATATGTATGGACTGTAATTCATATTTGCTGTTTTTCAACCTCAAATTAAACATGTGAAGTCATCGGATGAGACGAAGAGTATAATGATATTCTTCGCCGAAATAAATTTACAATGACAATTTAACCAGGTTTCAGTTTTCTTATATTTTATTTCTTATATATTACATTATATATACATAAATATTGCAGGGGAAGTCCTCGTCTTGTAATGGTTATCGTCGTAGGAAATGGACACGGCGACACCGGTTCAGATCCTTGAGGAGGCTGACTGCATAGCACTAATACCCTTGGGAAAGGTGGGAATCCAGTTATTTTCCCTCCAGTTATGTCGCAGGGTAAACTGGTTTCTTTAGCCTTGATTAGGTAACCAGTCTAGAAGAAGAAAAACTCTGAATTCGAATCTGTTAAAGTCCACTTAAAAATTAAGCTTGTATCACATTTTGCCCGTGCGGAGGAGTTGGTATATATATATATATATATATATATAGCGAGGGCTGCATACAATAAGGATTATAAAGTATTATAACTGTGGTGTTAGGATTCCTTTGATACTAGAATTCATTTAATTCATTAAAATTATTATTACTATTTCAAATATTTTTAATTTCATACTTTTTATTCTACTTCTATTATCAAAAGGCAAAGTTTTGCTTTTCATTACCATATAGCTACTTTTGAAGCTTCCTTTATATATATATATATATATATATATATGGAAAGAAAGAAAGAAGAAAGGTTAGAAGATAAGTTTGGTTTGTTTTGTCAGATGCTTTTCTCTATGCGTTTTAATACTACGAGCTATTTGGAACAAATCCTGGAACCAACATCCCATGAAACAACAGCTGCACAGCCACTTTCCACCCATCTCAAAGCCATCCGAGTAAGACGAACAAAACATGCAGGACACTGCTGGAGTAGTAAGGATGAATTCATAAGTAACGTTCTTCAATGGATCCACCCCACTTACTCGTGGACTTGCCAGTGTTGGTCGATCAGCAAGAACTTATTTACATCAGCTCAATGCATACACAGGATGTAGTTGGGAGCGATGGACAGTAGGGACGGATAGGGAGTGAAAGTCAGGGAAATTCCAAATATCAGCGCGACTTGATTATTATTATTATTATTATTATTTTCTCCTTTAGCGTTTTTCACATCAGTATTAGCTGATGGTTTTTCACTGGAGTCTGAGTGACAGCAAGTCTCATCATGTCTCCATGACTCGTCTCTGGATTCTGGTCGTTCTCAGCAATGCTGTCGTTTGGATAGTCTCTACTCGTCCGCCAACTTCCAAGTCCCCTAGGCCTTTTAATAATCCTTTAGTTATTGTGCCAAAAGCACCAATCACAATTGGCACAATCGTCACTTTCATGTTCCACTGCTTTTTCACTTCTCTAACAAGGTCGAGGTACTTATCCTTCTTTTCACATTCTTTCAGTTTTATTCTGTGGTCAGCTGAACCGTTTGTATGTTAAAGTCCCATAGGAGTTTATGCGTGTCATTTTCTTGGACAGGTGCTGGGTTGTGCATATACCATTTGTTAGTATGGTCAAATTTAAATTTCTTGCACATTTCCCAGTCGTGTCTCGCCTTATACTCCTTCTGATTTACAGCAAATGATTTTATTATCAAAAAGGAATCAACATCAAAGGAAGAGAAGCGAGACTTATGTGAAACATTTGAATACATAATTTTAAATAAAAGCTCCTGATCGATTCGCAATGGAAAGATTTCGGTCAGTTGTGTTAATTTTTGTTGATTCTGCATTCAGTTACTATTTTACTAAGCTTTTAACTCAGATATGATATCTAGTTGTATAAATGGGAAACCAAATGGGTCTCGTTTGCTAGTCTAGCTTACTAACCACTGCACCAACTGAGGCGCCTATTCTGCATTCTGTCAGTACTCATTTGCCAAATGAGAAGACTTTCATTGTAAAGACCCGGATCTAAATTCACAACTGAGGACTAGCGTATTTTATGTACATCCGGGTTTGTATAAAGTAAATAGAAGCCATCACTTTCAGAGCATTTCTGATGGAGCACTCTAGCAAAGGAATTTTCGGCTGCCGCTTGCATTGCAAAGCTCTTCGAACGAATTGAACACTCTGGTGTCCGGTAGGGTAAAAAATGTAAACAAACGAACGCGGCTGCTGCTGCTGCAACATAATACCTTATAATTCCCTAAGCCGACGTGGTACGCTTGTTGGCTGAGTGGTCTGATAGTAAGTCTAACGTAAAGTTGGTCGGGTTTCGATCCCAGCTTCGAGGTTCCTACGTGTCTTGCCACACTAAAGAGTTGTGATACAACGAGACAGTCTGTCTGCGGATAACTATATATATAAGTGAGTCAAAAGTTTGGCAATATTTTAAGACAGGCTAATTTGCAATGTCTATATTACGCGACCGAAGCAGCTTAAGCTGTGAAAGGTACCCACCGAAGTTAAGATGACTGGGGCGCCTCGTGGGGTGTAATGGGAAGCAAATAAGACTAGCAAACCTTCACGAGTGAGTTCGAGTCTCACTGGGTTCCCAATTCATACGGTTTCATGCCACATCTAAGCAAAAAGCTAAATAAATCAGGGCGCCTCGGCTGGTGTAGTGGTTAGACAGCTAAACTAGCAAACCTTCTTGAGTGAGTTCGAGTCTCATTGAGTGCCTTTTTCTTACGGCTTTTTACCACATCTAAATAAAAACCTGAGTAAATTACTATATGTTAAGATGACTGTCAGTTTTATTCGGCTCAGAATTGAATCCTGCGCGTCAGAACCATTTTTTAGGCTTTGTAAAGTTGAATTCCAGGTATATGAGTGCTTTCCATGAAATCGGGAATATGAAATCTAAAAATTTGGATCAGTTTTTGACGCTGCGTGATACAAAACGCATGGAGGAAGCGTGCTTGACATGAAATTCGGTATTTGAAATCAGCCAAGAAGGGGCTTTTAAAAAAATTCAAGCTGATCATGAGCATTTTTCCTGGTCGAAATAAGAAAAAACGGGTACTGTAAAAACCTTGTTTTCAGACATCAATATACAAGGGTCGTTCAAAAAGTTCTAAGCCTCAGTTAGATAGAAAAGCAATAGCAGAACATTTTTTATTGCAACATTCAAGCGCTTCTTATATAATTAGAAAAGCTAATTCAGATTTCTGTTTTAATTTCAGGACAGGTGAGGCTCAACCTAAGGTGAGAAGTGTGCAACAAATCTAAAATCTGGGTGAGGTTTATAAGTTTTTGAACGACACTCGTATTACTTAGCTTAATCTGCTGCCAGGCTATAAGTATTAGATTATCGCCTTTGAGATTAGCTTGCTCACTATCATACCACAGCGAAGTGCCTATTTTGAAATATACAAGACGAAACTTTGTAAGGAAACAAAATCATAAACGTATGGCCCGTGGTTAGAATCGAACCCACTATACGAGTAATGGTTTCCGATTCAAGCTCGCTAACCACGATATAGGTCATGGTATAAAGAAAACAAGAAAAATGTTGTGTAGCAAGGTTTCCCTATGGCTTGTATATATTTACATAAAAGCAAATACCTCACTCAACGCAACATGGAATATTTCTTGAAAGAATTTTGCCGTAAAAAATTTAATTAGTTAAGGAGGCTTGCCCATTGCACCTGTTAATCCAGATTCAGATGTGTCTGGATTTGAAATGTCCCGTCGACATCCGGGAAATTTTTTTTCTCTCGCATCAGTGGTTGCTGATGTGTTTCTCATTACCTCCAGTACTATCGCGGCATCTCGTTGGAGGCACCTGACAAGAGACATAAAAACGTGTTAACTCAAGCTGTGATCTGTTTTTTTTTTGTTTGGGTCAAAAGTTTAACTTTACTCATCAGCCCTCTGTGACTAAACAAAAAGAACTGGAAAGATTATGTTGCGCCATTGAAAGATTTTACTTTTTAAAACTAATATTTGATTTGGTTTAGTTTGATTTGTTTTTAGGGCACATCAACCATTGTAGGTTATCAATGCCAAATGTCTCTCTCTCTCTCTCTCTCTCTATATATATATATATATATATATATAAACAGTTGTATTTCAAACAATTTAGTTTAGCATACAAAAACAGTTCTATTCCAAACTATTCCGTTTAGCATGAGTACACAGTTTTAACGTCAAAAACCAGTTCTATTTCAAACAATTCAGTTTTGCATAAGAAGTTTCAGTGTCAAAAAACAATTCTATTTCAAACAATTTAGTTTAGCTTAAATACATTTAAGTTCTATTTGACCCGTAGATAGGACCCTATCAGGTGCTACCAGAGTGGACCTGGGAGTGATAGCAATGAAGAGTTACTCTGAATTCCCGAAAGCTCCTCACTATAAGATTGTTTGGTGTCATATCCAGGACACTAGTTGGGGGTGGTGTCACCCCTCTGCAGAGAAGCAGTCGGTGTATTCCACAGCCCCTGCCAACTGGACAAACTAACATTTGAGGGATAATTCATGTGATGTCATAGTTCAATTCTTAGTGAGTGCTCCATAATTCTGGCTTTGTGCCACATCTGAGCTAAACCAAGCAAATAGCAATACTTAAAAAAAAAAAGGAAATCGCGCACCTCACATGGTGTAATGGTTAAGAAGCTGGATTAGCTGGCCATTGTTAATGAGTTAGATTCTCACTGAGTGCCGCAACTAAGCTTAGTAAACTAAGGTATTAGCTGTTTTTGTTCTCATTCCGGACAATATAAGGTTTTGAAATTGAGAATATTTTTTTCCAATAAATTTGTCAAGTTTTCGAAAATGAAGAACCTACAGGCTTTGTACATAAATGTATGGTTTACTCTCACATACACACTAACATACATGTACACACATACATACATACATACATACATACATACATAAAGAGGCACGCAAACATGCACACATATACTTACATTCACACATACATATACACACATACGTTAAAACTGTTGCTCCACATAATCAGATACGCACAAACATCCACACAAACACAATTATACACACGCACATATATACATGCATACATACACACACGAATATACATATATTCATGCATACACGCACATACGCACATACATACATACACACACACGTACATACATACACACATACATACATACACGTACATACACGCACATACGTGGTGCCTTCAATAAGTTTCCAGACTTTTTTTTGTACAGGCATTTAAAATGCTCTTAGATTCTTGAAAATTCACTGTTATTGCTATACATCTTGTGAGATGACTGACCAATTTTTATGATTTCAGCTTCAAATGAACCCCTACAGCAGCAATTGGAATACACCCTACTAAAGCCTGATTGTCAAAGCTGGTGAATTTCAAAAATGCAATCTGACACTTTAGAAGAACGATATGCAATAAAATTCTGTTTTATACTTGGGAAAAATGCCATCTTGCATGAATCGAGCATCAGTTTTTGAGTGGCATATGAGATTTAAGGGAGCCAGGGAGTCTGTGAGGGATGATGAGAGGTTTGGGAGGAGTAAGGAAGTCAATACACTAGAGTTGATTGGCCAAAGAGTAAGGGTTAGGGTTACTATGTTGAGGTTTTAAGGGAGTTCAGCAAAAGATTCGGTCGGAAGAGGCCAGCACTCTTCAAATTGGGTCAGTGGCATTTCCTGCAGGACAATGCACCAGTCCACAACAACATCCTTATCACAGACTATTTGACCAAGATGGGCATAAAGAAGAGGCTGTGACGAAGGTCATTGACACGCTCACACAAGAGAACTTCGATGGGGCCTTCAAGAAATTGTTGGAACAGCACAAAAAGTGCATTGCAGCTGGAGGAGATTACTTCGAAGGGGACTAGAGTTTCATGTGTGTACTATCAATAAAAGTGCCCATACGAAAAAAAGTCTGGAAACTTATCGTATGCACCTCGTACGTTGAAAATAGTGATACACATAGACAAACACATATGGGCAAACATTTATTCACACACACACACACACACACACACACACATATCCGCTCTAATATACACAAAAATGCACCCACAGAAACGCATATAAGTACCAACATGCACACACACACACACACACTGTTACACATACTCACAAACACACTTGCCCACACACATATAAACGTACACGTGCATACACAAACGTACACACAAACGTACACACGAGTGTGCTTAGTGTAATGGTTTTCATCAGCCGAAATGGAATCGGCGTGCCGGGTTCAAATTCTGGACTAGGCTGTTGGCCTTTCACTCATCCTGTTAGGAAACGCATGAATCTATCCGCTTTACCCCCTCAACTAAGGGTAAATAGTAGAATAGACTCAGTTATTTAGCCTTGATAAGGCAACCAGCGTTATATACCGGTAGAAGGAGGGGAAAATAATATCGTATATAAAAATATCTTCTCTTCTTTTTGTTTATTACGAAAGATGCAAAATGGTTGGCGAAATAGTCACGTGAAGAAAGAGAGGCTGGATAGACAGGGAACCGCTAAGATTTACTCTTTAATCCTTTTCTTATAGTGATCTATTTGGCCGGATTCTCGGGTCTTCTGTTTAGAAATTCTTAGGTTTTTTTGTTTTTTTTTGTTTATATTTGTCTCGTTGGCCGCTTCTGTTCTTATAAATGGATACAGGTATTTGTCACGCGCTCTACCAAATGCGAGAGTGTGGTACAAGGCCTTTTTAAGGTGGGCCTCTTTTAAATGGATAAAAAGACTTTGTTGGGTTTTCGATGTCTTTATTCACCCAATTTCCCAAGTCAACCGTACGGCTGGAGATTTAGCAATTTTGGGCGTTCGTTCGTTACAACGCACCAGACTACTCTCAAATTAACTCTACCTAACTGACTTGTTCTCAATACTCAACCAACCAATCAGAGAACCGCTAAAAAGGTCAGCCAGTGGTCAAGTCTTGTCCATCATATCACTGGTTATTTCCATGACTCTTCTAACGAATTACTCGTAAACTTTTGAATTCATATATTTTGAATTCTACTCCTACTAGGCGACCTATTCATTATGTAACATCAATCAAGGAGAAGGAAAACCAACTACACTTTTAAAACCGACCTTTTGTCATATCCTTTCCATGGCAGAAGATTTGAGTGACTACACACACATTCATGAAAACACATACAATCAATAATCTACTCACAGACTGTGGCGTTTCAGCTGTGGCGCTAGCTGTGTGAGTGACAATCCCTGTTCAATACAATTCTTTATCCACGAAATGAAGAACGACTCTATCAGCTCGTCTACGCAAATTGGGCCGAAGAAAGATGGACTATACGGACAACGTTTTCTTAACAACAAAGCTGTTGTCACAGTTGTGAAAACAACTGGGTCACCTCCACTGGTGCTGATTTTTACGAACAGGGTAAATAGACGATTAGGAACGTTCATTCAAATTCTTTTGGGGTTTTATTTTAAATCGATTTATTAGCTGAGAAAATTACTCATATCCCACCGTTGCCAACGATCACTGTTCGAGTCCAGACCTTCCCAAATAGAAGATTAGCCCCAAACAATTCCTTCCTAATTCAATTAATCTTTGTATTGTACAAACAAAAACTTAATAATTACAAAGTTATCAAGGGTAAGTTACCGTAGTGCAGTGGCTAACGTGCTGGATTGTGACATCGTAGTATGCGAGTTCGAATTCCTGTCGCGATATTGCATTTACTTTTGGACTAATACTCTAAGGAAAGGCATGAACTCACTTATCCTTCCAGCTATGGATTAAATAGCACCATTACTTTCTATAAGGATGGCTTCAGCTTTAAATAACCCACGAAGGAAATGAATAACCCATGGAAGAAAAGAAGGAAGTTTCAAAATTTTGATTAATGACTTCAATTCTAATTAATTACCCTAAAATATTGGCCTTATTTAGTTGAATGTGATTTTACAAGTATTTAACCTTGTAAGGCCGAGATTTTTTATTTGACGTCAAACAATCAAATATCTTCAGGTAATTCATTATTTTAATTTATTACTATTTGCGAATTGTCTTAAATCATTATCCCATTCACTGCTTTAAAAAGAAACCCCAACGCAAATCATTCCAAGGAATAATTCTATAGAAAATGATTCAATAGCCTTATATATCTGGTCAGCTGAACGTATGGATTTCATTTCTACTTTTTCTGCGTGGCTTTTTATTTTTTATTTTTAAGTAAATTTCTCTTTATTTCTATTTAACAACTTTGACGAACGAGCAACCAATTTGACGTCTATCAATTTGAACAATTACAAATGTAGTGATGTTGATCCTCATCGTAGTGTAATGGTTAACGAGCTAGGCTAGAAGAATATTGTTAATGAGCTTGATTCTCACTGATTGCCCCATATGTATATCCTGGTGAAAAATTGAACTAAGCTTACTCCATGACTTCGTAAGAAAATCTCTGTGATGTGATGGTTAACAAGCTAGTATCACAGATCAATTACAACTGACTAGTGAAGTCGATCCTCAATAACTGTCCCATACTTGCAGCCTTGTGTCAAATCTGTGGGGGGGGAAGAGATGGCTTCCTGTTATTCCCAAGGGCATTAGCTGGAAGGATAAGTGAGTTCATGCCTTTCCTTAGAGTATTAGTCCAAAAGTAAGCTCAAGTGTCTTGCCATTACGAATTTAGCGGGTTCGATCCTTAATGACTGCGATAAAGACACGGTGCGACACAAGGTCGATTTTTAAGCAGAGTAATCCTGACCAGAATTCAGAGCTTTCCTTAACGTAGACCGGTTTTCGTACCCTAGCTAAAGAGCCTAGTCTGTCCAGCTATTTCCTCACAGTAGGTAGTGGTGGTGGGGGGAAGAGATGGCTTCCTGTTATTCCCAAGGGCATTAGCTCAAAGGGAAACGCAAACGGCCTCTGGTAGAATTCGAACTTGGTTCGTCATGTCCATCTCATAAGACGATAACCGTTACACTACATACGTTTCCATGAGATAGTGGTTAGCAAACAACTCTCGAAGATCATTACGTCTGTAGCCGGTTCGATCCTCAAAAGTTGCCTGACAAAATTATAACGATACCTCGTATAACATTTTGTTTCATTCTTTGATATTTTATGTATTTTTGGTCACCTCACCGTGTAAAAGACTCATCGATTATTTCTGGTGTAGTTTGACCCTCACCGAGTGCTCAATACTCATAATCCTATGCCAAATGAAGCTAAGTTACGTAAATAAACTTCTTTTTTTACTTACACGCATATCTGACGATATCTGTATATTCACCATTATAAAACGCTGCAAGATGTCTCTTCGAAAATACGAAACGAACCGCAAAAAAGAACGAACACAAAACTATTGGAAACTCTTTTGTGAATTAGGAAAGATTGATAGCTTCCTTACGCCACGAGCAAATACTATGGATTGGCCATTGTGGCTGTCTACATACTTCTTTTGAAAAGAGGGAGAGAAAAAAAACCTTTTTAATCTGCGGGGCCAGCCGAAGGCGAAATGGACCTGTCAGTAACATCGGTTGAAACATTGTTCTTCTCGTAATGGATGATGTTGAAACAGAACACTTACACTGAAAACGAAAGAAAGAAAGAAAGAAAAAAAGAAAGAAATTCAGGGTTAATGAGGTCACATTCGAGTAGGGAAAAGACTCTTAAAAATTAAAAATTGTCGTCTGCCTCGTTTTCAGTTACCCGCATTGTAACCGGACTCATTGGCTCTCAAGTTTCGTCTTTCTACCTGAAGATCAACACCAGTGATAGATAGATTGATAGATAGATTGATAAAGAGAGAGAGAGAGGGGGTGAAACAGAGATTGTATGAGAGTGATTGTAAAAGTAAAAGAAAAAGAGAAAGGAGAAGAGGAAGGGAGAGACAGTGTGTGTGCGTGTGGGTGGGGAGAGAGAGAGAGAAGGGAAGTAGAGAACGTGAGAGTGTGTGTAAAAGTGAATTCAAGTGAGAAAGAGAAAGTAGAAGAGCGTGCGAGAGAATTCTAGAAAAGAAAGAGGAAGAGAGAAAGAGAGATAAAAAAAAGGAAAAAAGAAAAAATAGGAGAATTAAAATCTTTTGTACTCAGGAGTAAAATTTTGAATAAGATTGGTGACACAATTTTGAGTTTCTCCAAATCTAACTTGGACAAACTCCGAATGCTGGTCAGATTTTCAAAACAGTTTTAAATAAAATATAGGAAAATATTGGGTCTGCAGATGTTCGCCTAAATAAGGGAAAAGCACACACACACACACACACACACACACACACACACACACATATATATATATATATATATATATATATATATATAAAGAAAAATAGCTAACTAGCAAGCTAGCTAGTTAGATCGATTGAACTAGAAAGATACGAGCAAATAAGGATAGATTGATACGAGAAGATGAATACATAGATACGAACAGATGAGTATATATATATATATATATATATATATATATATATATATATATAGAGAGAGAGAGAGAGAGAGAGAGAGAGTGAGTGAGTAGCATATTAAGAAAGAAAGAAAGAAAAAGAAAGACACTAACAGGATTGATAGATCGATAGATAATCTACATTGTTTGTTTGCTCTGAAAATGTACGTAAATATCAACGGTAAATCCGTTTACTTAGTTTCAACCAGGAGGCTTATTCTTTAAATCTCAAAAGACAATGTTCCATAAATTACTCACGCTTCCTTCCATTTCATAAAAGACGTTACTCTAAAATAAAATGCCCAACGTTGTTAATATTGGCATGGATAAACGACCGGAAGTTGGCGTAAAGGATGCTTGGCGAATTGTAAATGAATTCTGTTTAAGATTTATATCACTTTTTACGGAGTGCCTTGAAATGCAGTATTATGGTAGGCGCACCTCGGTTGATCTATTGGTTTGCAAACTAGACTTGCAAACCTTTACGAGCGAGTTCGAGTCTCGTTGGGTGCCCCATTCATACGGCCTACTGTCACATCTAAGCCAGCCCAGTTGTCTGGGGATGTAGAATACGCAGACTGCATCTCTAAAGAAGGCGAGGAATGTCCCGGATATGACACTAAACAATCCAATGGCAAGGCTCCAGCCTTGGAGCTTTGGGGAATATGGAGTACCTCTTCCTTGCCATTGCTCCCAGGTCCAATCTGACCCGGGTCAAACATAACTAATTGACATTTAAATTGAGTGCAAACAAATGACTTATTCTAAACTGAATAGTTTGAAATAGAACTGTTTGATCATTTAACAATATGTAAACAAATGACAGATGTTTAATTGAATTGTTAATGATACATAGCAATACTTAAAACCATTTAACTGTGTGTAAACAAGTGAATAATGTTGAATAGAAAATTTCAGCGCTGAATAGCATTTAATAGCAAAAGGTTTAACATTTAACTGTGTGCAAGAATTGAACTATTGGTATTACATAGCAATACTTGGAACCATTTAACTGTGTGCAAACGAATGAGGATTGTTAAATAGTTATATTTATGTTAAATAGCAATGCTTGAAACTCTTTAACTGAGTGACTAAATTGAATTATTGATATTTCATATCAATATTTGGAAAAAATTGCCTGTTTGCAAATGGATAGAATTGATGTTAAATTGTAATACTCGTAACCACTTCACCGTGTGCAAACAAATGATTAATAGCAAATAGAATTATTCTTATCAAATAGAAATTCTAGAAACCATCTATGCGCCAAAAAATAAGCTCAGGCTTGTTTTAAAATGTTATCAGTAAAATTGGTGTACAAATTATATCCATTAAATATACATGTATAAACAGGATTTAGCATTAAATAACCAACAATGGTTGATATGCCATAAAACCCAACCAAACCAAATCCCGTCTTAGCAAAAAGCTTAGTAAATTATTAAGGCGCTTCGAGTAGGGTAATAGTTTGCAAATTAGACTAGCAAATCCTCACGAGGATGTTCGACTCTCATTAGGTACCCTCTTCATATGGCCTTGTGCCGCATCTAAGTAAAAACTACTGCCTAATGGCCTGTTGTGTCCCGACAAGTTTACGTTCTTGCTGTGAACCAGGATGCAATCCAGGTTGAAACAACTTCCTTAAGTAGTGTTATACCGGCCTGTTCACACATGCACACACATACACACACACACATACACAAATATAAATATATATATATATATATATATGTGTGTGTGTGTGTGAGTGTGTTGTTTCGTGGTAAGGAACCGATACACAGTGAAACCGAGTCAATCACTTAATAACTCTTGTAGTACAGTTCGATTAGTATTATAAGTCTCTCTCTGTAGGTGTTACGACCGAAGTTGGTCTTCTACTGACCGACGTCCTTCAGAACTCTTCTGTCTCTGCTTCTGCTTCTGTTTTCCTTCTGTCTCGCTTCTCGAGACACGGCGTCTTTTATACTTCTACGATACCGGAAGTAACGTAGTCCGAGCAACTATACAACAATATATATATATAGAGAGACTAGCTAATTTATACACGGGGATCTTTTAATTGGGGGAATTTTGCTTAAGGTGTTGGTTTACAGTTTACAGTTTAAATTTTTTCAAAGAAATCATTAGTATGTGTCATTTCATGTCCCTCAAGACTATCAGCACGATCTTCTTAACTGACCGCTGTACCTGAAACTTTTTATTAACCGGAGAGTTCATGTATTTCCACCCTATGACTGTCTTTTTAACTTAGGCTTGTCGTAGCAAACCCATGTTCAGCCCATTTGTAAACATTTTTTTCTTGACTAAAACACACTTCTCCGTACCCATCACATTTTCTTCAATAAATTTCCCATGATTTGCACTTTTCGGCCACCAAAACTTTGGTGGTAGACCTCTGTTCAAGCCGGGCACATTCTGTTAGATCAGCCACCATTTTAAATAACCTCAAAACAAATAGTTTTGCACGATTAAAATAATATTTGCTATAAACCAATTTCAAACAATTCAGTGTTTACATGTGTGGAAAATGAATTCTGGAAAAAAAGCAAAATGATTTTTTTCCAGAAAATTCCTTTCATTTATTGAATGACCCTCGTAAAAGAATATAAAATAAATACCATATACATTATATCATGTTATATCTTATACTATAACATGAATATATAATACATATGATATGATGTATATAATTTAACATATATATATCATCATCATTATCAAGTCATGTTGACAGTACGGATTTCCTTGACTCTCTCACCATCCGTCCCTATCGGCCATCACACTTGGCAGGTCTTCTTGTTGGTACTAAGCGACTGCACAGAACCAATGAATGTAAGTTTTTGTTGGTCGGCCAACACTATTGTGTCGATACGTTAGAGTCCACAGAGCATTGATATGCGTTCCTCCCTGTTTCACCAACAGAGCCCAGCAAATCTTACTTATTCGTCTTGGATGGTTTTTGAGATGGGAGGTAAGTTGTCGTGCAGCTGTTGTTTTGTTGGGTACTGTTTCAAAGATTTGTTCAAAACAACACACACCGTCCTTGTATAGTTCTCATCAAGTTTTTTCATAAGTGCAGCGTTGAAGTTCAAATGGTGCAGCCATACAATAGTACTGACATGGCTACAGCTTGAAAGGATACCTGCTTGTTTGTTTATTTTTATTAGAGGGATGTGATTTCCAAATGGTCGATTATCTGTCGATAGCGTTCAATGCGTGTGATGTCTTCACTTTCCGTAGATGAGATATTGCTACCAAGGTGAATGTAACAGGGTCTCGGCAAGAGCAGGTGTACTTGTGAGAAGCGCCAGATCATCAGCGAAATCTGCATCTGTGATAGTTTCTGCCGGATATCGTCTGCTTCTTGCATTTTTTTGTGCGAAATCATTTTTTTTTCATTACATCTATTAACGTTCTTAGTATATAATCTAGGCAGATTGTAAATAGAAATTCTCGACACCAACGACGATTTGAAAAAAAAAATCTGTGTCACAGTCGGGTGAGAGAACCATTTTCTGTTTTTTGTCGAACATCGTCATAGAATTAACAGTTTGTTTTTTGGGGAGTGGGGGAGGGAGAATAAATGCTATAAGTATTAGCTCCATCTTTCCTCGGCGTATGAAATCAAATGCTTTGGTGAAATCTAAAAACAAAAGTGTTGCTTCGAGATTTTTTGCATGTACTCCTTCGATGATTCGATATATAGCCAGAATCTGAGAAATTGTGAATCGATTTCTCGGAAAGCTGTTCTGATTTTCTCCTAGAATTTTCTCGACTTAAAGTCGGATGCGATTGAGAAGCAGGGCATTATAAAACTTATCTTTGAGACATGGAGCTTAAAAAGAAAAAAAATTGGGGTGCGATGTGTTAAGGAGCTAATGACTCCGATCAGTCCCCTCCCTCAGAAAAAAAAGGGTTATTGGCCCCTTAACATATCCCACCTATAACACTTTCCATTCCGAGAATTAATTTTTATTTATTGCGGACTTTTTGTCCTCATCTTGGTAGTTTTTTTGTGTTGTTTCTTCTTTCACTACATTTCGGCCAAATTTCACCTCTGGCCTTCTTCAGGTAATTTACCGCGACCTCGGATAGGAATGCTGAGTCTTGTAACCGTATCCCCAGTAATTACTGCCTTCCATAGTTGTTGTCTATCGCACCACGTTTTTTTTTTTTTGACCAAGTAAACCTCTGGCCGGCTTGGGTAGGATTTGAAACCGCTATCGTCTGACAATGCTCACCTGGAACCGTAGAGACTCAACGCCTCTATCCGATGTCGTTAAGTGTCAAATGATTTTAAACCTGAAATTGCAACTTAAAGGTAACGGATAACCAATCGAAAAGGATTGGGAAATAATAATAATGCGCATCCGTCAAAAACTTTTAATGAAGAGAAAAGATTGCAAAAATAATATTGTTTCGAAAATTGAAATAGATGAGACGTTTGCCATTTGTCTATTATCAAAATTATTTTACAGTTTTTCCCCCAGTCAGCTGGAGCTGTAAGACCCCCCCCCCAATCAGTGTCCTGGATATGACACTAAACAATCTGATGGTAAGGTTTCAGTGATGCCGGGGCTTTGGGGAATACGGAATACCCTTCATTGCCATTGCTCCCAGGTCCACTACGGCCCGACGTGGTAGCACCTGATAGAACCCAATCTATGGGTTGAATTGAACTTACGGCATACTTATGCTAAACTGAATTGTTTGACTAAACTCAATTGCTTGAAATAAAAATGTTTTTGATAATTAAACCGCACTTACTTTTAAACTGCGTGCTCATACTAAACTAAATTATTTGAAATGGAACTATTTTCATAAAAATGGATTTGGCGTTAAATAACCTACAAAAGTTGATATGCCATAAAACCCAACCAACCAACCACAGATTTTTTAGCTCAAAAGCTGGACATCATGATCGACGGAAATCTATCAATCCAGTGAAAAAGAATTTCCCCAAAACGGAAGGACGAAATATTATCTTTCCATCTTTTGCAAATATGTAGAATTATCTATAAAGAATCTCCCGAAAATCAATCAAAATGATTCTTTATTCTAAAAATTCTTTTGGCTGTGTATATATAGCACGTTCTTATCTTTCTATCAATAAAATATGGCTAAAATGTACATTAGAATTATTTCATCCAAATGTTTTCTGGTTTGTTTTTTTTTTTTTGTTTAATGACATATCAACTCTTTTTAGCTTATTCAATGCCAAAGCCATTCTCCTAGAAGAACAGTAGTGGTACTATTTAACCCATAGCTGGGAGGATAAGGGGGCTCATACCTTTCCCAAGGGTATTTGCCCGAAAGTGAACGTAATAGCGCGACTGGAGTACGAACTCGCGTACTACGATTCCGCAGTCCAACGCTTTAACCATTACACCACGAGGACACCCCCCAAATGTTTTCTCTCATATTCATTTTTAAGGAAAACGGATCTATAGAAGTACATCACTTATGAGCTCGTCCCTGCTTCTCCAGCAGTGTCCTGCATGTCTGGTTCGTCTAACTTGGATAGTTTTCGTGATGGGAGGCAGGTGGCCGTATAGTTGGTGCTTTTTGGTGTTGCCACCAGGTCTTGTTTAATATTGCTCGCAGCATTTTTGTGTAATTGCCGTTTTGCTTATTCTCCATCCGTTTAGTTAGCGTCCAAGTAGTGCATCCATACAGTAGTATCGATACGACCGCTGCCTGATAGATAATTTTTCATCATAGAAAGAAGTCGCTACCGTCAGACGCTCATAAGCGAAAAATATATAGAAAGAAAAAAACTTTTATTTTCAACCTTATTTTACAACATGCTGAATGATATGGGGTCTGGATATTATTGATACTTCCCTTATTTTAGAACCTGTGCAAATGCAGCCCTTCATCTCTTCACTTTTTGTTGTGGACAATAAAGATGTCCCAACTGCAGATGGAACTTATTGATCTTCAATGTTAAGAGGATTTAAAGTCCAAGTTTCTTGCTTTCCAGATTCCACGTGCTTCCACCCGGGTGATTTCCCAACTTTATCACCCCCACAAGGAGTGAGCATGTTCGGCCGAACGTAATTCTGTGAACGGTTGTTCTCCAAAATGAAACATGCTAAAAGTACGGGGCGTTATCAACTTTCAAATCATCACTTGTCTAATGTGCTCCATCTGTCAACCTCTTCATTTAAACCGAATATTACATCTTTTTATGATTACAAAATCAGATATCTCATTAACAAAATATGATTGTTACCTTGTGAATTTAGCTTCTTTCTTTTCTTTTTTCTTTTTTGTGTCCATTTTTTAGATCGCGATCCCTGTTGAATTAAGCTGTGTGGCCCTCGTCCAGAAAAGTTTAGGTAACCGTGGTATATATAATCTTTTACTGCAATCCATATATATTACCTCGACATTTAATCTTCAGTAAATTGAAACACGTATTCAGTCAGTTGCAATTTAATTTTCCGTCATTCAGGAATTTGATGATAGATTAAGCAAAATACTTTTATTGCGAACAGGAATGTCTTTTTATTACAACCTACAGAAAGATAATTAGGCATTCAAAGTGTGTGTGTGTGTGTGTGTGTGTGTGTGTGTGTGTGTGTGTGTGTGTACGAGAGAGTGAGCGAGAGAGAGAGAGAGAGAGAGAGAGAGAGAGAGGGATGACAAAAACAAAGGAGAGATAATGATGAACATAGAGAGGAAAAGACAAAGAGACGAAGAGAAAGTTGGAGGAAAAGAAAAGCAAAGAATCCGATTAACTAAGAGAAGGGTAAGAGAGAAAAAAAAGAAAGAAAAAAGAGGGAAAAAGAAGGTGGGGAGAAATTTGTTAGCCATATTGGTAACGGTGGTAGGGGGAGACAGTCGATGAAGACAGAATAATGAAATTAAGTCGAAGGTGGGAAAAGGCATCTTTGTGCATCTGCGCATGCGTTTACAGACGTTTGCTTGGACGTGTCTCAGTGAAGGCTGGAAGAAGTATAAAGAAAGAAATAAAAATTACCAGAGAGAGAGAGAGAGAGAGAGAGAGAGAATGCCCTTTTGGACTAAACAAAACAATGATGAGAGAAAAAGAATTTACAAGAAAAAAGTTTAATGGTGGAAATAATAAAAGAAAAAACGAAATAGAACAGAAATTTAAAAAAAGTAAAAATGCATATAACTTAGTTTGTTTTGGTTTTATGGCACATCAACTGTTGTTGGTTATTTAATGCCAAATCCATTTTTCATATATTTAAACAGTTCTATTCCAAAAAATTCAGTTTATCATAAGTTCAGTTTTTTCTTTACACACAGTTAAATGGAAAAACAATTCTATTTCAAACAATTCAGTTTAACATAATTACACAGTTTAGTTCTATTTGACCCATTGATAGGACCCTATCAAGTGCTACCATTTCGAGCCAGAGTGAATCAGGAAGCGATGGCAATGAAGGGGTACTCTGCATTCCCCAAAGCTCCAGCATTACTGAAGCCTCACCATCCGATTGTTTAATGTCATATCCATGAAAACTCTTTTGAGAAGTCTCACCCCTCTGCAGAGATGCAGTCCAACTGGGCCATCGTATAACTTAGTTTTGATCGTAATGATCAGAGGAATCATTTTACTGGGTATATAGATACATATATATATATGCTCATATATATATGTATATATATATATATACATTTACATTTAGGTCATTTAATTTTCTCTATAAAAACGCATTCTTTTTTTTTGCCACAAATGTGAACACTGCTTTTTTTGGAATTCGTTTATTGCAAAAAAATTATTTTAATCTCAAAAAAATATTTGTTCCGAGACTATCCAAAATGGCGACAAATCAAACTGAGTGTTCCAGGCTTAAGCAGATGTCTGTTATCAGACACATCACAATTAATTTTTTTTAAAAAGCTTCACCTGTGTTTCCTATTGCCAAATTCTTTCGACAAAATTCATCTTATTTATTGAATGACCGTCGTATGTTGGTAGAGTGTTCGTCAATGGCCCGGGAACCCGGGGTTCAATCCCAGGTCAGGTCATACCAAAGACTCAAAAAAATGGAACTTGATAATTCCTTGCATAACACTCAGCATTATAATGTGCGTATCAAGGGTAAAGTAGAGCAATCAAGAGAAAGGAGTAGCGCCCTCCCCTACACCTCGGTGTTGTAGCTATTGAAAAGGGAGCCTTCAAGTCGCCCTTGAATACGGTCGCCAACTTTACTTTTATATATATATATATATATATATATATATGTAACAGACAAATCGTGAATCCATGGGCTCCTGCTATGACAGCGGTTCATGATGATATGGATACTTCTGTTTAGCGAGGAGTTATTTCAAGAATCTAGATGATTAAAAATGTAGTTTAGTGAGTACGCTGATCTTACAAAATTCTCATTCAGTTGACAATTCGCCCTTTTAGTAACCCTTAGAATATGATGACAGGAGTCTCTTGTGTATGGTACTAAATTGTAAGCGATAATGAAGCTCCAGTTATTGGGGGATATAGACTACCTTTTGATTGCTGTTACTCACAGGTCAAGTCTGACTCGGAGTGGGATCAAGCTGGGATCCAAATCCGACTGACTTTAAGCCAGTCGGATATCTTACCGCACAGCCATTGGCAACCCCAGCGTAAGCGAATAGATTTAACGTATATGGATTTCTTTTTGTTTACATATTCGTTCGACAGCAACCAAGAGCTCAATTCATTAGAAGAGCTTTGCATTATGGGAATGGCAACAGCTAATTCCTTCGCAAGAGTGCTCAACCTCCAGGGAGGTTAGCGTATATATTGTCATCCTCAGACAGACTGTTTTGTATCACAACTCATGAGTGTGGCTAAACATGCGAGATGCTTCAAGCTCTGATTAAAACCCGGCTGACTCTACGCCAGTCGGATATATATATATATATATATATATATGTGTGTGTGTGTGTGTGCGTGTATAAGCTAAAATAAATATAGCTCACTCATATATATATATATATATATATATATATATATGTATATATATATATATATATATATATATATATAAGTATACATGTGCTCGTGGTGTATATACTTATACCCACATACATATATATGTAAGTATACATGTGCTCGTGGTGTAATGATTACTGTCGTACGAAATGGACACGGTGACCCGAGTTCAAATCCGGGACGAAGCCGTTTGAATTTCAAATAGCCATTTTACCCTTGGGAAATGTCTGAATCCAATTATTCCCCCTCCCCCAGCAAGGAATAAATAGTAGAGAGGACTGGGTTCTTTAACCTTGGTATGGCAAACGATCTGGGAGAAGGATAACTCTGAAATCAAACAAATCTCCGCTTAATAAATTAACCTTGTATTATATCCTACTCGTGCAGAGGTGTTCGATATATATATATATATATATATATATATATATATATATATATATATATAATGTATGTATATGTTTGTGTTATCGAAAAAATGGAACTCAAAATGAGCTAAAAAGGAAAATTGAGAACTAAAGTCAAAGACAAAAGCGAGAGAGAGAGAGAGAGAGAGAGAGAACACTTTGGCAAAGCGATTAAGCAAATGGCCGCTTAGTTGAAAGCTACTGCGTTGGGATCGTTTAGAAAATGAGATTAGAAGCGGGAAAGACTTGATAGGCGATTGCAAGGGACTGAAAGAACACCACCGACGACAACGACAACAACAACAGCAGCAAAATCGCGAGTAAACTGGTCGGGAAACATACATTTGTGGCGAAGGCCAGCGATGGTTATCGTTTTAAAAATCATATTCTATCCAAAGTTCGAATTGGGACGTAGAGAGATCTTAATGGGAGACCTTATGGCAAGGGGCTCAGACTTCGGTCAGAGGCTGCGATTAAGTTGCATTGACCTTTTGTATGTGATAATTTAGACCGCGTGGGTATCGTGGATTTTACCACGAACAGGCTAGCGTCCCCAACAAATGAGAAATAAATTATCCTTTTCCTCTTGTTGTCTTATTCATTTTTCTATCTATTTTTCTTGTAAGTTTATTTTTGTCCAGTCGGCTGTGGTTGTAGAATATACCGACTGATTTTCTGCAGAGGTATGACCCTCCCCACAACGAGTATTCTGGATGTGACACTGAACAATTTGATAGTGAGGTTCAAGTAATGCTGAAGCTTTGGGGAATACGGAGTTCTCCATCATTGTCCACTCAGGTCCAGAATGATAGCACTTGATAGGGTCCAATCTATGGGTCAAATATAACTAAACTGTGTACTTATGCTAAACTGAATTGTTTGAAACAGAACTGTTTTTGACATTAAAACTCTGTACTTATGCTAAACTGAACTACTCGAAAGAGAGCCATTTTTAAATAGAACTAAACTGTGTATTTATGCTAAACTGAATTTTTAGAATTAGAACTGCTTTGACATTTAACTGAACTGTTTTGACATTTAACTGTTTGTAAAGAAAAACTTGGTCTCGTGGGTAGAGTGTTCGCCAATGGTTCGTGAGACCTGAGTTCAATCCCAGGTCGAGTCATACCAAAGACTTTAAAAATGGTACTTGATACCTCCTTGCTTAACACTCAGCAATATAAGGTACATATCAAGGGTAAAGTGGAGCAATCCAAGAAAAGGAGTAGCGTGCCCCACACTTCAGTGTAGTAGCTATCTATCGAAAAGGGAGCCCTCTGATCGCCCTCGACTAAGGGCGCCAACTATACTTATACTAAACTGAATTGTTTGAAATTCAATTCGGCGTTAAATGACCCGAAAAGGGTTGATATAAAACCAACCAACCAACTATAAGTTTATTCAGAATTGTTGGTTGTGCACTGGCGACCACGGTGATCTCGCAAGCCGTAGAAACTGAGCTCTTTCTTTACTCGTTGGTTGGGCTTAAAATAAGTCAATTGGATCCTGTCCAGTGGAGTAAGACCTCTCGAAAGAGAAATGTCTTGGATACTATACTAAACTGCATCGGATGTTGAGGTTCCAGTTTAGGAGATCTGAGGAGTGTGGAGTACCCTTTGATTATCATTTCTCTTACGTCAACTCCGACCCGGAGCAGAAGTACCTATTTGGGTACCATTTGATAGAATGTTTCTCTCCACATCTTTCGAGATTGTCTGACTCAAAAAGTGCTTTCCTAATACTATGAATATAAAATTGATATCTTTTACGTTATTATTTGCTATATTTGTACATAAAAATGTACTTGAATTATTTTCATAGAAAAGTTTTTCTAATCTTTAAGCTGGGCTCAAACACTGAACACCAAAGTTGAGATCATTATGTTGGATATTGAATTGAAGACCTCTTTGACATCTGTTGATGCAGGGGTTGAAGTCGGACCCTGGTTAAACGAAAACATATATAATAATGTTGTCATCTTTTTCTGCCATACAACAATTAGACCTATTTACCAAACAAAGGTATATTAAACACAAAACTCCATTTGCAGAGCATTATACTTCCTTGGCTTTTGGCTGGGCTGTCTGGCATTCGTGCTGGATGGGAGATCGATCAATAGCAGATTCGAGGCCGAAAGGCCGCCAAGTTCGGTTAGGCCACCTTCGGGTGGGCGAGCTGCTTTTATGACTCCTATGCACCCCTTGTATAGCACTAGACCTGTCTAGTTCAAGCTATATTCTGGCATACGTACCCGGATCTAGATCGAGGTCCGTGATACTGCTTGACTCATGAAATCCACATTGCACTTAGTGGGTCAATGACTAGCAGGGTTCGAGTCTCGGCTCGTTCCCGACCCCCCCCCTTTATCCCCACTTTAATTGGCCTTCGGACTTTTGACCTTGTGTCAAGTCATGTCTGGAGGGAGGCAGCGACAAATATCGTACTCCATTTGTAGAGCATTCAGCAAAGAAAGACTGATTGTTTTTTAACGACGTGTCAACCTGTCTTGGGTTATTTGATACCAAGAGGTTGACGATTTGTACGTTTTGTGTAGTTTCTTATAAGTTTTTTGTTTTTTGATTTTTTGCATACGGGCCTATTGAGTGTGAATAGTTTTTAAACTTTTATTTATGGGACACGAACAGGTACTACCACTTCGGTTCAGAGTAGACCTAGGAGTAATGAAAATGAAGGGTTATTCAATATTCCCGCTGCCTCAGAACTGGAACCTAACCATCAAATGTATTTTAGTTTACACATACTCCTCAGAACATTGGTGGTGGGCTCACCAATTCAATGACCATATTCTATTCCCTATTTTACATTTACATTTTTTTGCTTAGATCTTTCTTAAAAGTTATTATTTTGTTGGTTTTTTTTGTTGGTTTTTTGTACAAATATACGATACCAAGTATTCCTATCAAATACTAATAACTCAATTCTTTCAAGTAATTATTTCAATTTTCAATCATAACCAGCTCTTTGACCTTGTAGGTAGAGTGTCCGGGACACCCGGGTTCAATCTCAGGTCGCGTCACACCGACGACTTTAAAAATGGTACTTGATACCTCCTTGCTTAACACTCAGCAATATAAGGTACGTATACAGGGAAAGGAGTAGCGCCCTCCCCTAAACCTCAGTGTAATAGCTATTGAAAAGAGACCCTCTGGGTCGCCCTAGACTATGGTCGCCAACTTTTCTTTATTTCAATTCATTGAAAATTATTTGTTTGCGCGCAGTTAAGAGTAGTTCCTCTCTGGAATACTACACGTGGACACATCGGAGTTAGCCGACCAGCAAAAGCTTACATTTATCTGCTCTGTGCGCAATGTAGATGCCATTTAAAAGAGTTACTAAGGGCGATGGCCAATGGGAGCGGATGGCAAGAGATACTTAAGGGGATGCGATCTGTCAATATGCTTTGATGATGATAATGTAGTGAATAATTATTACTGTTAGTAAACAATTATGATTTCAAGAAACTATTCTTAATACAAATAATTTACAGTTATATGGTCTCAAGTATTCTTATCAAATACAAATAATTTTCAAGCATAGATGAAGCCTTACAGAAACTCACATCACATTCCATGTCGAACTGGACATGCGAGTAAAAGAGTACTTCCCAGAGACCAGAGCTGGAGCCTCACTAACTGATACGTTTAATATCATACCCAGAACAGTTTTTTTTGATTGGGGAGGGCTCTTAGCACTTTACAGGGGGATACACTCTGCGTCTTCTAAGTCTGACCGACAGAGAGGAAGAAATATAAAGATAGAAATAGAGAGATTGTGTATCTCCCATAGAGAGTTCTCAGAGAGTTCTTATTGTCAAGGGCAGATAATCGTGTTTTATATTATTTTTTTTTAATTAGTTTGGCTTGGTTTATTTGCATATCAACCTTTGTGGGTTAATGAATGCCAAAGATATCCTTGTAGAAAGACATTAGTGATGCTATTTAACACATTGCTGTGGGAATAAGAGGTTCATGTCTTTCCTGAGGGTATTACTCCGTAAGTGAGTGCAATAGTTCGAACGAGTTTTATTCATTTTTTTCTTGCCAAAGTTGCCCAATATATATATATATATATAACTGGCTTGTTAACTATTTCAATTTGCAATTGCCATTTTGCTTATTTAATAAGCTTTGTATGGCACAAGGCTATGATAAAGGAATTATCTACACTAGCAAATTGGCCAACAATATGAGCTTCCTAAATTTCTAGCGAAGTTTCAACGTTGAAAGGACTGTGTGTGCGTGTATGCGTTTGTGTGTATAAACATGTATGTGTGAATTTGGTCTGTGTCTTTGTATAATGCTTTTGAGGATTAGTTTTTGTGATATGCATGTGCAAGAGAGCGAGAGAGAGAGAGAGACGGCGTGTTAGTGGGTGAAGAAGTGTCAGGGAGAAGGAGCAGGCAGACAGACAATTCATCAATATGTGCGTAAGAGTGCCTTTTGCAAAAGGAGTTTTAATTTTTTCTCCCTCAATATTCAGGTTTTGAGGTTTGATATTAATGATGAGGGTGGTGAAGGCGGAGGTGAATGCCGGCCACGTTATAGGGTCGTGGTGTTGGGTCGGGGTTGGTTATCTTGACGATGTAGTGGGTCAGCAGTGATCAGCCGTAGAGAAAGGGAAAGAGTCCGTGAATATGGGAAGAGGAATAGCAACGAGGACCCAATAGGGTTAAGGGGCCAATAGTAAAAGTTTTAGGGGGCAAACGAAGGTGACAGGAAGAGTAAGAGAAAATAGGATGACCGGGTGTGTGTAGGGAGCAGAATTGATGAGCCGAGATAGTTGCTAGTGGGTCTGTGTTAGGGGTGGATGAATGAAACCTCTTGTCTCTGCGGCTGTGTTTGTGGTGGCAGCCTGGTCGGCAGTTGGGGGCAGGATTGGAAGTGACTAGAAACGACGATTCAGTCGCGGTTGTAGTGTGTAGCTGTGTGGGTAAGGGCTCTAAGGGTTTGGTCACAAACACACAAAAATGACACATACGAATATATCGTTAAAACACATACACGGTATACGAAGAAACTTTGCACGCTCACAGAGGAAGATTTATGAATACGCAGACGTGCATGCGCGAATAATAATAATAATAATAATAATAATAATAATAATAATAATAATACTAATAAATAGAATGGCCGGACCACTGTTTAGTTCAAACATCTGACACAAGTATATTTGCAATCTAATCCGAAATATAATGCGTAAATATATCCACATATGCATATTGAGGTTCATTTAGAAAAAAATATGCATACACATACTGGCACACCAATGCATAATATAGATAGATACATACATGAACATAATTATATATATATATATATATATATATATATATATATAACATAAACGTACGGGCACATGGGTGCATACGTATATATATATATATATACTTACATATACGCAAATGTGCATATTGACATACATGCGGAACTACGAGAGAAACATACACACATACACACACATATATATACACTCTCACGCACGTGCATTCGCACAAACATTCACATACGCGCACACTCACACATACGTATGCGCGCGCATACACATACACACAAGATCACATTCACATACACATGCGCAAAGATGCGCACACACACGTTCACATGAACACAAACGTACATACATACACACGCGTACATTTACAAATACACACTCACACACGTAGACATACACACACGTGAACACACACACACACACACACACACACACACACAAGAATGCACGCATACTGACTCATTAGAACATTGAAGTTTTAATTATCCTGCACTTTTGCCTTCAATTCTAAAACAAATGAAAAAAATGAATTTTTAAAAAAGCTGTTGTTTATTCATCATTTTGATTCTATGTTAATGAAATTTTAGAAGCGTCAGTGAAGCTTCCCAGTTACTTGAGCAATTATTTCGTTATTTTCAAGATTCGAAAAAACTTTAAAACATAGAAAATGAATCCCACAAAAACTTGTTAGCCAGTAAACACTTGTGTTTTTAAGTTTTTATCATAAGTTCTAATAATACCATAACATTCAAAGAAATATTAGTTTGATGAAAATATTCATAACGCTATCTTTTGCACAGTGCTTGAGAAATCTTAGAAGTGCTTTTGATATTTACTCAGCTATATATATCTGACGTGTAGGGCACTTGATCATGAGAAATTATAAAATCCCGGTATTAGAAGAAAATTAGCTTTTTATATATATTTTTTTAAAAGTTGAGGTGTACTAATTTATGGGCGATACTGTAGGTGTATTTCAAAGAATGAAGTTTTAAAATATCATGATTGATTCAATTCCTTTGTTGTTACTTTAAAAAACCCTGGAAATTTGTGTGGGTTCAGCGTATTTATTATTATTATTATTATTATTCCTTTAGAGTTTTTCACATCAGTGTTAACTGATGGTTTTTCACTGGAGTTTGAGTGACAGCAAGTCTCCGCAAGTCTCCGCAAGTCTCCAGGACTCGTCTCAGGATTCTGGCCGTTCTTAACAATGCTGTCGTTTGGATTGTCTCTACCCGTCCGCCAACTTCCAAGTCCTCCAGGCCTTTTAATAATCTTTTAGTTATTTTCCCTAACGCACCAATCACAATTGGCACAATCGTTACTTTCATGTTCAACATTATTATTATTATTATTATTATTATTATTATTATTATACTCCTTAAGAGTTTTTCATATCAGCATTAGCTGATCGTCTTTCATTGGAGTTTGAGTGACAGTAAGTTTCCTCAGGTCCGCAGGACTCTTCGCAGTATTCTGGCCGTTCTCAACAATGCTATAATCTGAATGGTCTTAATTCTTCCTCTGATTTTCAATATCCTTCACTCTTTTTTCCAACCCTTTAGGGACCGTTCTAAGTGCTCCGGCTACAATTAGTATCACCACCACCCTCAGGTTTCATAACTTTTTTTTAACTCTCCGGTAAAATCTAAGTATTTGTCCATCATTTTGCTTTCTTTTAATTTTACAATGCTGTCCACCTGAACGCCAAAGTCTCCTTGCAAGTTCTTTGTTTCTGGTTAAATATTATTAGATCTGGCCTTCTGGCTGTGATTAAGGGATTCGTTTGGATCTCAAAATCCTAAAGAATTTTATGCGTCTTATAATTCTCCTGACGAGTTTTTCACACCAGCGTTAGCTGATGGTCTTTCACTGGAGACGGTAGGTCTCCTCAAGTCTCCAGGACTCTTCTCAGTATTCTGGTCGATCTTGATAGTTTAGTTTGGATGGTCTCTGCTCGTCCTCCGACATTTAATCTTCCAGCCCCTTTTTCCAGGCCTTTGGGGACCGTTCCAAGAGCAACGATCACGATTGGTATCACCCTCATGTTCCACAATACTCTTAGATCTCTGGCAAGATCTAAACACATATCTCTCTTTTCGCTTTCTTTGATTTTTACTCAGTGGTCCGTTGGGACTGCAAAATTCCATATACAAGTTTATTCTTTTTCTTTTTTCTTTTTCTTTCTTCCTTTTTTTTTTTTTTTTTTGTTAATTATCTGTGGATTTGGTCGTCTAGCAGAGATTAGGTGATCTGTTTCTTTCTAAAAATCCCAGAGAATTTTATTTTTTACTCCTTGAGAGTTTTTCTCATCAGCGTTAGCTGGTGGTCTTTCACTGAAGTTTGAATGACAGCAAGTTTCCAGGACTCTCCTTATTATTCTCGCCGATCTCAATAATGTAATAATTTAGATGGTCTCCACTCATCCTCTTATATCCAAGTCTTCTAGTCCTTTAACCAATCCTTCGGCGACTGTACCAAGAGCACCAATTACAACTGCTATAAACGTCATTTTCATGTTCCACAGTTTTTTCAATTCCCTAGCAAGGTCGAGGTACTTATCCTTCTTTTTGCTTTCTTTCAATTATACTCTATGGTCAACCAGGACAGAAAAGTCCACAATTCTGCAAGTTACTTGTTTTTGTTCATTATTATAAGGTCTGATCGTCTGGCCGATTATTATTATTATTATTATTATTATTATTATTATTATTATATTGTTGTTGTTGTTGTTGTTCTGTTTCTTATTCTAAACCACTTTTCAGTCACTAGAAATAATAAACTTTTGGTGTCTTAGTTTTAGAAGAAAATAAGCTTTTTATTAAAATTTGTTCAGGGTATACATCTATATGAGTAATACTCTCTCTCTCTCTCTCTCTCTCTCTCTCTCTCTGTATATATATATATATATATATATTTAATAAAAATGGGCAAGAAACGGAAAATGTCCCATAGAAACGATCACGAATGAAAACTACGCAGATGATGTGGTGCTTCACTTACATATATTCACACAAGCCGAATTCCAGCTGCATTGGCATTGGCCTCTACGTGAACTCGGATGAAAAAAGAGTTCTAGCGTTTTAAACAAGGTGGAGCCATCTCCACATGAAATGGCAAACCTCTTGAATAAATAGACCATTTCACATATCTCAGTAGCAATATCTCATCTTCTAAAAGTGATGCCCTCACGCGCATAGAAAAAGCATGGACTGCTATATACAGGCTATCGATTATATGGATATTTGATCTCTCCAATAAAATTAAAAGGTAAGTCTTCTAACCAGTAGCCGTGTTAGTACTATTGTATAGATGCACCACCAGGACTCGCTCGAAACACTTAGAGAAAAAGCTAGATCGGAACTACACAAGAATTCTGTATGTTGTCTTGTTGAAGCTATGACCAGCAAGGTCACCTGGCATAGTGCTGGGGACTTGGCTAAGGCTTGCATAGTTCATGTCGCACCTTGTGATCCTATGACCAGCATTGCCCAGCTGCGCACGAGTTTCGGCTCAAGTACAACTTCCCCCTCCCTAACCCACCACTATAAAATTTGTCCTGCCAGGTAGGAGGCAAGACAAATACCGCTTTTCGTCGCTATCTTGTTCTGGGGACCTAATGTTTTATTTGATCGTTCGATCTTCTTTACTGAGATGAACAACAAGATTACATCTTTTGCGCAAAATATTTATTCATTTCATATATTTCATACCCGTATACATCGGGGAGTGGTTCAATAGATGGAAAAATTATACCCATCCATTATAACACATTTGTACTTGTGGATGTCTCGAAATTAACTGACTAAATTTCAAACTATTTTTCTTAACTTCAGAGCCGTTTGGTCGTGATCATCCAATGTCATCAGTGGTCTCAGATTGATCCCGGGTTCATATGCTGTCGCTCAGATGCCATAGACCTATGGATATTTTCCCACAGGTTCTAGTTCAAACTAACTTACACCAAATAACAATAATGGATTTCGTCAATCTATTATATAACAAGAAAAAATGGTTACACTTTACGATATAATAATACGTCCTTCGGAATGAAAATTTTATTGTCAATAAAATATTATTTTTGGCAGAAACTCATTTCATTCATTTCGAAGCTGAAAAATAATTGGCTAGAGAGATTTTTTTAAAGTTCAAAATTAATAGAGGCTTCATTTTTGAGCCGTTAATTTTCTTTATAGAGTCTCTAAGTAGAAAGAGAATGACAAAAAAAAAAAAAAGATAGAATTTAGAATCCGTGGGGGAAAAAGCTGTGCAAAGAAAAATTTCGGCTGATTGATTGATTTCAATGGCATGTCAACCAGTCTCGGATTCTTTTATGCCAAGAGGTTAGAAAATTGCGTACACTGTACGTTCATATTTTAATTTTTTGTGAAGTTGTATGACATTAAGTAACCATCTAATACAAATATAATTTGACATGTAGATAAGATCTAAAAAGGTTCAATCATTCCAAACCAGAGTGGACCTTGGAGTAATGCCAATGAAGGGTACTCTGTATTCCCCAAATCTCAAAAATAGGAGCCTCACGAAGGTTGATATGCCATCGAAACAAAAAAACCAAACCACAATTATATGGTTTCATGTGACTAATGATGATAATCATGAGAGAACAATTATTGCTTCTAATAACTTCTTAATGCAAATAATTGGCACACTGTTATTTGTCATCAGTTTTTACAATCAAATAACTTTTTAATAAATCTATTTGACCCATTGATGGGGCCCTAACAGATATTACCGATCAGGCCCCAGAGTAGACCTGAAAGTAATGGCAGTGAATGAGTATTTCACAAACTTCAGTACTCCAGAATTGGAACCTCAACACTAGATACATTTAAGTGTAATATCCAAAACAGCATTTTTGTGTGTGTGTGTGTGTGTGTGTGTGTGTGTGTGTGTGTGTGTGTGTGTGTGTGTGTGTGTGTGGTTCTTACACCTCTGCAGTCAGCATATTCTAAGGCTCACAAACAGCAAAAGGGAGTCTGCTGGCTATCATTTGAACATTTTTTGATTTCCCAAACGCTTTTTAAATTTATTTATCTTTATCTATTCTCTCTTACTCTCTCTTTCTCTCTCGCGATATATATATATATATATATATATATATATATATATATATATATATATATATATATATAAGTGTACGACACCAAGGTTCCCTTCTCATTAGCTACAACACCGAAACGTTAGAGAGAGAGGTTTACCCTTGATCTGTTCCTTATAATGTTAAGTGTTAAGCAAGGAGGTATCAAGTATCATTTTTGAGTCGTTGTATGACTTGAACTAAGATTGAACTCCAGTCTCATGGGTGAACACTCTACGCACTATGCTAATGAGTCGGTATATAAAGATTAATATACATAAGTTGGCAATAATAGTCGAGGGTGACCTGAAGGCTCCCTTTTCAAATAGCTACTACATCGAGGTGTTGGGAGGTCGCTACTCCTTTCCCTTTTGATATACATAAAGATGAATATATATATATATATATATATATATATGTGTGTGTGTGTGTGTGTGTATGTGTGTGTGTGGGTAAGAGTGTGAACATATATATGTATATATATATATATATATAGTGAAGTGTGGCGAAAGAGACCTGAAGCGAGAGAAAAATGAGAATGATTTCAATAATAGAAAAATAATCGGCAAGGATTTTAGAAGAATAAAATAAGTAGATTGATTTTAGAAGAATGATACAATATGCTGTCAAAATGGAAAAGCAGAGATATTGTTTGGCTGGGCAGAAAAGCGAAATATGCAATTTTTTTTTTTTTTTCTAACCAGAAAAAGAAGAGAAAGAGAAAAGTTTAATATATATTTGAATTATGCTGAAAGTGCCATGGAACACAACGTGGGCAGATAATCAGACAAGCCTGGAATTGATCCTTCATTGCAGCAGTGACCCACCGGTAGTCGAGGTAGTCGACTGGGTGATATATCTATATTTCAATTTAAAGTCATCACCAGGAATAAAATTCCGCTGAAAAGTAATATTGAGAAAGTGTTTAAAGATTTAAAAAAGAATTATTTAAAGACTTCATTTATAAGCGTAGCATATCCAATGGTCATTCAGCCAATGAATATACAACGTGACCAGTACAAGCCAAGTCGGCTGAAGCTGTAGAAGCCCTACATATAAAAACAAAACAAAAACTAGAATTAATAGAATTAACTTTGAAAATAGCAACAATGTTTTGAAATGCCTTTAGTCCATTTTTTTAATTAATTTTTTTTTAATATTCTGTTTCTCTTGATAATATTCTATTTCCGTTGATAGCATTCCGTTTTAAGTTCGTTCGATGTCATCGGCATCTCAGTTTCATCCAACTTTGTGTTTACGTAATTTTGTCATGTTATAAAAAACCTAAAAACTTAAAACAAAACAAAAACACACACACTCTTTACACATGCAAACATGATTTACGTATGATGATGGCCCATGAAAGATCTGAAAGCGCTCCGGAGAATTTTGGTAAATTCATCTACTAATTCCGACCAAAAACCAAAACATTTGCCAAGAAACTTGAAAGGATCGTAATAGAATTATATAGACGAAATGTGCCTTTATTATTTAATCAAACATGCTTAAATGAAAGACTGCTGCCCTACAACACACACACACACACACACACACACAGATAGATAGATAGATAGATAGATAGATAGATAGATAGATAGGCACCATTACATGGCAATGGAAAGTATATTGTTTTCTTTTAAATGTTTTAGTGAAACTCTTTTTCGCCATCTTTATCGATAGCGTGTTGTCCACAATGAATAAATGTGACTTTGGTTGTTGTGGTGAGTCAGTCGGAAGTGTTTCTTCTTTTCAGCAGCCAATTAAATTTGCTCGATGCTTCCAACATGGTAGCCCAAACCAGGTCAGATAGGACAGCCACTCGAGCCATTAACGCGACCCACAGTCATCTCTTCTTACGGCCACAGCCTACAAAAAGGACGACGACGACCTCTGCCATCGACATTACCGCCACCACAGACACGGTGCCAAGGCAGGCCGCATTGACCACGATCGTCATATCAGAACCCCTCACTCCTTGCTTAATCAAGGGACAACTGGCGGCTTGCAACTAATCGAAATTCTGTAAGATTTGTCAGAAAAGCTGTTTTAATACAAGCGTTTGCTTTTTTTCTTTTTTCATCATCATCACCATCATCATCTTCTTCTTCTTCTTCTTCTTCTTCTTCTTATTATTATTATTATTATTATTATTATTATTATTATTATTATTATTATTTCCTCTAACCTGTTTTTCTTTTTTACTTTATTTCCTTTTGTTCACTTTTACCTCATATTTTTATAATTTTCTTTCTTTTTTTCTTTCTTTCTTTTGTTCATTATCATTACCATTAATGGTCTATTTATCTCTCTTCTTCTTCTTCTTCTTCTTCTTCTTCTTCTTCTTCTTCTTCTTCTTCATCATTATTATTGTTATTATTCATCTATCATTTTTCTCCTTCATTTTAATCTTTTTATTGGTCTTCTGTATTCTCTTTCTTTTCTTTTTCATTTTGATATTTTCTTCTTACTTTTCTTCTTCTTCTTCTTCTTCTTCTTCTTCTTCTTCTTCTTCTTCTTCTTCTTCTTCTTCTTCCTTATTATTATTATTATTATTCCTTGAGAGTTTTTCACATCAGTTTTAGCTGATAGTTTTTCACTAGAGTTTGAGTGACAGCAAGTCTCCTCAAGTCTCCAGGACTCTTCTCGGTATTCTGGACGTTTAGATGGTCTCCACTCGTCCTCCAACTTCCAAGTCTTCCAGTGCCTTTAGTAATCCTTTAGTTACTGTACCAGAAGCACCAATCACAATTGATATAATTGTCACCTTCATGTTCCATAGTTTTTTCAATTCTTTAGCAAGTTCGAGGTACTTATTCTTTTCACATCCTTTCAGTTTTATTCTGTGGTCAGCCCGGACAGCAAAGTCCACAATTTTGCAAATTATTATTATTATTATTATTATTATTATTATTGAGAGTTTTTCACATCAGCCAACGCTGATGGTCTTTCATTTAGAGTCCGAGTGACATCAAGTCTCCTCAAGTCACCAGGACTCTTCTCAGTATTCTCACCGATCTCAGTAATGTAGTAGTTTGGATGGTCCCCACTCGTCCTATTATTTTCAAGTCCTCTTGTCCTTTTACTAATTCTTTGGTGACTATTCGAATAGCACCAATTATAATTGGTATAAACGTCACTTTCATGTAACACGGTTTTTTTCAATCCCCTAGCAAGGTCGAGGTATTTATTCTTCTTTTCACTTTCTTTCAATTTTACTCTTTTACTCAGCCAGGACAGCAAAGTCCACAATTTTGCATGTTCTCTTTTTTTGTTAATTATGATAAGGTCTAGTCGTCTGGCCAAGATTAAGTGATTCTATTGGATGTCAAAATCATTATTATTATTATTATTATTATTATTTCCCCTCTTTTTCTGCTTCTTCTAATCATTATTTACTCCTCTGAGATTTTTTCACTATAGCGTTAGCTGAGGGTTTTCTCTTGGAGTCTGAGTGGCTGCAAGTCTCTATAGGTCTCCAGGACTCTTCTCAGAACTCTGGCTGATCTTTATAATACTGGAGTTTGGATGGTCTCTTCTCGTCCTTCGATTTCCAATCCGTCAACTCCCTTGCCAACCCATTGGGAATCGTTCCGAGTGCATCAATTACAATTGATATCATCGTCACTTTCATGTTCCATTGTTTTTTCAGTTCTCTAGCAATGTCTAGGCATCTATCTCTCTTTTCGCATTTTTTTTTTTTTTCATTTTATTCTGTGGTCTGCCGGGACAGCAAAGTTCACTATTCGGTAGGTTCTATTTTCTTTTCTTGTCTTTTTTAAAAAGCATTTTTATTTTTGACTATCACTAGGTCTGGTCATCTGGTCGAGATTAGGTGATCTGTTTGTATCTCAAAATCCTAGAGAAATTTATGCATCTCAATTTCGAGAATGGATTCTGTGATTATTATTATAATTATTATTATAATTATTATTATCATTCATTACAGTTTTTCACATCAGCGTAAGCTGATGGTCTTTCACTGGAGATTGAGTGACAGCAAGTCTCCTCAAGTCTCCAGGATTCTTCTCAGTATTCTGGCCGTTTTCGATAATGCTGTTGTTTGAATGGTCTCCACTCGGCCGCCAACTTCCAAATTTTCCAGGCCCTTTAATAATCCTTTAGTTACCGTGCCAAAAGCACCAAGCACAATTGGTATAATTGTCACCGTCATGTTCTATAGTTTTTTCAATTCTATAAAAAGGTCGAGGTACTTATCTCTCTTTTCACATTATTTCAGTTTTATTCTATGGTCAGCTGGGACAGCAAGGTCGACAATTTTGCAGATTTTCTTTTTTTTTTTTTGATAAGGTCTGGTCTTCTGGCCGAGATTTGGTGATCCGTTTGTATATCAAAGTCCCATAGGAGTTTGTGTGCGTCATTTTCTAGGACAGGTGCTGGGTTGTGCATATTATTGTTTACTCCTTTAGAGTTTTTCACATCAGTGTTAGCAGATGGTTTTTCACTGGAGTTTGAGTGACAGCAAGTCTCTTCAAGTCTCCAGGACTCGTCTCAGGATTCTGGCCGTCCTCAGCAATGCTGTCGTTTGGATAGTCTCCACCCGTCCGCCAATTTCCAAGTCCTCCAGGCCCTTTAATAATGCTTTAGTTACTGTGCCAAACGCACCAATCACAATTATTATTATTATTATTATTATTATTATTATTATTATTATTCCTTGTTTTTTTTTTCTTTTTTTTTAACATGTTTATTATTCCCCTTTTTATATATTTTTTCTTTTTTTATTTCTCCGTAATCAGCTGCGACTTATTTATGAATTTAATAATATGACATTGATATTTTATTGAATATGTTAATAACAATAATAATATGATATGGTTTAAGTAATATGATATTTCTTCAAACGTCATTAATAATACTTAAGTAATATTATATAAAATCCGTTAAGTAAGAAGTTTATATGTATTGATGACAGAAAAAGTATCTTATAGAAGCATTGTTTAATTACTGGAGCCGCAATATTTTTTGAAGGATTTTGGAAAATGCCCATTTTTTTCATTTAAAAAAAAATTATGTGTATTATGTTCAAGCTGTTTTGCTGGGAGGGGTGGCATTGGTCCTCAACTTAATTTCTGTCTGTCTATATTGGAGAGGACTCGCAAGGTTATCGAATTCTTCTTCTTCTTCTTCTTCTTCTTCTTATTATTATTATTATTATTATTATTATTATTATTATTATTTTCTCCCTCATGCCCTTATGGTCATATTTCTTTACTCTTTCTTTTTCTTCCTTTTGTCTTTTTTTTCCTTTTTGTTTATTAACATTCGTCTACACTTTTATTTCCTTTCTTTGCCATTTTCTTTTAGACATCTTTCCTTCTTTCTTTCTTATTTAGTTTTCACTTCCTTTCCTTTACCCATCTTTCCTTCTTGCAGCTCTTCTCTCCCTCAACTTAAACACACACGCGTGTGTGCGCGCTTTGTTACTCCTCCCTTTCCAATCATTTAATTCTCTTCATCTTTTCTTTATCTTCATTACAAGTCTCACTCTCTAAAAGCCTTCCCTTTCACTCCCATAAGCCTCTACTACCTTCCCATTCCACTCTCTCTCTCTCTCTCTCTCTCTCTCTCCTCTCTCTCTCTCTTCTTTCTCATTGTCCACTTTTGCCCTTTGTGTCCGTTTTGTGAGGATATCTTTTCGGCTTTATGAATTTCTATGACAAAGCGTCACTGCCGCTGTCTCTCCTGCTGGAAGCTGTTATATCCCAGCCTCGGACGACGACACAACAATTTATTGGAAATTACTTAATGCCTAGTTGTTTGTTTGTGCGCGTCGACACTTGCAAACAAATAGACATCAGGGCAGATATTAAAACATAATAATTTGGAACACGTCAACTTCTATGTTTCTATAATTTAACAATAGCCCAAAAACAGGCGTTTTACTAGGCCGCCATATTGAAATTTTATATTTTGAAGATTTTATGTAATACAACATAAAAAGACAAGTGAAGGCTTGGCTGATAAGGAAAAATAAGAAACGAATTGAAAAAGTAAGGAGGTAATAATAATAATAATAATAATAATAATAATAATAATAATAATAATAATACCAGACTTAATAATAATCAACAAAAAAAAAAGAGAAATTGCAAAATTGTCGACTTTGCTGTCCCAGCTGACCACAAAATAAAACTGAAAGAAAGTGAAAAGAAGGATAAGTACCTCGACCTTGCTAGGGAATCGAAAAACTGTGGAACATGCAGGTGACAATTATACCAATTGTAATTGGTGCGTTTGGAACGGTAACGAAAAGATTACTAAAGGGACTGGAGGTCTTGGAAGTTGGCGGACGGCTGGAGACCATCCAAACTACAGCATTATTGAGAACGGCCAGAATACGGAGAAGAATCCTGGAGACTTTAGGAGACTTGCTGTCACTCAGATTCCAGTGAAAAACCATCAGCTGATGTGAAAAGCTCTAATGAGTGGATAATAATAATAATAACAATAATAATAATAATAATAATAATAATAATATTTCGACCATACAAACAAATGGTATATGCACAACCCAGAATCCGTGCCGGAAAATGACAAGCACAACTTTTCTGGGATTTTGAGATATAAACGGATTGCATAATTTCGGCCAGACAACCAGACCTAATGATAATCAACAAAACAAAACAAAACAAAACAAAAAACAACCGTGCCGAATAGTAGACTTTGCCGTCCAGGCAGACCATTGGGTGGGATTGAAAGTAAGCGAAAAGACAGATAAGTACCAAGACCTTGCAAGAGAACTGATAAAACTGTGGAACATGAAAGTGACGGTGATACCGATAGTAATTAGAGCTCTTGGTACAGTCACCAAAAGACTGGTTCAATGATTGGAAGACTTGGAAATAAGAGGACGAGTGGAGACCATCTAGAATACTGCATTATTAAGATCAGCCAGAATACTGAGATGAGTCCTGGAGACTTGTGTAGACTTGCTATCACTCAAACTCCAGTGAGAAATCATCAGCTAACGCTAGTGTGAAAAACTCTCTAATGATAGTCTTTAATTGGAATCATTTGAGATGAGGCTTCTTAATCTGAGAATTAATTTTTTATTTATTGCGGACTTTTTGTCCTCATCTTGGTAGTTTTTGTGTTGTTTCTTCTTTCACTACGTTTCGGCCAAATTTCACCTCTGGCCTTCTTTAGGTGATTTACCACGACCTCGGATAGGAATGCTGAGTCTTGTAACCGTATCCCCAGTAATTACTGCCTTCCATAGTTGTTGTCTATCGCACCACGTTTTTGTTTACTCTCTAACGAGTAAATAATACACAAACCGGAATCAGTCTTAGAGAATGCAACCTATAAAATTCTCTGGGATTTTGAGATACTGACGGATCACCGATTTCCGACCAGAAGACCAAATTTTGTGTTAATTAAGAAGAAGAAAGACATCTAGTCCTCTTGCCGTTCCGATGACCGATTGACCACGTAGTGAAAATAAAAGAAAGTGAAAAGATAAACAATTACTTGGACCTTGCGTGAGGACATAAAAAAAACTTTAGGACATACAGGTCAAGGTAATATTGATCACAGTTGTGCGTTTGAAACGGTCCCTAAGAACCTGGAGAAGGAAGTGGGGGATTAGATATCAGTGGGAGAACTGAGACTATCCAAACTACAACACAGCTGAGATTGGCTAGAATACTTAGAAGAGTCCTGGAGACTTAAGGAGACTTGCTGTCTCTTAGACTCCAGTGAAAGACCATCTGCGAACTATGGTATGAAACGCTCGTAAAGAAGTAAAAGTAAAGTTGGCGATCGTAGTCGAAGGCGACTCGAAGGCTCCCTTTTCATAAGCTACTACTCCGAGGTGTAGGGGAGGGCGCTACACCATTCCCTGGATTGCTCCACTTTACCCTTGATCCTAACCTTATAGTGCTGAGTGTTAAGCAAGGCGGGATCAAGTACCAATTTTTGAGCCTTTGGTATGACTCGACCACGGATTGAATTCCGAAAATAATAATAATCATACTAAATTGAAAAAAGTCGGGCCAGGATGGCATATAAAAATTCTGGTTGTAAACAAAATTAATCTCCATCTACAACAGGGGGTGTCCTCGTGGTGTAATGGTTAAAGCGATGGACTGCAGAATCGTAGTAAGTGAGTTCGTACTCCAGTCACGCTATTATGTTCACTTTCGGGCAAATACCCTTGGGAAAGGTATGAACCTCCTTATCCTCCCAGCTATGGGTTAAATAGTACCTCTACTGTTCTTCTAGGAGAATGGCTTTGGCATTAAATAACCAACAAAGGTCGATATGCCATTAAACAAAGAAACCAAACCAAACAATCCACAACAGATTTTTCTCTACAACTGAGTAAATGCTTACAAAATGTAAGCATACTCGAATGGACGATGAAAGAGAAAATCATCCTGATCAAGAAGAATATTCAAAAAGAAAACCTCCCCAGCAACTGCAGACCCATAACCAGTTTACAGATGATGTGGAAAATCATAACTACTCAGTTAAAAGAAGAGTTTTATTACCCGTTTGTATACGACAGATTATTTCCAGAAAAACAGAAAAGACGCAATAGGGGAACAAGAGGAACAGACGAACAACTACATACAGATTAGCGCATACATAAGAAACCAACACAGAGCAGAAAAATATAATCATGGTATAGATTGACTACAAAAAAAACTTATGGTATAGTTCCGCAAACTTGGAAGATATAATGTTTGAAATTGTACGAAATATCTGACAAAGTCATAGACTTAATCAGGAAAGCCATGGAAATCTGGGAAGTAAAATTATCAGCAGGAAGACAAACACTTGCTGTGGTGATAATTCGAAGAAGCATCTTTCAGAGAGACTCACTCTGGCCATTGTTATTCGTAATAACAATGAGGCCACTCAAATACATACATAGAAAGTGCACAGGGGGCTACATATTTACAAAATTCTAAAGAAAGATTAATCACCAAATGTACACGGATGATATCAAGGTATTTGCATAAAAGGAAAAAGAACTAAAGGCCCTGATCCAAACAATAAGAATATACAGCCAGGTTTGAGGGATAGAATTTTTCATTGAAAAATGTGCTATGTTCATAAAAGTGGGAAAAGACAAGCAACGGAAGAAATAGAACTGCCAAACTTGGAAATAATCAGAACACTTGGAGAAAATTACTCGTATTTGGGAATACTGGAAGCAGATAACATCACACAAACAGATATAAAAATATAAAAATAAAAATAAGAAAAAGTATCTGAAAAGAATAAGAAAACTTCTCGAGACCAAACCCTGCTACAGAAATCTCATCAAAGCATTTCCCTTTGTAAAATACTCTGAACCATTCTTAAAATTGATTCAAGGGGAAACTCAGACAAATAGAAGAAAAAGACACGTAAAATTGTGTCTATACACAAGGTCCTACACTCGAACGATAACATAGACAGACTCCACGTTTTAAGAAAAAAAGGTATTGAAGATTGAATAGGTGCATTCGTACAAGGATTCGAGAAATACATTTAAACGAGCAAAGAAAGACTAATTACAATAGCCAGTATGAGTAACAGCAACGTAAGGACAAACAGAAACGCAACAAAAACTAGAAAAAGAGAAATGGAAGGTTCAAACGATAAATTTGAGAAATTGCACGGAGAAAGACCTGAGTATAGCCAAGAAAGGGAAAACGGCATGAGAGAAACTGAATCTCTAATAACAGCAGCACAAAATCATACCATTAAGACCAAGTGGGTGGAGTGTTCGCCAAGGGTCCAGGAGACCTGGGTTCAATCTCAGGTCGCATCATACCAAAGACTTTAAAAATGGTACTCGATACCGCCTTGCTTAACACTCAGCAATATAAGGTACGTATCAAGGGTAAAATGGAGCAATCCAAGGAAAGGAGTAGCGCCCTCCTTTACACCTCGGTGTAGTAGCTATTGAAAAGGGAGCCTTCTGGTTGCCCTTTACTACGGTCACCAACTTTACTACTTATATCAGAGCGAAAATTGATAATACACAACAAAAGAACAAATGAAGGTAATGTGTAGACAAAAAGGAAACTTAATCAAAACATAAGCGGAGGCTGCAAACTAGCACAAAAGGCTTGGTTTCGGGGGGGGGGTGACAAGTTTTGCGGGTTATCTAATGCCAAAGCCATCCTTGTAGGAGAAGAGTAATTGTACTGTTTAACCCATACCTCCAAAAGTGAACGTCGTGGGCAACTGGATTTCGAGCACGCTTACTACTACGTTGCAGTCAAGCCCGTGAGTCATTAAACCATTCCCCCACCTACACGAAAAGAGTTCAAGACTAGGCATGAGTGGGTGGGAAAGGTAATCCACTGGGAATTGTGCAAGAAATTAAATTTGACCATACTACGTAATGATATATAAACAAACGAGAATCTCTCCTAGAAAAGAAGACCCTTAAATTATCAAGTATTTTGAGATAAAAAAGGATCACATAATCCTGGCCAGAAAGCAGACCGAGTGTTAATTCATCATCATCATCATGTTGCACCATCAGCACGGATATCCCTGAAACTCTCTCACCACCCCTCCCTATCGTCCATTTCTTCCGGCGGGTCTTCAGGGTTACATCCCTATCGGCACAGAGCTGCTGCATGTAGGTTCGAGCTGGTCTTCCTGCCTTTGCTCGGCCATGTCAAGGGCTCCACAGGAGTGCATCACTTATGAGATCGTTCCTACTTCTCCGGCAGTGTCCCGCATGTCTGATTCGTCTAATTTTGTTAGTTTTCGTGACGGGTGGTAGGTGGCCGTACAGCTGCTGCTTTGTGGGGTGCTGCCTCCGGACTTGTTCAATGTTGCTCGCAGCATTCTTGTCTAGGTGCCGTCAAGCTTTTTCTTCATACGTTTAGTTAGCATCCATGTAGTGCATCCATATAGCAGTATCGACACGACCGCTACTTGGAAAAAACAGCGTTTTATTTTATCGGTCATGTCTGACTTCCATATGACCGATAGCTGTCCATGCCTTTGCTAGTCGCGTGTTGCTGTCTGCTTCAGTTGACGAGACACTGCTTCCTAGGTAGGTGAACTTCTTAACTAATTTCAGAGAGCTCGCGTTTAGTGTGGCGATGTCGCCTATTTGATTAAAGCACATATATTCCGACTTGTGTGCATTGACATGAAGGCCAATGCCTGCAGCGGCTCGTTCCAGACTATGCAGTAGGGTTTCGCCTTGGGCGGGTGTATTTGCCAGAAGCGCTATGTCATCGGCGTAATCGGCGTCGGTAATTGTTTTTGCAGGGTACCTTCTGATTCTTTCCTTTGTTAGCTTGAAACCGTTTTCTTTGATTTTATCGATAGATGTTCTAAGCACGTAGTCTAGACAGATGATAAAGAGGCATGGAGCTAATGTGTCTCCTTGCAGTATACCTGCTATAATGTCGAAGTAGTCTGTGTCTCCATAACAAACAAGAAAAATAACTTGTCATCTCGTGGATTTTACCGTTCCAGTGGCTCACAGAGGGAAATTGAAAATAAGCGAAAGGATAGACAAATACGTGAATCTTGCCAGAGGATTGAAGAAGCTGTAGAATATGTGGATTAGGGTGGTGCCGACAGTAGTTGTACGCTTGGAACGATCAGCAAGGCTTTGAGAAAAAAATGGAGAAATTGAAAATCAGAAGAACAAAGATAATCCGGACCATAGTATTGTTAAGTTCGGCAATAATACTGAGAAGAGTTCTGAAGACCAAAGCTGATTTTCAGTAGCTTAGATTCCAATAAAAGACCACCAGATAAAAAGATGTAAAAAACCTCGCAAGGAATAACATAATTACAAAAAAGTTCTACAATCAGGTAAACGTGCATAATAGAATATCTGAAATTATCCTATTTACCAACCCCTCTGCTCGGGCAGGATATGACACAAGGTCAATTTTTAAGCGGAGTTTAACAGGTTTGAATTCAGAGTTTTCCTTCTCCTAGACTAGTTGCCTCACCAATGCTGAAAAACCCAGTCTGTCCTACTATTTACCCATAGCTGGAGGGAGAATAATTGGATTCATACCTTTCTCAAGGGTATTAGTGCTATGTGAAATGCAATCATTGTCGTCCAGGATTTGAACTCGAGTCGCCGTGTTCATTTCCTAAGACGATAACCATTTCACCACGGGCACCTCCAATCTGAAATTATACAAAATATGCGACAAAATCATGCACTTCAGGAAAAACTGGAAGGTATAATTAACAGCTGAAGTACAAACATTAGAAAAGGTAAAAATACCATCAGGCATCATCTCCCGACTCTCTCTCTTTGTTATCGTAATGATGCCACTCAACTATATACTTAGGAAATAAACAGGGGACTAGAAGTTAGTAAAAGGAGGACAAATATTAGAATAGCTAAAAATCCAATGAGGTATCATCTTCGTGTTCCATAGCCACAATTAACGCCATGTGCGAAATAGACATATAATGTTCATAACGATAGAACATATAAAGAACATAGGAATCTCGAAATTCGAAAACACGTAACGACTTCTTGTTCAGGTACAAAACATTTTTATTAACTTTGAGTTAAAGGTTTCGACGTAAGGAGGAGAGACACAATCTTCTATGCTGTCTTATTCATTTGGCCCCTATCTCGTGCGGCACCCACGGCGCGCAAATTCGTGTCACCTCAGCGAGCCCCAAAAGTCGACCGTCTTCTTCCAGTGTCTAGTCTCAACTCCCTAACTTTCTTCGGATTTTCCCAAAATCCTCCGCGCGCTTCCGGTGTGTGACGTCACCCGCACCCTGTCACCCCGTTCCGTCATCTCGGGCTATTGTGACATCTCTGAGTGGTACGTCCCCACCTACATCAAGGTTTGCACCTAACTAATCCATGTGCTGAGCCGAAAGGTTCTCAGCCTAACTAAACTCAAAGGCATGAACCGAAATCCCTTGGCCATTACGCTACATTTAGACACTGACTCTCACACTAATTATTGGTTATCGTAATGATGCCACTCAACTCTATACTTAGGAAATAAACAGGGGACTAGAAGTTAGTAAAAGGAGGACAAATATTAGAATAGCTAAAAATCTAATGAGGCATCATCTTCGGACACTGACCCTCACCTTAATTATTTGTTATAGTAACGATGCCACTCAACTATATACTGTATTTGACGGTATATAAAATGCTCTTGTTCATAAGATGCACCCCAATTTCAGCCGGGCAATTTAAGAAAAAACGAAGTAGTAATATTAAACGTGATAAAATTGATATAATGAATATTATCAATGTAAACATTTTTAATCAGCATAATAGCCTATTAAATAATGACAATATATATATAAAAGTTACTCTAAAATTTAAGTTAATTGTAGTTGCCAGGGAGCTAATTTCTGCCGACCATCGGGAATGTTAACTCCACACATGGCATATAAGACGCAGGGGAATTTTAAAATATGTTTAAAAAAACAAAAAACAAATGCGCCTTAAATGGCATCAGATACGCTAATTAGGAAATGCGCTGTGGAGTAGAAATTTACAAAATTAAAGGAAAAAATGGATGATATTAGAATATTTGCCAAAAATGAAAAAGAACGTGAAACCATTGTAGAATATCTTGAAAAAGTGTTCGACCCCTTTAAACTATTGTAAATTTCTCTTTATTGTCAATTAATGTTTCGCGTTGCTTTTTTTCTTCTTCTTTTTTTTACAGATGAAACATTGGTCCTGTTGGATTAATTACCATACCTAATCTTTATAATTTGTAGTAGAGTTCTGAAAGAGAGCGAAAAACACCCCGTACCAAAAAAAGAAAAAAAAATGGCTATGCAAAAATTTTTGGGGTACTTCACATAAACCAATCAGGGTTTTAAAACATAAATACTGAAAATTTATGTTCATTTTAAGAAATTACTGTTTATTGTTAATATTTCAAGTGGCTTCCCTTAGCTTGGATAAGGGAAGCGTATCAACTCTTTCGGGTCATTTAACGCCGAATTAAATTTCATACATATCTGTTTAGTATAAGTATAGTTTTTTGTATACTCATAATCAAATGTCAAAATAGTTCAGTTAAATGCCAAAAAACAGTTCTATTTCAAACAATTCAGATAAGCATAAGTACGCAGTTTCAATGTCAAAAACAGTTCCATTTAAAAAAATTCAGTTTAGCATAAGTACGCAGTTTAATTCTATTTGACCCATAGATATGACCCTTTCAGGACCTGGGAGCGATGCCAATAAAGGGGTTTTCTGCACTCCCCAAAACTCCAGCATTACCATCAGATTGTTTAGGGTCATATCTAGGACACTCGTTGAGGTGGGGGGGCGTCTTAGCCCTCTGCGGAGAAGCAGTCAATATATTCTACACTACCAGCAGACTTGGCAAAGCTTGGATAATTGCTTCAATACGCCTGGGAAGAGATGTGTACGAATCCTTCAACATCTTCATTAATATGAGATGCCATGGTGTCTGTGGCTGAGCTCCTACTACTCTTCAAAATTGTATGGATTCTTCTGGCCAACTCTTCTCTTTAATTCTCTCCACATACAATATCTAAGTCTGGCCTCTGAGATTGTCAGTGTTTCAATATGGTAACATCTACATCAGCCACACTCTGCTGTGTTACATGAAGTCTGTGACATGGAGCTTCGTCGTGCTGAAAAATCTCACCTACCTCCGGGGGTGTCCTCGGGGTGTAATGGTTAAAACGATGGACTGCGAAATCTTAGTAAGCGAGTTCGTACTCCAGTCGCGTTATTAATTCACTTTCGGGCAAATACCCTCGGGAAAGGTATGAACCCCCATATCCTCCCAGCTATGGGTTAAATAGTACCACAGCTGTTCTTCTCGGAGAATAGCTTTGGTATTAAATAACAAACAGGGGTTGATATGCCATTAAACGGAGAAACCAAACCAAACCAAACACCTACCTCCAAGATTGGTATGAAATTGTTCTGCAACTTGATGTATTTAGCACAATCTAAGTTACCGTCAATTTTAACAAAACTTACTAGAAACATCATTTTTATGCATTCTGAAATCATCAGTTTTACTTTCAACATTCACTCTTTTCTTCGTGACAAATTCTCGCTAATTAGAATGCAGCTTCATCCTAGTTTCATCGCTGAATCTGGTCTTATTCTATACATCTGCATCCGATAATTTATACCTCTTTGCCTAACTTAATCTTGACTTTAAATACTTTTTAGTTAATGTTGGTTTCTTATCAACAACGTACCTTTTCAGTTCATGTTCTCAAAGAATGTGCTTTGTGGTATCTCCTGATAACAATTCCATCACTTGTTTTGCAGTTTTCTTGGGCTGTCCTAATCGGTTTTTGTACCATCTTGTACAACAGCTTTCGAGGGCGATCAGAAAAACTTTCTTTGCCTTGAAGAGGATTTCTAAGATGCCGTTTCTTGAAATTTGAGTACCGAAGCTATGGCTCGCTGGCTCATATTTTTGTTCATCCTCGCTTCTTTGGAAATTTTTGACATGGTTTTAGATGTAAGAACTTTCACTATATTTATGCTGTGGAAAAAGATATTTGCATTATAATGGTGAGACATTTTACTGATTTAAAACACTGTAACTTGATTGGTTTATGTGAGGTGACCAAAAACTTTTCCTCGGCAATTTCTTTTGGGTGGTCTCACATCTCTCACAATCAGAACCCCTGCTATAAAATATGATTATGTATAGAAATTACCCCAAAAGGCAGCTCCTATTACTTTGCACTCAAATGAAGTAAGGTCAAAGTCAGTACCTGATACCAAAAGTATCTCGAAACGATTACTAATTCTGATACCAACCAGCAGACATGCGTTAAAATTCTTACATTAAATTTGACCTTGTTTAGAATGGGGGCTAATAAATTGATAAAACCAACCAGACGCGCACTCATGAGTGTCCAGAACCGCTAAAATTTGGGTGCCTTTTATCTAAGTCTTGACATAATAACCCTTTTGAGGCATCCTTAACTGACTAAACTTGTAACGCTCCCTAACAAAATTGTTTCATCAAATCTAAAAATAGGGAAAACCCATGAGTCTCATAAAATAAATTTCCAATTTTGTAGCAGACCAGAAGTAGAAAAAATGCTTACATACATCAATATTCTGAACCAAAAAATATCAGTTCCAAATTTCACGGAAATGACCAAGTTTTATCCCCAACTTTTATTATTTCAGCTTCAAATGAACAGCTACAGCAGCAATTGGAATACACCCTACTAAAGCCTGATTGTCACAGCTAGTGAATTTCAAAAAGGCAATCTGGACGTGAGGACACTTTAGAAGAACGATATACAGTAAAATTCTGTTTTAAACTTGGAAATAATGCTGCCACAGAAACGTATGGAATGCTTCAGACTGCTTTTCGACCATCTTGCATGAATCGAGCATCAGTTTTGGAGTGGCATAAGAGATTCAAGGAAGGCAGGGAGTCTGTGAGGGATGATGTAGGTGTGGGAAGAGTAAGGAAATCAATTCACCAGAGTTGATTGGCCAAAGGGTTAGGGTTAGGGTCACTATGTTGAGGTTATAAGGGAGTTCAGGAAGAGATTCCGTCAGAAGAGGCCAGCATTCTTCAAATCGGGTCAGTGGCATTTCCAGCAGGACAATGCACCAGTCCACAACTCCATCATTGTCACAGACTATTTGACCAAGATGGGCATCAACACAGTTCCTCAGCCTCCCTACAGTCCAGACCTTGCTCCCTGTGACTTTTGGTTATTCCTTAAGCTCAGGGGCTGTCGTTATGAGACAATTGAGGAGATGAAAGAGGCTGTGACGAAGATCATTGACGCACTCACACAAGGAGACTTCCAGAAGTTGTTGGAACGGTACAACAAGTGCATTGCAGCCGGTGGAGATTACTTCGAAGGGAACTATGGCTTCATGTGTGTACTATCAATAAAAGTGCCCATACGAAAAAAGTCTGGAAACTTATTTAATGATCCTCGTATACATACAAAAAGACTATTAATATTTACACAAAAACATTTTGTAAATTATTGCTTATTGCCAAAAGTAATACATGAAAGAATAACGTCTGTTTCAGCTCAACCTCCAGTTATTTATTTTTGTCTTCTTGTTTAATTTTATAATTAATCTCAGTATTTCACTGAGCCCGGGAGATTTTTCTGCTTCGTATGGTTAGAAATTAGTCGCAATTACCAATTTTTGCTTTGATATAATTGTTTCATATGACATTATTTTGTACGGTTATTGAAACAGATTCACTTTCTCTCTTCAGGTTCCCTCTGCGTAATCATATCCACAACATCACGTGAACAATTTCCTAGTTTTTCGCTTGACGTATCAATACAGTTGTTTACCCTTCCGATTTTGTTTTCGAGAATTTCTTTAATTGTCACTGGCCGATGTAATCAGTCTTTCTTTACTCTTTTGGTATATTCATCGAGTGCCTAAATTGTTTCATCCACGCAATTCTCAATATTGGCTAGTCCACTTCCTCTTTCTTTTCTTGACACATAGAATCTGTGAGTGTCATTTATTGGGTCTAAGGCCTTGTGCGTGGTCATCAATTTCCTTGTTCTTTAGTCCATTTGTCTGAGTTTCACTCTCGTCTATTTTCAAAATGATCAAGATTATTATTATTGTTGGTCGGTATTTTGTGGCATATCAAACCTTGTGGTTTACTTAATGCCAAACCCAGTTTTTATATATGATTTGTGAGCGAATTGTTTGTTGGTAACTATTTTCAAACGAGTTAGAGCTCATTTGTTTGCACACAGTTAAACACTGCTAATTCTATTCAATATTAATTATCAGTTTGTAGGTAGTTAAATTGTTTCAAGCATTGCTATTTAATATTAGTAATTCTGTTAATCAAGTATTCCAATGGAATAATAGTAATTACCTCAGAAGGGGTAGCGCCCTCCCCTACACCATGGTGTAGTAGCTATCGAAAAGGGAGCCTTCGGGTCACCCTCGACTATGGTTGCCAACTTTACTTACTTACCTCTGCTTTATTTTATGGAATAACTGATATTAACCCATAGTAAATGATTGAACAGTTCTATTTGACCAACAGCTTAGACTTTTACTCCGAGTTAGAGTGGACCTGGGAGTAATGGCAATGAAGGAGTACCCCACATTCTCCAAAGTCTCGCCATCAGATGCATTTTAGTATCATATCCTGGGCACTCCATGGGGGGGGTCTTTCTTACCGTAGGAGTATTCTACAATCATCGTTATTATTATTATTATTCCTTGAAAGTTTTTCACACCAGCGTTAGCTGATGGTCTTTCACTGGAGTTTGAGTGACAACAAGTCTCCTCAAGACTCTAGGACTCTTCTCGGTATTCTGGCCGATCCCAACAATGCTGTAGTTTGGATGGTCTCCACTCTTCCTCTTATTTCCCAGTCCTCCGGTCCCTGTACGAATCGTTTGAGGACTGTACCAAGAGTACCAATTACAACTGGTATAACCGTTACTTTCATGTTCCACAGTTTTTTTCAATTTCCTTTTTAGGCCCAGCTACTTATCTCTCTTTTCGTTTTCTTTCAATTTTACTTTGATCATCTCGGACAGCAAAGTCCACAATTCTGCAAGTTCTCTTTTTTTGTTGATTATTATAAAATCTGGTCGTCTGGCCTTTCACTGGAGTCTGAGTGACAGCAAATCTCCTTAAGTCCCCAGGATTCTTCTCAGTATTCTGGCCGATCTTAATGTTGTATACTACGCGTATAGAAATGTGGTCAAGAGAAGAGTTTGGGTCAATATAGCAGTCTGTCCCTGTCTCCACTCATCTCTCACACACCACAGAAACATCGAGAATAATGTGTGATAGATATATATTTTTATAAAGAAGTGTGTTCGTTCGTTCATTCACGCAATTCTCAATGTTGGCTTGTCCACTTCCTCTTTCTTTTCTTGACACATAGAATCTTTCCGTGTCATTTATTGGGTCTAAGGCCAAGCGGAAACATAATCAAATACAATTTACGACATCAATGAACGAACCAACACACTTCTTTATAAAAAATATATATCTATCACACATTATTCTCGATCTTTCTGTGGTGTGTGAGACAGGGACAGACTGCTATATTGACCCAAACTCTTCTCTTGATCATAGCAGCACTTCTCCTGCATCTTGGCTGGGGTGGCTCAATCGGGGATCGCTGAGGGCCACAGCCCTCAGTCTGCAAGCTAGTTCTCACTCTGGCATACCTGTCACCAACTAACTCAACTGCCGCCGGCACCTGCCTATATTCTTCCATAACGCCCACTTGCTTCCGCTTCTTCTTCCGCTGATTTACACAGGTGCATCTCTGATTGACGGCTCGGTCAAGGGTCAAGGGTCAATATATAACACTTAAGACCTTAGTATGCATAGTTTCGATTTCCAACTCACCCAGCCCCCTTACTAAGACTTTTGGGATCTTTCGAGTGCACCAATTACCATTAGTATCACCGTTAGCTTCATGTTCTATTCCATAGCTTTTTTAGTTTTCTGGCAAGATTTAAGTACTTGTCTCTCTTTTCGCTTTCTTTTATTTTCACTCTGTGGTCTGCTGGGATAGCAAACTCCACTATACAGCAGGTTCTCTTTTTTGGTCTTTTGTTAACTATGACTTGGTCACGTCTTCTGTAAAGTATTTGGTGATCTATTTGTATCTCAAAATCCCAAAGAACTTCGTGCATCCCATTCCCCATGATGGATTCTGGTTTGTGCATAAACCATTTGAGTTTCTTGGACAAACCCCAGGGATCAATTTCCCAACCCTATCGTGTCTAGTTTTATATTCTTTCTGCGCTAATTTGTGGCATCCGCTTATTATGTGATTAATCGTTTCGTCTCCATTAATCTACACTTGCTATTGTTTTTTATTATTATTATTATTATTATTATTATCATTTGTCTAATGAGTAGAGTCATACCAGAATCAAAAAATGGTACTTGATGCCGCCTTGCTTAACACTCAGCATTATAAATTAAGGATCAAGGGTAAAGTGGCGCAATCCAGGAAATGGAGTAGCGCCCTTCCCAACACTTCGGTGTAGTAGTTATTGAAAAGGGAGCCTTCGGGTCGCCTTCGACTAAGGTCGCCAAATTTACTTTACTATTGTTGTTGCTGTAGTTGTTTTTGTTGTTATTTAATTCCTTCTTCTAAACTACTTTTTCGGAGTTGTTCCAAGAACGCCTTATATAATACAATCGTTTTCTTAATAACCTACAATTTTTTTCCAATTTCTTACAATGTCAAAATACTTTTCCCAGTTTTATACAGTTTTTTTTTAAATTTTACTATCAGTTCTGTTGGTAATAGCAACATCCATTACCAGACAAAATATCATCAATTTACAATGCTTATATCTGATCTTGTGATCAAGATTGTGTGATTCATTTCAATTTCGAGTTCTGTCAACGTTCTTCTTTTTTGCACACTCCATTATTTGCATGGTCAAATCCCATTCATTAATACAGTTCTTTGTAAATTGCGTTTCCTTCCCAGTCATGTTTATTATATGTTTAACTTTCTCGTTTCTATATCTGCCAAGCCGATATTAACTCCTTTGTCGTATTCTGTTCGTTTAGACTTTAATGGCGTTTGATTCTTTGATTCGGCTTCCACTACTAAGGATTCAGTTTTACTCTTGAATTATCATTATTTACTCCTTGAGAGTTTTTCACATCAGTTTTAGATGATGGTCTTTCACTGGAGTTTGAGTGACAACAAGTCTCCTCGAGTCTCCAGGACTCTTCTCAGTATTCTGGCCGTTCTCAACAATGCTGTAGTTTGGATGGTCTCCTCTAACTTCCAAGTCCTCCAGTGCCTTTAATAATCCTTTAGTTACTGTAGCAAAAGCACCAATCACAATTGGTTTAATTGTGACCTTCATGTTCCATAGTTTTTTTCAATTCCCGAGCAAGGTCGAGGTACTTATCCTTCTTTTCATATTCTTTCAGTTATATTCTGTGGTCAGCCGGGACAGCAAAGTCGACAATTTTGCAAATTCTTTTTTTTTTTTTTTTTTTTTATTATTAGGTCTGGTCTTCGGGCCGAGATTAAGTGATCCGTCCCATCGGAGTTTCTGTGTGTCATTTTCAAGGAGAGATGCTGTGTTGTGCATATACCATTTGTTCGTATGGTCAAATTGAAATTCCTTGCACATCTCCCAGTGGATCTCTTTGCCCATCCAGTCGTGTCTAGTCTTATACTCCGCTAATTTACTGCATTCGCTTATTATGGGATTGATGGTTTCGTCTTTATCACCACATAACCCACATTTGCTATTTTGATGCGTCTTATCTATTCTCGCTTTGATATGATTGGTTTTTATAACGTTGTTTCGTGTTGCTATTAGGAGAGATTCTGTTTCTCTCTTTAAGTTTCCTTTTCTTAGCCACGACCATGTTTTCTCCAGTGAGATGTTGTTTATTAGTCGTTTAAAACGCCCATAGAGTTGTTTTCCTTCGCATTTTTGTTTCCTAGTTATTGTCATTCTATTGAACATCTTGTTATCAGTATCGTTTCTGATGGCTGTTATCAGTCCTCCTTCGTATTTTTCTATGTAGTCTTCGAGTTGTCTTATTGATGTGTCAACGTTGTCTTTGATGCTGGTAAGTCCTCTTCCTCCCTCTTTTCTTGATACATATACTTTGTCAACACCGTCTCTGGGATGTAATGCCTTATGCATTGTCATTAGTCTTCTTGTTCTTTGGTCCATTTGTTTAAGTTCATCCCTGGTCCACTTCAGAAAGGGTCCGGAATATCTTACAAGTGGAACAGTCCTAGTATTTATTCCTTTGATGAGGTTTCGGCTAGAGAGTTTTATCTCGAGTAGTTTTCTAGTTCTCCTGAAATATTCTTTTTGAATTTTGTCTTTCATTTCCACTTGTTTGATGGTGTCAGCCTCCAAAATGCCCAAATATTTGTTGGTTTCGTTTTCTGCGAGCGTTCTAATCTTGTTTTGATTTGGTAGTTCCATTCGGTACTTTCTTTTTATTCCCCCGATTTTTCCTTTCTTTTATCCTTTACTTCGGTCTCCACAGTATGTTCCACACTTTGCCGTTTCTTTTCCGTATCCATTAGGGTTCCTTTTTTTTCACTGGGCCAAGCCATTTCTTGTTCAGTTCCTCTCACTGCGCTTCTTCATCATCGCTATCAATAATGTTAATCCCGATACGTCGTTTTCTATTCGTCATTCCATTTTTCCCTTTAGCCGTGTTAACTAAAATGTCACTCAATTCATCAAACTATTTACCGATTACTGCAATTCACTAGCGCATATCTTATCGTAAAACTTTCGATTGATTATAAACAAACAATTTTCATTTAGTCTCATCGAGAGAAAAATTTCAACCTTATTCGGTTTTCTTTTATCCAGAACATGAATTTATCTTTTGTTGTTCATCATTTGCATATCAAATATGTATATTAAATTTGAATAGCAAATTAGTATATTGAATTAGCATATTAAAATTGCATATTAAATTTATATATTAAATTTGTACATTATATTTGCATAATAAATTTTTATTTTAGAATTGCGTATTAAATTTGCATATTAAATTTGTTTATTAAATTTTCATATTGAATTTGTTTATTAAATTTGTATATTGAATTTATATATAAAATTTGCATATTGAATTTACATATAAGATTTGCATATTGAATCTATTAAATTTGTATATTGAATTTATATATAAAATTTGTATATTGAATTTATATATAAAATTTGCATATTGAATTTATATATAAAATTTGCATATTGAATTTATATATAAAATTTGTATATTGAATTCATATATAAAATTTGTATATTGAATTTATATATAAAATTTGCATATTGAATTTATATATAAAATTTGCATATTGAATTTATATATAAAATTTGAATTGTAAATTTGTATATCAAATTTACGTATTAAATTTGTATATTAAATTGGCGTATAGAATTTAGATATTGAATTTATATATTAGATTTGCATATTAAATATAAAATACAATCCTCAGATTGTGTTTTATTTCCAAGTAAAGTTTCTCCGAACGATTATGCCTTCAATATCATTTTCTTGAGTATTTTAATTTTAGTTGGGTGGGGGATCCACGCGGAAAAAACAGTTGGCTTTTCTGAAGGTGAGAACCCAATATGTTCAATGTAGCAATCAAAAGTTAGACGAATTGTGGCCCAGGGTAGTGTTGGTTGGGCTGTTTGGCCGTGCCGGGGGCCCTAGTCATAAAAAGACCGTTGATAGCAGAGTTAGGAGGCTGGTCGTTTAAATGGCATAGAAAACTGACCAAGTCCTCGTCTGCTGTCCATTTCGCCATAGTGAGAGATTAGCCTCCAAGATCTTATTGTAACCAACTCCGTCTCAAGGCCGGAATGATAGAAATTATCATATGGTCATACGATTTTATTCTTGGGTTCCTTTTGTTTTTTTTGGGGGGGGGTTCTTTGGGGATCTGATCCGTTGCTTGTACTGTTTCGATCAAATCAAGGGGCCGATAGATTTGCTTTTACAAAGAAACACAACGTGGAAGTGGAGAAGACATCAGGTGGCTGGTGTGGCTGTGCAAGATTTGAATGATCCCGTCACATATTCATTATATAAATTTGGCATGTCGTTTCTTTTATTGTTCAAAAACATTTAACAAGAATTAAAAAAACAACAGTTCTCTTCTTGGTCAAGTCTAGAACTTACCACTACTCGTATCTATCTATCTATCTATCTCCTTCAGTTCACATCTATCTATCTATGATGATTCTCTTTCATGCCTCTATCTACTTCCCCCCCCCTCTCTCTCTCTCGTTTATTTTCTTAAGACTTTTATTCTCTTTATATGCGCACACATGGTTTTCTAGATGATTGCCTGATCGCCCTGTTTATATTGGCTTAAGTCAAAATCAGAGATTTCCAGAGCCAAGAAGATACACCATCAATTCTTGAACGTGAAGAAAATTATGTAGATGTTCAGAAATACATTTTATACAATCTTTCACTTTTATGATTAATCGAAGAAAGAGCAGTTTTTCTTCATGCTTCGCTTATTTGTCAGACATAAGAGCTTTTATTAAGGAAACAATGTCACCGACAACCGTTTCCTACAACATCATTGTTTTAGATATCATGTTGACATATTTCATTAAATTTTGCCCTTAGTTTATTCTGTTCTATAATCAGAAAGATTGATTGAATCCTTTCTCGGATATGACAGGATCGATCATACATACACACACATAGATTTACACACATACACACATTTGCATACAGAAACACTCACACACATGCACACACAAACGCACACACACACACTCAGACGCATGCACACACACACATAAGTGCACATGCACACAAAATGCACACACACATGCACACACACGTGCACATACACATGCACACACACGTATACGTACACATGCACACACGCACGCATACTCACGCGCTCATACACACAAACACACACATATACACAAACATACACACACATAAACACACACACACACACTCACACATGCATACGTAAAAAGAAACACACAAACACATATACACACACGCACGTACACATGTACACTTATACACACAACATACACACGCACACATCCACACACGAACTCACATAATAAATCTATTAATCATTAACATTTTCAAGTCATACTGACACCACGTATTTCCCTGACTCTCTCTCTCTCTCTCTCTCTCTCTCTCTCTCTCTCTCTCTCTCTCTCTTTCGCCAAACGTCCCTGATCGGTATTAGCAGGTCATCCAGACTGCATCAAGTGTCTGAACAGATATATAAAAGTGGGGAGTGACAAAGGTGCTGGATTGCGACAGTGTTGTAAGCGAGTTCACTTTGGTAAAGGCATGAATCTTCTTACCCTCACCCCAGCTAAGTGTTAGATAGTACCATTACTGTCCATCTTTGGAATTTTATAACCCACAGAAGTTCACATACCATTAATCAAAGAAACAAAACTTCTGTGTGTGTGTGTGTGTGTGTGTGTATTTACCAAACTCTCCGAACGAGCAGGATGTAACACTAGGTCAATTTTTAGCGGAGATTAACACGCGTGAATTCAATTTTCCTTCTTCTAGACTGGTTGCCATACCCAGATTAAAGAGCCAAGTTTGCTTTGCTATTTATCCATAAAAAGAAGGAAAATAGTTGCATGGATGCTTTTCCCAAGGTCATTAGTGCTATGTGAAATACAAGCAGCATCAGCCAGGATTCGAACTCGGATCACCGTGTCCCTTTCCTACGGCAAAAACCATTACACTACGAGCGCCCCCCTCTCTCTCTGCATATAGACACATATAAGAGTTGCGTAGACCCATTGGTGATGGCCAGTTTTACGCCTATGCGATCAAGAACCCTTTGTCTACGCAATCCTAAATTACATATGCTCTATATCCGATATTGAGCTCTCTTTATTTATAAATTCAGTAAATTACATCAATAATTATATATATAATCCCCAAAATAGATAGCGACAATTTTTAAGATAGAATTCACCTGAACCAGAGATATCTGCATTTTGTTATTCCTATTGGATATAAGTAAGTAAAGTTGGCAACCTTAGTCGAGGGTGACCGGAAGGCTCACTTTTCGATAGCTACAACACTGAGGTGTAGTGGAGGGCGCTACTTCATTCTCTGGATTGCTCCACTACCCTTGATCCTTACCTCATAACGCTGAGTGTCAAGCAAGGCGGCATCAAGTACCATTTTTTGAGTCTTTGGTATGACTCGACCGGGGATTGAACCCTGGTCTCCCGGGCCATGGGCGAACTATCTAACCTAGTCCCCTCCCTACCAAAATCAACATCTTTGTGACCCCGAAAAAAGTAGCATAAATATATGTAGGGGTAGTTTTTACACACACACACACACACATGCACATATATATGTGTGTGTATGAATGTGTGTCTGTGTGTAGTTGGCCAGCAGTCCTCGCATGTTTGATTAAATAATAAAGACACATTTTGTCAATATAATCTTATTAGAATCCTTTCAAGTTTCCTGACAAGTGTTTTGGTTTTATTTGGAATTGTTAGATGAATTTATCGAAATTATCCTGAGAGCTTTCAGACCTTTCATAGGTCATCATCAGAGGTTGTTTGCATATGTAAAGAGTTTTTTGTTTGTTTATTCTAATATTCTATTTCTCTTGATAATTTTTTTTATTTCCGTTGATAGCGTTCTGTTTTAAATTCGTTCGATGTCATCGGCATCTCAGTTTCATCCAATTTTGCGTTTACGTAATTTTGTCATGTTATAAAAACCTGAAAATTAAAAAAGCACTCTTTATCCATTGTTCCACTTATTTTTATCATATATATATATATATATATATATATATATATATATATATATATATATATATATATATATATATATATATATATATATATATATATATATATATATATATATATATATATATATATATTACAATGTCATATTTGGATCGGCCAAATAATCAGGATTCAGACCTGGAGTCTCCCTGTCTTGATAGATTTCTGAGCCTTTGTTTCACACCTGACGTTAGACTCATATCACATCTTTAAACTAATTCACCTCTTAACTTACTTGTGAATACAAACGTTTTGTAAGATCGTAACAGGCGCCTCGATGGTTTAATAGTCTACACTCGTTTTTATGTCCGTCAGATTTGAGCTTTGTAATCAACTAAAAATTTTGACTTCATATTTCTGTTGCAAATATGTTTGATATTTATTTATTGCAGCCTTATTAGCAGACAGTAAGTTTCAGTGTGGCCTTACTTTGATTTGTTTTAAATGGCATATCAACTTTCGAGCGTTATTTAATGTCAAAAATATCCTTGAATAAGAACAGTAGTGGTACTATCTTACCCGTGGCTGGGGGTATGAGAGAGTACATGCCTTTCCCAAAGGTATTAGTACGAAAGCAAATGTAATGGCACGACAGGGGTTTGACCTCGTTTACATCGAGGATGCAGTCCAGTAGTTTAGCCTTTAGGCTAGGGGAATTTCTCGAGTGGCCTTATTGATAGATACTAAATTTGAGTGAGGCCTTAGAAGTAAACAATAAATGTCATTGTGCCTTCATTAGTAATAAATTTCAATGTTGCCTTATTAGTAGATAATAAATTTGATGTGGCCTTAAAAGTAATAAAAACTTACTGTATGGCCTTATTGGTAAACAATCAATTTTAATGTGACCTTATTAGTGAAGTATCAATTTCAATGTACTTTTATTCAGAAATAATAACTTTCAGTGTGGCCTTATGAGTAAACAGAAATTTTAAGGTTACTTAATAAAGCCACCTTAAAATTTAAAAGCCAACATAAAAACCACCTTAAAACAATAAATTTAAGCGTGGCCATATTACTAGACAGGGTGTAGTGGCTAACGTACTGGACTGCAATATATTAGAAAGCGAGTTCGGACTCCAATCGCGCTATCACATTCATTTTGGGATTATTACTCATGGAAAGTTATGGACCCCCCCCTTATCCAGACAGCTTATGCTGTCCTTTTACAAGGATGTCTCTGGCATTAAATAACCCACAAATTTGGGATTATATCTAATAAATTTGACATAGCTGAAAATTCCTGAAAATTTATCTTCTTTAAAATAATATCTGTATCCTGGGTATGAGACTAAACTGCATCCGATGGTGAGGCTCCAGTTCGGAAGCACTGAGGGGTACGGAATCACGGATTTGTTGCCATTAATCTCAAGTTCACTCTAGCCTAGAGTGGTAATACCTGCTAGGATCCCATATATGGGTCAAAGAGATCCGTTTAAAAATTGGTTTGGTTTGGTTTTATGGCATATCAACTATTGTGTCTTATTCAATACTAAATCCTTTTTATACATCTATCAAATATATGATTTCTAAACATATTTTGGAGATAACATTTTTAAACGAGCCTAAGCTCACTTCTTTTTGCACACAGATAAATGGTTTCACTTATTTTATCTAATACGAATACTTCTCTTAACCTCAAACAGTTCTATTTCTAACAATTCAATTTAGCTTATGTGTTATATAGCCGTGACGAATGAATGATGAATGAAGGAATCAGAACACATTTCTTTATAAAAAAAATATAACCCTCTCAACTTTATCTCTCAAAAGGGTCAAAATTTGCGCAAGTGTGAAAGAGACACAGAGATAAACGGAGACGAAGGCAAACTGATATATTGACCCTTTCTTAACCACGCTGTGTCACACTCAGATTCAGACCCGTACGTCTTTTCTTCTTCAACAAGTCGTTCTCAATCGGTCTTCGCCAGGGTGCCATTTGGTCCCCTGCAGCCACTCTGAGATTGGCTGATCCGTTTATATCACAATGTTCCTGAGAATTTTATGGTCTCATTTCCTTGGACAAATTCTAGTTTGATCACATACGGTTTGTTAGTATGGCCAAATTTGACTCAAGACTGTAGACTGACGACTGGAGACTGCCGTGTGCTGCTGCACTTCGACCCACCTGGGTGGTGCCCGTCGGGCGCTCTCCGTGACAGCCCGCTGTGTATATATAATTTCATAACCCCTACACAGTGTTCTTTCGGCTCTGATTCACGTAAGCTGCTACTGATTGTTTACACTGGTGCGTCCTGCAATTACTTTGATAACACAGCTGGAACACCCGGCTCTGTCAAGGGTCAATATGCAACATATGTACAAAAATTTATATGCCAAACAATTCTATTTGATCTATTGATGGGACCCTGTCAGATGCTACCACTCTGGACTAGAGTGGACCTGGGAGCGATGGCAATGAAGGAGTACTCCGCATTCCCAAAAGCTCCAGCATTACTGAAATATCATCACCAGATTGTTTAAAATCATAATCAGGACACTCGTTGAGGAGGTCTTGCAGAGATACAGTCGGTGTATTCTACAGCCCCAGCCGATTGGGCAGCGTTTAAAAATTATTAGTATTATATATGAATGCTTGAAACCTTATACCAAATTATTCGTATTGAAAACAGCTATTTGATGCTACCGTTATTTAAAAAAAAAATTTATTAGTTACTTAAAACCATGTAAATTGCTTGAAATAATCGAAACCATATAACAATAAGCAAATAATCAGATACAAACACCGTAAACCATATAATTATGTGCAAACTATTTTTTCGATCTTTGCGAGTTTTTTTTTATTTCAATTTACTTCAATAAAGTCAGAGTGACAGCTAGTCTCCTCAGATCTCCCGGGCTCTTCTATGTATCCTTGCTGATCTTAACAATGCTATAGTCTCAATGCTACTTCTGATCTCCAGTTCTCGCAGTCCCTTTTTCAATCTCTTGGGGACCTTTCAAAATACTCCAGCTACTATTGGTATCACCGTCATTTACAATGGTTATCGTCGCAGGATATGGACACGGCGACACGAGTTCAAATCCTGACTGATTGCATTCACATAGCACTAATACCCTTGGGAAAGGTATGAATCCAAATATTCTCCCTCCAGCTATAGATAAATAGTAGGGCAGACTAGGTTCTTCAGCCTTGGTGAGGCAACTAGTCTAGAAGAAGGAAAACTCTGAATTCAAACCTGTTAAACTCCGCTTAAAAATTGACCTTGTGTCATATCCTGCCCGAGTGGAGGGGTTGGGTAAATAGGATCACCGTCATTTTACTCTTCCACAGTTTTTTCAGCTGTATAGTCTGTTGGCTGAGCTTAATTCACTAGATGAGATCTTTTTTTTTTCCTTGTAAATTAACATCACGACTGGTTTTCTGCCCGGGATTGGCTGCTCCGTTTGTATCACAAAGTCCCTGAGAATTTTATGATTTCATTTTCTTGGACAAATTCTACTTTGTGTATATAATATTTGTTTGTATGGCCAAATTTGAGTCTCTTGAACAATTCCTTTTAGATCAACTTTCCTACCCAGTCATGCTTGCTCTTTTGTGCAAGTTTGTTGCATTGGCTCTCATGTAATAAACAACAGTGTAAACAAATGACAGATGTTTAATTTAATTGTTAGTGACACATAGCAACCATTTGAACCACTTAAATTTGACTCATGCTAAATTGGATTGTTTGAACTAGAACTGTTTGAGCATTTAAATGTGTGTAAACAGATGACTGATGTTGAATTGAATTGTTAGTAATACATTGCAATACTTGGAACCATTTAACTATGTGCAAAAGAATGAGCTTAGGCTCGTTTAAAAATATTAACAAAATATGTTTACAAATCATATGTATTTAATATATATGTATAAAGAAGATTTGGCATTAAATAACCTAAAATAGTTGATATGCCATAAAACCAAACCAAACCAAATCATATATATCTAATATATATAAATGCACAATTTATTTTTATACATATAAAAGAAGTTGTCTCCCTTTAGTCGAGTGTGACCCGAAGGCTCCCTTTTCAATAGCTACTACACTGAGGTGTAGGAGAGGGCGCTACTCCTTTCCCTGGATTGCTCCACCTGATTACCCTTGACACGTTCTTTATTTTGCTGAGTGTTAAGCGAGGAGGTATCAAATACAATTTTTTGAGTCTTTGGTATGACGCGACCTGGGATTGAACCCCGACCTCCCGGACCATTGGCGAACACTCTGCCTACTAGGCCAATGAAACAGTTCTATTTCAAACAATTCAGTTTAGCTTAAGTACACAGTTTCAATGACAAAAACATTTCCATTGCAATCAGTTCAGTTTAGCATAAATACACAGGTTCAATCTCAAAAAACAATTCTATTTCAAACAAATCGGTTAAGCATAAGTACAGAGTTTAAATGTCCAAAACAGATCTATTTCAAACAGTTCAGTTTCTGTTTAGTTCTATGTAACCCATAAATAGGAAACTATCGGGTGCTACCACTCCAGGTCAGAGCGGACGAGGGAGCAATGACAATGAAGAAGTACTTAGCATTCCCCAAAGCTCCAACGTTACTAAAGCCTCACCATCAGATTGTTTAGTATGATAATCTGGACACTCATTGGGGAGGTCTTAATCCTCTGCAGAGATGCAGTCGGTGTATTCTACAGTCCCAGTCGACACGACAATATGTATAAAGAGGATTTGGCATTAAAGAACCTAAAATGGCTGATATGCCATAAAATCAAACCAAATTAAACAATCAAGGAAAGATTTCGAGAAGTGGAAAACATCAACATGGATAATTCACCTCATGTCAAATTCGAAGTTTCGGAGGTACTTTGATCAATGTTCAGGTGGAAAACTTACTCGAATGAGTGTTTTGAATTTCGAGGGGAACGTTTTGAGGAAAATTAATGTTTCATTCATTGTACTTTGATGCCTTGGTAAATACAGCCTTAATCTTTATACGGTTTGAACGCATCTCGTTTGCTGTTCGATAAAGTGAGAATCGTTAAAATGATTCTTTATTTTTATTTCATAAGCTGAAAGAACTTTTTACGTTATGTAGATATGTTAGCAGGACTGGCATTTTATTTTGTATATATTCATAGCTATGTATCTTTCCATATACAAAAGTTCTCTTCGAGTGTAATTGCTTATATATATATATATATATATATATATATATATATATATATATATATATATATATATATATATATATATAAAGCGCTCACACACACACACACACACACACACACGCAGCGTTTAGGAGCATGTTTAGCAAAACGGTTATTGTCGTAAGAAATGTAATTAGAGATTCGAGTTCAAATCCTGCACTTGAGAAAGGCATGAATCCATCTCTTCCCTACCCGGCTATGCCTAAATAGTAGAGCAAACTGAGTTCTTTAGCCAAGATTAGGCAACAAGCCGTGGAGAAGGAAATCTTTGAATTCATACCAACTTTACTCCTCTGATAAATTGACCTTGTGTCACTTCCTGCCCGTGGTGGAGGGGTTGGGTAAATACATAAACTGTTTATTAGCATTTCACGTAAGTTAGTGGACCATTGTTGCTGAGTTTGAATTTCACTGGGTGCCGAATATTTCTGGGCTTAAGCTAAACTTATCTTTGTAAATGACAACTTACGGTGTTCATTTCTTTCTTTCTTTCTTTCTTTCTTTCTTATCTGTTTCTCTCTTTCCACCCCCTCTCTCTTATAATACCCACTTTTTCCTTAGCCCTTTCGTTTCATTAACACATTTTTCTCTTATTTTTTTATTTTCTTCTTTGTCAAATTACTGTTTCTTCTTCTTCTTCTTCTTCTTCTTCTTCTTCTTCTTCTTCTTCTTCTTCTTCTTCTTGTCCAAAATCCATCGACCCACTTTGCTACTTCTAAATTATTCATTTCCCACTTCTTTTGTATTTTTCTCTTGATCGTATTTTTCGTCTTCAGACTCTCTCTCTCTCTCTCTCTCTCTCTCTCTCTCTCTCACCCCACCTACGCCGTCGCTCTCACTTGGTAGCGTCTCTCTTCCCTCAATTTATCTGTCAAAGCATACTCTCTTCTGCCCCCTCAATCCCTCAACTTCCAATTACCGCTTGTGCTAACTTACATGAATTAACCCCAAGCCTTTTGATCCCTTGTCTGTTATATTTGGTGAAGCGTGACCCCTTTGCACGCTTAGGGCTCGGGTCGGGCGAGCACACGGCAACTGTGTCGAAGAGAGTCTCCCGCCAAGAGTCTTCTTCTTCTTCTTCTTCTTCTTCTTCTTCTTCTTCTTCTTCTTCTTCTAGAAGTCGGACAAACTGGAAAAGTCTGGGACTCAACAAAGATAGTGGAATTGTTCTTCTTCCCCCGTAGGGGATAATTAAAAAAAGCCCAAAACGCCCGAATGTCGAGACGCAAGAACAAAACGCGAATCAGATTGATTGATTTATGGCATGTCAAGCTGTCTCGGGATATTTTATGCCAAAAGGTTAGGGAATTGTACTCATTGTATATTTACATGTACATTTTTTGCCATTACTATCTAATATAATTAATTTGCGCGCAGTTTCTGTTATTCCTATCTAATAATCAAGTGACTAATAATGATAATCCTTAATCAACAAATATGTCTTCAAGTAACTATTCATAATACATATAATTTACACAGTTATATGAGTACAAGTGACTATAGAGACCATTTTAAGAATCCCTGGATTTGACAAATAAGATCGAAGGATAGGGAAAGTATAGATGATCAGATCTTCAAATTATGTTAACATTAACAAATTAATTAATTAGTTCATATCAACTTACATGCATTCAATTAGGACAGCAAAGGTCAAAAGGTCACGAAAAGGTTATGAAAAGAATGTTAATATTTTAGTTTCTTGATACAATTATAAGAATATTTTCAATTAACCATTGCATTTTTTGTATTTTTCTAAAGCAATTTGTGTGCCCACTGATATATGATATTAAATATTCTAATCTAATCTTATTTACCAATCCGTCCGCTCGGGCAGGATATGACACAAGGCCAATTTTAAGCGGGTTTAACAGGTTTGAATTTGGAGTTTTCCTTCTCCTAGACTAGTTGCCTCACCAAGGCTGAAGAACCAAGTCTGCCCTACTATTTACCCATAGCTGGAGGGAGAATAATTGGATTCATACCTTTCCCAAGGGTATTAGTGCTATGTGAAATGCAATCAGTCTCATCCAGGATTTGAACTCGAGTTGCCTTGTCCATTTCCTACGACGATAACCATTACACCACGGGCACTTATTCTAATCTAATACAAATGATTTGTTCACAGTTGAGTCGTTTCAAGTATTCCTATCGATCACTAATAATTCAAATGTAAGTGGTTTCAAATAACTATTTCTACTTAATAATAATCATTTGTTTATTCATCTTTTAAAATTAACTGATTGTTTTTAATGGTATGTCAACCTGACTGGGGTTATTTTATACCTAGAAGTTTGTGTACATTGTACATTTATATTTACATTTGAGCAGTTTCTTCAGAGATTTTTTCACGCGGTTATATAATATAAAGTATTCTAATCTAATACAAATGATTTTCAAACACATCTATTTGACTCGTAGTGGAATTTTAACTGACCCTACCACTCCTGACCAGTTTTGATCTGGGAGTAATGACAGTGAAAGAGAATTCAACACGTCCTATAGTTCCAGAAGTAGGGCCTCACAATCAGGAGCAGTTTAGTGTCATATCCAGGAGACCCTTTTTTTTAAGGAGTCTAACCTCCCTGCAGAGGACAGTGTCACCGTATTCGATGCCTCGACAAAAGAGCAGACACAAAGCAGTTAGAAAAAAAAACAACAACAAAGATTTATTATATGGCAACTTTTCTTATTGTAATGATAATCAAAGTATCATATTACTTTGGTATGAATCTTCGAAAATATTCATCGGTAAAATTTTACCAGGTGTTAACAGAATACACAATCGGTACATTTGCTCTGAAATGTAATGTTGTATTAAAATGTTTTACATTGAAACTTGAAAAAAAAAAAAAGGAAAAAAAAGAAAACCAATACGAGATTTATTAAATCAAACATATATACAAATATTTCCAAATAAAATTAAAATTAATTTTTTATCGCCTCCTGCTCATGCGGAGAGGTTTGTAAAGTCTAATAAATGATTGCAAACCCTTTTTATCTGGAAGCCTTGCAGGCAGAGATTCGAGTACTCCCTGTGGATGGGTAAGTCCCCGCCTTTTCAAAAAGAGCTGCATCTGGTGCCAACGCTTCAGTTATGGAAATCTGAAGTGACAGAATACTCCCCCATTGCCAGTATTTCCACATTTACTCTGATTCCGATGCGAATTGAGTACTCCCTCATTGCCAATATTCGCACAATCACTCTGATGGGAATACTTGATATCTTATAACTGAGTGGAAAAAAAAAAACTCCTGTGTAACAACTACACAAAAATATAAACGTATTATGAATGCAGTTTCTTAATCTTTACAGCCCCGTCTGCTGGTGGATAAATGCTGAAGAACACGCCCATTCCATCCCAGCTGAGGAGTAAGACCCCACCTCTAACAAGTGACCAGGATACGATACTAAATTATCTGATGATAACGCTTCAGTCGTGGAACTTTGGGAATGGGAGTACTCTTTCATTACTATTACTTTCAGGTCCACTCTGACTAGGAGTGATAGTACCTGTCTATGAGTCAAATAGATCAGTCAACACTGGTGCGTCCATGTGTTGGAGTCCATAGGGGAACATCATTAATGAGTTCATCCATACTTCCCCAGAAGTACCCAACATATCTTGCTCGTCTTACTTGGATAGTTTGTGAGATGGGAAGTGAGTGGCTGAACAGTTGCTGTTTTGTAGGGGGCTGCTTCTAGGATTTGTTCAAAACAGCACGCATCATTTTTGTATAGTATCCATCTAACTTTTTCTCCAAGCGTTTCCGCGCAGTGCAACCATACAATAGTACTGACACGGCAACCGATTGGAAGATTTTCTGTTCTATTTTTATAGATACATTATTTGATCAGTTGTTCAATTAAGCAGCTTATTTCGTTTTTTTTTTCTCAGATGAAAAATTGTCAACCATTAATTTTGACAAGTACTTTCTGATGTTATTGTTATGATAACGGCTTGTTGGGATTGTAATTAGAAAGATGAATGAGGCTGTTGATATTTTCTGAACTATCTACCAAGACAGACATGAACAACGAATACAACTATTTTTGTCCGATAATAGTCGATACATTTCTACATAAGTTTCTTATACTAAGTGTAACATTCATTACGGGACATAAGTAGTATTATGAGAGCTGTGTTCAAAAAGTATTGAAACCGAAGCTGTATTTAAAGGAACAATGAATAAAACGTTATTTTTCCACAAAATTGTTTCCTTAGTATTTAACAGACGTATTCCACTGAGTTTTACCACTGGTCAAAGCATTTCTGAAATTCCTCTTCTGGTGGGGTTAAAAACTGCGTCGTCTTATTTCGATTAATGTCCTCCATGTCCTCAATTATTATGTATGAGATGACTTTTTTTTTTATAAAAGAAACAAGAAAAAGTTGAACAGAGTAAGGTGTAATAATTATGTATGTCTCATTCAATTTTTTTATATTTCGATATTTATTCACAGCATCATCAGGATATATGACCAGAAAAATCTGGTATTCGTTAGTAATAAGATTATTATACACGTATTGATGCGTTAAGATTGTTATTTATTAAGGGTCATGTATTTCAAACTTCCTGGGTTCAATCCCAGGTCGGGTCATACCAAAGACTTTAAAAATGGTACTTGATACCTCCTCGCTTAACCCTTAGCAATATAAGGTATGTATCAAGGGTAAAGCGGAGCAATCCAGGGAAAGGAGTAGCGCCCTCCCCTACATCTTGGTGTAGTAGCTATGGAAAAGGGAGCTTTCGGGTCGCCCTCGACTAAAGGGAGACAACTTTACTTTACTTATTTCAAACTTATGATATTTATAACATATAATACTGATGCAATAAAATATCCTGGAAGAAACTTAACGGTCATGTCTTTATATCATAACAACTTTATTGATCTGTAACCAATCAAGAACAAAGATACAAAACAGGAAGAAGCATATGTGTAAAATAGAAAAAAAGCTGAGTTATTTTGAATAAGATTATGTATGGTTATCTTCGGTTCGGTTTCTTTGTTTAATGACATATCAACCTTTATAGGTTATCTAATGCCAAAGCCACCCCCCTAAAAGAACAGAGGTGGCGCTATTTAACCCATAGCTGGGAGGATAAGGGGGTTCATACCTTTCTCAAGGGTATTTGCCTAAAAGTGAACGTAACAGCGTAACTGGAGTTCGAACTCGCTTATCACGATCCCGCAGTCCATCGCTTTAACCATTACACCATGCGGATCCCCTCCCCTATCAGGCTTATGTAATGTACTGATTACGTAAAGCAGAATTATGTGTGCCAATGTCACAAGGGTTCTGGTCCCTTGAGAGAAGTACCCACGAACAGACGAACAATCCCATTTTTCTCCTATAGCATCTCGAGCGGAAGAGAATTGTATTCATGCCCATTTCATTGTTGCTATGACAACTCCTTGTGTTGCTTCCGAGCGAGTGTTCGGAAAATTCATTCAGCAAGTATAGGCAGATAATCCAGCATACATGTAACAGTCCAATTTTATTAGTAACGCTCGCCAGGAATTCTGACCATTGACAATCGTTTCCTTCCCGATTTTGAATGCATTTCTATTGTAAAATTATTTGCTTTACAATTATACAAATCGGACAATCAACCATATTAGTTAGTACAAATGATCTTCGGCTAAGTTAAATGAATATGAAGAAATCCGAGAATTTATGTTATGGATTAGTCTGTAAGGAAAGAAATTTCCGACTAATGACAACTTCTTTCTGATTTTTTATGCAATTACATGGTAAAATCATTAACAAACATCAGCAGTATATATATATATATATATATATACTTCCCCACCCCAACAACGGGGGGTTGAGCACTCCAGTGGGGAATAACTGGTTGCCACTTACCCTTAAATGCAAAGCTCTCCTCTTGAATTGAGCACTCCGGTAGCTGATAAGTATATATATACATATATATATATGAGTGTGTGTGTGTGTGTGTAAATTCCTTCTGATACGCTGAGGTTGACGATGGCTCTGTGGTAAGATATCCGACTGACTTTACGCCAGTCAGGTTTTGATCCCAGCTTGAAGAATCTCGCATGTCTAGTCACTTTAAAGAGTTTTGATACAAGAAATAGTCTTTCTGTGGATGACAATATATATATATATACTTCGAGGAATCAATACTTTTGAAATACTTTGTTTACCTGGAGCAAAATTCAGCAACTGCGGATGCTTTTGTTGAGGTTGTGAAAGTGACGAATAACACTGAACTGTGGGACGCCAAGCTCGTCTGATACTCTCCGAGTTCTACTCACCGGATTTACTTCTATGGTTTTGATTACAGCTTCAAAATCCACGATTTTAGGTTTATCTGACCTTGTTTGATCGTCGAGGTTCTTGCAACCCGAGCGAAATTTATTGAAATATCTGGTTACTGTACTGTGATCAACTGTGCCTTCACATTTTGCACAAAAGAATGTTTTTAGTTTTTTTCATGGCGTCATGGCTAAGTTCAAACTTGTAAGGCATATGTTCCCTTGTGCGGCTTTCAAATCACACACTCAATAAATTAATGTACAACATGTCAGCGCACAACTACAATGATATTATCAACCTAGACCGACTTCCTTTGGGGTGTCCTCGTTTTTCGCACCTATCAATCTGAGAAGAACCACAAGAAGTTTCTCGCGAAGCGTCATTGGATGAATTCAAAACGTAAAATCCAATGGCATCAGTTATTCTTGATATTTTTAAATTGAAAACATAGACGTCATTATTTGAATAACAACTTCATATTTGTTCAACGCCATGTTTCACATAACATTTTTGTAAATAAACCATATATTGTAAATAAAATCATTCATTCCATTCGGGGTTTTTAAGTAGGTCTTTTCACAGAGCAAATGTGGTATTTTGGTGTTAGCAGCGTGATTAGTGATGGATGACTGTCTATATATTGTACTGTTCAATGGGTCGGCGAATGCGACTAGCTAGGCTCCTTTAAAATATATAGAAATATATGACCGCTTCTTTTCCCTCCCCCATAAAATTTTAAGGCTTCATGTAAATTTAAGGGAATAAACAGTCAAACTCAAAAAATGATTTCCCTGACTGAATCATTTCCATACCCAGATAAACAAGTGATACCTGAAGAAGGCCGGATACATCGGCCGAAACGTTATGTTACAACTAACAACAATAAAGATGAGGACAACAGTAAAAAAAAATCACACACAAGATATTGCGTATCAAGCCTCATCTTAAAAATTCAGACATAATTTTTTTTTGTTCAATTTAAATAAAATGCAACCTTAAAGGAACAGAATGTAAGATTTTCGTTCAAAAGAAATAAGGTCGAAAGTTTTGAGTAGATTTACGGAACGAATCTAAAATCTTGGGAAGATTTAACTATTTAATTGTTTATTCATAAGATTAAGGTTGAATCGAAATTAGATTTTTAAAAAAGAGGTGGGGATGATGTATCTATGATTCTAAAAATTTTAAGAAGACACAGAAACACCGATTGGTCAATAAAGGCAAAAATACTGACGCTAAAATTACAGTTTCTCGAGCCGATATTTTTTTGCAGAAAAATTAACACTCTTTAAAGTATGGAAATCAGTTGATTTCTTATATATATATATATATATATATATGGGTGAGTAAAAAGTTTTGCAATAATTTGGTACAAGCTAGTTTGCGACGCCTATATCACGTGATCGAAGCCGCTCAAGCTGTGAAAGGTAGTCGGTTTGGTTTGGTTTCTTTGTTTAATGGCATATCGACCTTTGTAGGTGATTTAATGCCAAAGCCATTCTCCTAGAAGAACAGTCATCATCATCATCATATCGTGCACGAATATCCCTGATCCTCTCTCGCCACTCCTCCCTATCGTACATCGCCCTAGGTAGGTCTTCAGGACAACATCACGTATCCTCACATAGCTGCTGAATGTATGTTCGTGCTGGTCGTCCTGCTTTTGCACGGCCATGTGTGGGGGTCCATAGGAGTACATCTCTTATGAGTTCGTCCCTGCTTCTCCAGCAGTGTCCTGCATGTCTGGTTCGTCTAACTTGAATAGTTTTCGTGATAGGGGGCAGGTGGCCGTACAGTTGGTGTCTTGTGGGGTGTTGCCGCCAGGACTTGTTCAAGATTGCACGTACCATTCTTGTGTAATTGCCGTCTAGCTTTTTCTCGCGAAGCGTCGTTGGATGAATTCAAAACGTAAAATCCAATGGCATCAGTTATTCTTGATATTTTTAAATTGATTTTCTTTAAAAACAATTTGATTTGGCCTTTTCAATTTCGGTTCCCAGATTGTGTTCATTTCCATATTTGGTCAACTCAAGAGGTCAAGCGACACATATGTTGGGCCATGTTGACCTGTTGAGTAGACCAAGATTAAACAATAAAAATGAGGATAACTGTCCGAAAGATAACACACAAAATATTGAACAAAAACAGTTTGTTACACATATACTAGAACTAATGTTACATCTTTCCTTGGCTTATGAATTTTCAAGCTGCATCGGCATATTTATAAGTGCTTAGAAATACTTTCTCTTCGACATAGAGACATACTCATGCAGCGGTCTTTTACGTACAGCAAATATAATGGTTAGATTTTGGCAATGCAAACTGTATCATTGAATGCATTAACCTTTCTTTCTTGTTATGTAAATATCGGAGAATATTTGATATTTAATATTATCTTTGTAAATTCTGTTTTGCAACAAACTTTTCACCCAATTTAAAGAAATAAAATTTATTTCATTTGTATATCGGTGTTTTATTCACTCATACACATTCATCCGATATATATATATATATATACCTTGGTGTAGTAGCTATTGAAAAGGGAGCCTTCGATTCACCCTCAACTAAGGTCGTCAACTTTACTTTTCTTAATATATATATATATATATATATATATATATATATATATATATATATATCTTTTAAAAAAATTAGTGAAAAAATGGATTACTTAGACACTTACAAAGGGTTTAGTAGTGATATTTCATTCTTTATTCAAAGAATTTCTTCAGACAAAACATTTTTTTTAGTTTTATTACATTTAATCAATTGAAGAAATAGAATAACTAAGAAAATAAAGGTGTTCCCTCAATTGCTTGAATGTAGAAAAACTCAAAAAACGTTTAGTCAGAAGAAATTCTTTGAATAAAAAATGAAATATCAATACTAAACCCTTTGCATGTCTGATTTATCCATCTTTCCATTTATTTTTATAATCAGATTCACCCCAATCTACCATTTCAACATATATATATATATATATATATATATATATATATGTGTGTGTGTGTGTGTGTGTGTGTGTGTGGTTTGTAAGCGAATTTGTAAACATGCTAGAGCTCATTTGTATACAGTTAAATGGTTATACATATGATTTGTAAGTGAATAGTTTGTAGGTACTCTTATTTTAAAATGAGTCAGAGATAATTTGTTCCATCACGAGTATTTCTATTATTTGCACACAAATATTATAATATAACTAGTTCTATTTCGAATTAAAACTATTTATGTCTGCAATATTTGAAACCATATAATTAGGTGCAAGCAAATGATTATTTGCACTTAATTAAATGGTTTCAAACATCTCTATGTAACATAAGCAATTCAATTTTAGCATACAGTTAAAGACTTTAAAATATTGCTATTTCATCATCATCATATCGCGCTGGTAGCACGGATATCCCTGACCCTCTCTCGCCACTCCTCCCTATCGTTCATCGCCCTAGGTAGGTCTTCAGAACAACATCCTGTATCCTCACATAGCTGCTGAATGTACGTTCGAGCTGGTCGTCCTGCTTTTGCGCGGCCATGTGTGGGGATCCATAAGAGTACATCTCTTATGAGTTCATCTCTGCTTCTCCAGCAGTGTCCTGCATGTCTGGTTCGTCTAACTTGAATAGTTTTCGTGATAGGGGGCAGGTGGCCGTACAGTTGGTGTCTTGTGGGGTATTGCTGCCAGGACTTGTTCAGGATTGCACGCAGCATTCTTGTGTAATTGCCATCTCGCTTCTTCTCCAGTCGTTTTGTTAGCGTCCATGTAGTGCATCCATATAGCAGTATCGATGTGACCGCTGCCTGGAAGAAACTGCGTTTCATTTTATCGGTTAGGTCTGATTTCCATATAATCGATAGCCTATTGATAGCTGTCCATGCTTTCGTTAACCTCGTTTCGATGTCCTTTTCGGTTGATTCGACGCTGCTTCCTAGGTACGTGAATTTGTCTACTAGTTTAAGTGGGGTTCCTTCTAGAGTGGAGATGTCTCCCGTTTGATTATAGCACATATATTCCGTTTTGTGTGCATTAACATAGAGGCCTATGCTTGCTGCTGCTCGTTCCAAACTATGCAGAAGAGTTTCGGCTTGGTCAGGTGTATTTGCCAGTATCGCTATGTCATCGGCGTAGTCGGCAGCGGTAATTGTTGTTGCGGGGTATCTTCTGCTTCTTTTCTTCGTCAGTTCGAAGCCATTCTCTTTGATTTTGTCAATCGATGTTCTAAGTACGTAGTCTAGACAAATGATAAAGAGGTACGGGGCCAGCGTGTCCCCTTGTAGTACTCCTGCTACAATGTCAAAGTATTCTGTGTCTCCATCGGGTGATCGTACTTTTACTTTAGTGTTTCTATAGAGAATCGTTATTGCCGCTACGGTTTCTTTAGGTATGCCGTACGCTAGTTGGATTTGTTCCATCTTTCCTCTGTGAATGGAGTCGAAAGCCTTGGTAAAGTCGACAAATATTAATGTCGCTTGTAGGTTCTTTGCCAGTACACCTTCAAGGATTCTGCGGATGGTTAATATTTGTGAGGTCGTGGATCTATTTCTTCGGAAGCCATTTTGGTTTTTCCTAAGTATGTTGTCGATTTTGGGTTCTATTCGGTTTCGTAGTAGGGCATTGTAGATATTGGCAGCTATGGATGTAACCGTTATGCCTCGGTAGTTTTTGGCTAATCCGAGGTCCCCCTTTTTAGGGAAGGGGAGTATGCATCCCTTCATCCATCTATCTATCGGATTTTGATTGTATACTGCGTTGCAGTTGCGGAGCAGTATGTCGTCGAATTGTCTGGTCTTCCATACTTCCGGGGGAATTTCGTCCAGCCCTGCAGCTTTCCTATTTTTAATTTTTCTGAGAACCGAGTCGAGTTCTTCTTGAGTGAACGGTCCTAGTTTAATGTCTAATTGTTTGCTAATTATTCTGGTGATTGGTTCAGGCGTTATTTTTGGTGGGTTTCCAAGTAAGTTTTCGAAGTGCTGTTTCTTGTTGGTTTGCTGCTTTAAGTTTTGCTTTGGCTGTGTTCTTTCTTCTGCTCACTTCGTTTATTGTTTGCCAGGCTATTCTAGATTGTCTATCTTCCACCGAGTCTCTAATCTTATCTATCTGATTTTGAATGTATTCTGTCTGTTCCTTTATATATATGCCTGCTAATTGATATTGTGCCGTTTTTAGTTTTAAGGCATTTGTGTTTGTTGGGTTTTTTCGATAGTTTTTGGAGGCTGTTTTCACTAGTGCACGTTTTTCTCTCGCCGCTAAAGTTTCCCATGGGACTCTATATTTAGTTTTAAGTTTTGTTGGAATGTATTTTGCTGCTGCCTCGCGGTCGTATTCGTCGTTTGGTGTACTTTTTTCGGTCTTTTCTTGTAGTGTTTCGAATCTGTTTCTTAATTCTAATACGTATTTATCTCTTATATCTTTGTTGTTTAATAGGGCCCAGTCATAGTGTTTGGTGGTCGCTGTTCGTTTGGCGTTTTTTCGTAGGCTTAACCGTATTTTCGCCGTGACTATTCGGTGATCGGTGGACACACCCTCAAAAGAGGAGTATGCCTCGCAATTCAGTGCACTATTTTTCCATTTCTTGTTTATAAGGACGTAGTCTATCTGAGCTTTAGTATTGTTTGCGTACGTGTATGTCCATAGTTTGCCCTCTCTTTTTTGGTAGTTTGTATTGAGGCATGCTAATCTATTTTCTATCATGAAATCTGTTAGATTTTGCCCACTCTATTTGACGTGTTGTGGAGGCTGTATTTGTTGTTTCCGTTTTTCCCGATTTGGGCATTCATGTCTCCGCCAATGACTAACATGTTGTGTTTCGGGATGCTACGCACTAATGAGGATAACTCATCGTAGAAGGTGACTAGTTCAGTTTCTTCACTAACATTGGTGGGGCTGTAGCATGAGATGATTGTTTCTCTGGGGTTTCCGTTAAATGTAGCTGCCATCATTCTAGGTTGTATTTTCTCAACGCTATTAAGCGTTTTTAATGCTCTAGGTCCTATAAGTAATCCTACCCCTCCTACTGCGGCGTTGACAGAGTTTTTCCATGCGGATACAGTGGCGAGCGACCAGCCATTGCCAGTTTCGTGATATTTGATATCTTCGGTGTGTGTGTATCTGTGTTCTTGTATGCATATTATGTCTATCTTATGTTCTTCGGCCGATGCGATTAGCTCTGGGAGTTGTCCTATTCTATTTAAGGTTCTTACGTTAAATGTGGCTATTTGTATTGTTTGCTTGCATTTTAGTAGTTTTGATTGTTTGAGCTCTGTAGCTGATTTTTCGAACACTGAGGCCAGGGCTCCAACCTCAGCAGGACGCGCCTCTTTTTTACCCGCGCGAAGAGCGATGCGGTTTGTGTATGTGGTTTGGGTGTGGGTCATGGTTATCTTTCGATGGCTGTTTTATTCTCTTCTATAGAAGCCACTCTTATAGAGGAGCAGCAGTAGTTCCCCGATCGAACTAACGATCCTGAGCGTAAAGTCGTCAAACTCACGTCCAGGACCCGTTTAGGTATTGAGTTTGGTCGTCCATGGGTTTATTCAAATACCTTTACGTACATCATGCTGCTTCCCATGTGTACGCAAAAAAAAAAAAGGGGGGGGTGGATTTTGGTTTAAGTTTTAAGTTTTAACTTAGTTAAAGTCCAAGATTAAGGTACTTTCGTATCACTTTCACTGGTACTGACTTTTGCTTTTTTTTTTCTTTTTTTTTTGCTGTATTGGGACTTTTCCTAGGCTTTTTATTTATTTATTTATTTATTTATTTTTTTTTTTTTAGCATGAATCATTTGCTAACACACAATTTGAATTTTATAAAGTTCTACTTGACCCATAGATAGGAGCCGATCAGGTGCAATCACTCCGGGTCAGAATGGACCAGGGAGCAATGGCAATGAAGGGTTACTCCACATTCCCCAAGACTCCAGCATTACTGGAATCCACTTTTAAAAATAAACGAAATCTTTCCAATAGCATAACTTAAACGAAGAGATTTCTCGCTGAAATATAAAAAATTTTTTTTATAAAATTGCAAATCTATTTACCCCACTCCAGGATTTTCAAAGAATTTTTTTCAACTTAGCAGGTAAATTTTGGCAGTAAATAATTCTAAAGATTTTTAATTCCTAACCACTGATAATACCTTTATTCCATTCTCTCAAAGGATTTTCTATAATATATATATATATATATATATATATATAAATATATATATATATATATAATTAATAAATAAACAAATATATATTAGATTTATATATTTAATGCCATGGAAGTTTGTCTGCGACCTTTGGTTTCATGAAGTTTTTACAAACAACAATCTTCTAGCAGATAACGAAATGAAATGAATGATTCGAAAATCGAAAAATACCATTGATTTATTCATTTGTAAACGTAAAATTGGCTAAAACGAAAACGGAAAACTGTGGATTAGCGGCACAATTCCCTTGGGAAGGCATAGCCACATCTGTTCGCTCCATTACCAACTATAAGTAAGTAGTAGGGCAGACTGGATTCTTTAGCCTTGGTAAGGCAACCAGTTTGGGAGAAGGCAAACTCTTTATTCAAACTAGCCGCACTCTCGTTAAAAATTGACCGGCTCATGGTGGAGGGGTTGGGTAAATTCATTCAAGAATTGTCAATTGTCTGAGTACATCTATCGGGTTTAAATGCTGTCGACACTAAAACTTAACGATTAATTCTGTTTTAATGTGATTTTTAAGGAAATCCTAACAATGATATCATTGGTTGGGTGACTAACTCGTATTAAATTAGACGAGAAAAAAAAAAAAAAATAGCGTCCCGAACTAGAAATGACCAGTAAGTATCACAGCTGCAGAAAGAGACGACACAGCAAGAAATTATTAGTTTTTCACACGTATTTTTTCTGTTGCCCTTTTCTTCTTTTTTTTTTTTTTTTTTTTGTTGTTGTTGCAATTCTCGGGTCGTCATTCTCCAACAAATTAATTAAACAGCACTGAAAGTAAACGAAGAATAAGCTTCTAGCAAGATTTGAACTCTCCTCCTTTTTCCCTGGAGTGTTGTCTGTCTGTAAACTTATTAATCAAGCTTCGAGTACCAAGCAGTTGAGGATATGCACTGTTTACAGTCACAGCTACAAGGATGAGTGTTAAGATGATATTAACGTGATGAGTGTTGAGAATTTTTTTTTTTTAAATCTACATTAAATTCACTGAATATAATAAGTTGAAAGATAACAATTCGAAAATTGAATAATGAAACATTCTACAATAAAAACGAATATTATTAGGCAGGTACATACACATACATGTACACATATACACACACATATACAAACACACGCATATCCACATGCACGCATGTACACACGCACACGCGCGTATATACACACACACACACACACGGACACGCACACGAGCGTATACACACATACGGACAAGCACACGCATACACACACTCATACACACTCATACGCATACATGCATACGCGAGTGTGTATTTGTGCTGTGTACAATATCGCTCGTAAATTAGACAATTAACATCTTTTTTCATTAGAACACGTTTATCAATTCTATATAAAAAGTTAATTTTCTTCTAAATCAAAGATACCAGGATTTTATTTCTTCTTGAGGACCATAACACAATCAAAACGGACATTGGTAGGTATTATTCATTTTCAAATTCTTAAGTATTGAAAATTTACGAGAAGAGCAAAACAAAACAAAAAAACAAAACAAACTAATGGATAAACAAATAAATAAAACAGCATAAAAATATATAAGACACGGTACTTTCGGAGCGCTAGATATTTATATTTTTGCTTACAGTTTCAATACTGTAGAATTTGGTTATCAATAATACCTAATAATATCTGTTTTGATAGTGTAATATCCCGCAAAAAAATGATAAAATCCAGGTATCTTTGGTTTAGAAGAAAAGTAACATTTTATTCTTTTTTTGGTTGGGATATACTCATAAAAAAGATTTTAGAAGTATTTATTCATGGTTGATACTGCTTACACACATAATGTTTGCGTGTGCATGTGTGTCTTGCGTGTGTATTTGTGCATGCCTATTCGTTTGTTGCTATGGGTGCACTCATTGCTATGTGTGTTTGTGTTTGTGTGTATGCATTATTCTGTGTGTGTGTGTGTGTGTGTGTGTGTGTGTGTGTGTGTGTGTGTGTGTGTGTGTGTGTGTGTGTGTGTGCATGTGTGTGCGGTTCGTTTGTATCAGTCTAAGTTTCTTGCTGGCTTAAAAAGCTACATCCATTCAAAACATAGCTGGTTATATATATATATATATATATATATATATATATATATATATATATATATATATATATCACAAGGTCAGAAATACAGGGCAGCGAGTGAGCACCGTACACACAATACTACTCGCTTCGATGGTACGTTTACTAAAGTCAGAACGTTAAAGAAATTAGCATGACTCCTGCGCAAAGAAGACACGCAAATTCGTAAAGAGTTTCTTATTTTAGCAGAAACTCTCCGATTAGACAACTATAAACACACACAAAAAAAGAACATGAATATGAATATCTAATGAATGTGATTTTCTAACCTCTAGACATAAAATTAATCCGAGACAAGTTGATATACCGTTAAAATCAACCAATCGAACACACAGCAGCTTTTGTAAATTTAACAAAGAGGTGCAATATACGGTCACTCAGAATCGAACTCTCTATACATACATTTACATAGATTGTGCACCCAGTGAAAATAGAATTAACTGTAGATATTTACTTTGAGTATCTTAATTTGAAACAGAACTACAATAGTTGGGCAGGGGTATCGCAGGTGGTGTAATGGTTAGCAAACTGGGCTAGCGACCCTGCACGAGAGAGTTCGATTCTCATGGGGTGCCGCATTTATACGACCTTGTGCCTCATCTAAGCAAAAGCTTCGTAAATTACTACCATAGTTGCGCAGTGTGGCACACAGTAAAGATTAAACTCATTACTTAATTTACCATATGGTAGTAAGACCGAGGAGGCTATGATAATAATTTTACTCAAAGCCAATTTAGCTTTCTATCTTTCTGTGGCAGCCATTACTCAATGGGATAGATATGCATAAAAATATTTAGCCGATTACAATGTAAGTAAATAATGGATTGCTTATCGTCTGTTTTCTACAAGTTTGTTGTAAAGCAAAGTACAAGAGAGAAACGCGCACAAAAAGAAACGCGTATACCGTTTCAAATTTAACCGAGCTGTTTTACCCTGTAGTGTCAACTATCAGTCAGCCAGAGGGCGCGACGGTTGCGTTACCCCTCCCATTTCTCTTCTCACCAACCCCGGATCGTCAACTTTGTTCACCTTATAGCTCCACCCCAATCAGCGAAACAGTGACCTTAGCCCCCTCTTTGCTCTAGGTCTCTTGTCACTTTCGCCTTGTCTCCCTAATTGTAGCTAGATCGGCCTTCCTCCCCCACAACCAAGTGCTCCATCTTTACTCTTTCTTCTTCGTCTTGCTCCCCTTTCTCCTTCTACTACTACTACTACTACATTTGAGTCTAATGAACAGAAAGGTAGGGAGTGAGAGACGCTGTCGGCCCGGGCCAAAGAGCAGGGCAAGTAGAGAGCAGAGCTTACGTTAAGGTCGAGGAGTAGGGAGAGTAAGGGGATGTGGAGAAAAAATATGGGTTGAGGGTGGTTTGGGTAGCTGTTATTATTACCCCACCCGCGACTGCCTCCAACATGCAAAAATCTCCCGTTTACCGATATTGGATCATGGCGAACACAAATTCACACACGCGCGGCATGTGTTTTCTCCTTTGATTTCATTATTCTCTCTCTGTCTCTGTCTCTCCCTTTCTCTCTCTGTCTCTGCCTCTCTGCCTCTCTCTTTCTGTGCCTCTGATTATTCTCTCTCTGTCTCTCTGTCTCAGTCCTTCTTCTTGTCGCACTTTCTGTCTCTGTCTCTCTGTCTCAGTCCTTCTCCTTATCACACTCTGTCTCTCTGTCTCTCTCTGTCTCTGTCTCTAACTGTTTGTACCTCTCTCTCTGTCCTTCACTTTGTCTCTCTCTCTCTGTCTCTCTGTTCCTCACTTTGTCTCTTTCTTTGTCTCTCTGTCTCTCTCTGTCTCTTTGTCCCTCACTGTCTGTCTCTCTCCCTCTGCCTGAG
>OY757919.1:93222153-93259653 GCA_963585895.1 Sepioteuthis lessoniana | reverse complement strand
TCCAGTGAGTTTTTGGCCCAGTCGGCTGGGGCTATAGAATACACCAACTGCATATATGTAGAGAGGGAAGACTCCCCCAGAGAGCGTCCGGGTTATGACACTAAACAATCTGATGGCGAGGCTGTAGTAAAGCTGGTGCATTGGGGAATGCGGAATAACTCTTTACTGAGATCACTCCTAGGTCCACTCTGACCCAGAGTGGTAGCATCTGATTGGGTCTTATCTATGGGTCAAATAGAACTAAACTGTATGCTTATGCTAAACTGAATTGTTTGAAATAGAACTGTTTATATGTATAAAAACAGATTTGGCATTAAATGACTTACAGTGGTTGATATGCCAGAAAACCAGGCCAAACAAAACCAAATGCAGTGCATTTTTTACTGATCAAAGCACCTCTGAAACTCCTGGTTTTATATGGCGCGAAACTGCAACGTATTTCTTATATTATTGTCCCCGTCTGCAAATGTTCAGTCAAGGTAATAAGGAAAAGTCACACGGAACTAGTTCGGCTGAGTATGAAGGTTGTTGCACTTGCACTATCCTGTGTTTCACCAAAACAACTTTTAAATGTATCAAGAGTAATTCTATGATTTTTAATCAAACTTATTTAGATACTTATGACAACTATATATATATATATATATATATGTTGTGTTTCGCAGGACACTGCTGGAGAGGCGGGGACGAACTCGTAAGTGATGTACTCTTATGAACCCCCACTCATGGCCGAGCAAAAGCAGAACGACCAGCACGAGCATACATTCAGCAACTATGCGAGGATACGGGATGTAGTCCAGAAGACCTGCCAGAGGCGATGAACGATAGGGAAAAGTGGCGAGAGAGGGTCAGGGATATCCGTGCTACCAGCACGACATGATGATGATGATATATGTTGTATGATTATCGCTATCTTACTTGATGAGTCAATGGTGGACGAAATTTTGCGATATTATTTGTAGAGTGCTCAATATGATAGAGCTGTTATATATATATATATATATATATATATATATATATTACATGGTAATCTTTGTAACCCAAGGTTTCATGCTTTACGTATTCATCAGACAGAGTTAAAGGTTTTCAAAAGATTTTCTCACGCCATTATACACGCAGATATATGTATATATGCATGCTTGAAGCGACAGTACATACACAAACACACTAATATTGAAACGTACACAAGCTTAGGCACACATACACTCAAACAAAACTCTCCCTTCTAATACCACCCACACAAAAAAAAATTAACCATAGAAATCATTTTTAAGCATTTCGTTCGGTCCGATGAATGCGCAAAGCATGCAACCTGGGGTTACAGAGATTACCATATAATATATATATATATATATATATATATTCAAAGGATGTATTTTTTATAGATGATAATATGCCTACGTTTCGGCAATTTTGTTAAACCATCTTCTGGTGATTATAGTAGAAGTTATAATGCTTCATCCGAAAAATATTTTCAAATTAAAACATAAAACTAAGAAATGAATACATTCTTAGCGTTTTAATTTTTTCTTTTGAGAATATTTTTTTATGGAAACATTTTAGCATCTGCTGTTAATTGCCCTGACGAGTTTTTAACAATAACAAAAATATTAGACAGTCTAATTCTCAGCCGCCACACAAACACATATCAGATTTTTATGTTTCGCAGTTTATTCTTTCTCAATTCCATCTCTGACGCTGTGGAATCAGTAAGAAATAGACAATGGACACCACGAGGTAACGTCTTCGTTATTCTAGGAACAGGCCTCTTCCCACATCTTTGCTTCTTTCTTTCTCCGTTTACATTGATCGCTTGTCTCCTCGTACCTCAGCCACTTGAAGAGAAAATGATATTAAATCACGAAATACGTTATATATATATATATATATATATATATATATATATATATATATATATATATAGATAGATAGATAGATAGATAGATACTGGGGCTCAAAGAACATCCTATATCCACTACCGCTTCGTGTGCATGAAATTTGAAATGGTAATGATACAGGACAGGTCACAGAGTGCTAGATTAAGCGTATCATGTTACCCCCAGCACTGTGGAGGCAAAATTGAACTCTGTCAACTCGTCTTTCTTTCTTAAATCTATCTATCTATCTATGTATGTGTGTATGTGTTATATAATTAAGGAACAATTTTTTTATATTAATCATTTTTCGTTAATTATATTCCATCATTCAGTTTGGTAAGGCGTTGAACTATTTGATATTTGAGTCTCTTAAGTCCAGGTGCATAGTCATTTGGTACTGTTACGCTCGTGCGCAAAGGATATGACAATCACCAATGTCATATTAAACTCCTAGACAGGAAATGGGATTGGAGTGTGGATGACGTCATGCCCGGAAGAGATGGTCCTGAGAATTTGAGGATTTTCTAAAGATGTCAGTTGAATTTCTGCCATTGAGGCATAGAGTTGAGTTTTCTACCGTTGAGACGGCGGTTAATTTTTTCGGGTCTCTACCGACAGAGATCTTAAACATCACAAGATGCACCGCGCGTTGGGGATAGTCAGCATAGTATGGTCAGCATAATGTGATCAGCAAAGACTTTTAAGAATTGTGTATCTCTCCTCGTGTCGCCATGGACGAAGTCAAGAAATGAATAAATCCTTCGTATCTGAAACAACAGAGTCCGCCTGTATTTTGTATTTGTGTATGTATTGTATTACTGTTGTCATTGAGATTATCGTGAATATACAACATATGTCTGTGTGTGTGTGTGTGTGAGAGAGAGAGAGAGAGAGAGAGAGAGAGAGAGAGTGTGTGTGTGTGTGTGTGTGTGTGCATAAACGTATTAAAACAAGTGGACACCCTGGTGCAATAATACGAGAGTAATACGCATACATATAAACACATACATACACCTGAGTAAATACACGCAGATATACGCCAAATACACCCACACCCATTTACACACGCACATAACAAACACACACACTCACACACAAAACAAACACACGTATATATTTTCCAGCTGCCATTGTTAGACATCATAATTGAAGCACACAAATCGAAGAAAAGAAATACACTGATATAAGTAAGTAAAGTTGTCTCCCTTTAGTCAAGGGTGACCTGAAGGCTCCCTTTTCAATAGCTTCTACACTGAGGTGTAGGGGAAGGCGCTACTCCTTTCCCTGGATTGCTCCACTTTACCCTTGATCCGTACCTTATAATGTTGAGTGTTAAGCAAGGAGGCATCAAGTACCATTTTTAAAGTCCTTGGTATGACTCGACCTGGGATTGACGAACACTCTAACCTAGTCCCTTCCCCACCAAAATCAACATCTCTGTGACCCAAAAGAAGTCGCATAAATGTATGTAAGGGTTGTTTTTACACACACACACACACACACACACACACACACACACACATATGCATGTGTGAATGTGTGCCTTCCACACCATCGGCGAACACTCTATTCATTAAGTCAATAGCCAGATAAACGCATACATTATACAACACATGCAAAGAAAATATAAATTCACACACACACACACACACACACACACACACACACACATAAAATATAACAACAGATACCTAGAATATAAACAGACTTATACATACACATAAAATATAAACACACACACACATGAAATAACACACACATATACACATAAACACACGCATAACAAATAAATACACACCTACACACACACACATAAAATATAAACACACACATACATACAGAGAAAATATAAATACACACACATACACAAAAAATATAAATGCACTCATACACACACAGATAATATAAACACACACATACACACACATAAGCTGTTAACACACCCACATAAAATATAAACGCACACATAAATATAAACACACACATACACACACAAATATAAACACACGCATTCACAAAAATGTAAACACACACACACACACACACACTCACACATGAAATATAAACACACGCATGCCCACTCATTAAATATAAATATATACACACCCATATAAGATATAAACGCACGCACACACATGAAATATAAACACACACACACACATGAAATATAAGCACACACGTACACACACATAGAATATAAACTCACACACACACATGAAATATAAGCACACACATACACACACATAGAATATAAACACACACATACATGTAAAATATGTGCACATACACACACATAGAATATAAACACACACATATACACACACACGTATACACATATAAATGGAGAATTTTGGTAAATCTGAGAGGATAATAAAAATAAGTTGAAAAGTGGATAAACTAAATACTTACAACGGGTTTAGTAGAAATATTTCGTTATTTATTAGAAAATAAAAGGACCCCTAGTAAGCGTTTGGTTTATCTACTTTTCCGCTTATTCTTATCACACACACACACATACACACACACACACACATACACACACACACACATATATATATATATGTATATATTTAGATATATAATGCAATTAGAAGAAAACTCAAACCTGGTTAAATTGTCATTATAAATTTATTTCGGCGAAGAATATCATTATACTCTCCGTCTCATCAGATGATTTTACACGTTTAATCTGAGGTTGAAAAACAACAAATATGGATTACAGTCTATATGTGTAGGGAAAAAATGTATATATAATCCATATTTGCTGTTTTTCAACCTCAAATTAAACGTATGAAGTCATCTGATGAGACGGAGAGTATAATGATATTCTTCGCCGAAAAAAATTTATAATGAAAATTTAACCAGGTTTCAGTTTTCTTCTAATTGCATTGTATACGCTCTGTATGTAAGTTTGATTATAAAAACCTTCATAGGGAATATACAACAATAGCTATACACCGAGCACTCCTATAGATTTATATGAAATTCCTCATCTATTTCATACGTAAATAATCGACACCCATTGTCTTCGGACTCTGACTGGATATATATATATATATATATATATATATATATATATATATATATATATATATATAAAAGTAGAGAGTCGTGCTGTGTTATAAGAAGGTAACACGCATTTGTAAAAAATATACGTTCACGTATATACACACAACTACGAACCACACACATACACGCACACATATATATAAATACACACATATATAAATACAGACGCATTTACACACGGGGGCGCACATACATTGGCACAGCTAGACGCAGACTGATATATACCAAATACACGAGCTCGCGTTTATGCATATACACACATACACCAGCATACAGATGGGCGCACACATACACGTATACACATACCTGCCACACACTCGAACACTCACACCTATGCATCCTCTTGCACATACATACTGACATAAGCGCACATACATACGTACACGTGTATATACACGTACACATTTTCCAGCCGCTGTTGTCAGGCATCCCAAACGAAAGGCATCGGTTAAAAAGAAAAAAATTCTAACAGAAGTTGTGTAAAACGAGATAAATAAATAGAATTGAAAAAATAGTTATCCTATTTTTTCAATTCTATAAATTTATATATAAATTTATATCTATTTATATATAAATAAAATAAAATAAAAACCATATATGAAATAAAATAAGATAAAATGAAATTAAAAGATAAATAAAAATAAAATAGATAGATAAATAAAATAAATAGAAAAATAAAATAAAATAAAATAAAATGAATAGATAGAAATAAAGTCGATGAATAAAATAAATAAATAAATAGATAAATAAGTAAAATGAAATAAAATAAAGAATAAGAAAGAAAGAAAGAAAGAAAGAAAGAAAGAAAAAGAAAAAAATCGATAAATAAAATAAATAAATGGATAAAATAAATAGATAAATAAATAAAATAAAATAAAGTAAATCGAAATAAAATCGATAAATAGAATAAATAATCGAATAAGATAAATAAATATGAAAAATAAAATAAAAGAAATAAAATCGATAAATAAAATAAATAAATGGATAAAATAAATAAATAAAAAAATAAGAAGAAATAAAAAGAAATAAAATTGATAAATAAAATAATTAAATGGATAATATAAATAAATAAGTAAAATAAAATAAAAACCATATATGAAATAAAATAAGATAAAATGAAATTAAAAAATAAATAAAAATAAAATAGATAGATAAAATAAAATAAATAGAAAAATAAAATAAAATAAAATAAAATGAATAAATAGAAATAAAATCGATGAATAAAATAAATAAATAAATAAATAGATAAATAAGTAAAATGAAATAAAATAAAATAAAACAATAAAACAAGATAAAATAAAATAGGACAAATAAATAGAAATAAAATGGATAAATTAAAAAAATGAGTAAAATGAAATAAAATGAAAAAAAATCAATGAATTAATCCATCAAATATATTGATAGATAAATGAATTAAAATAAATAAATATATAAAGTAAGTCAGTCGTAAAATAACTCAATTGGTAAATAAAAATAAATGAATAAACAAAATAAATAAGACAAACAAACAAATGAATAAAATTAAATAAATAGAATAGACAAATAAATAAATAAAATATATATAAAAATGAAATGAATAAAAGCAAAACATGAAATAAAATTTAAAAATAATTAAACAAAAAAATAAATAGAATAAAAACTAAAATAAAAATAAAAATAAAGATATGAAATAAATAAATAAATAAATAAATAAATAAATAAATAAATAAATAAAATAAAATAAGTAAATATAAGTAAGATAAATAAATAAACCTAAAAGTAAATAAAATAAAATAAATAAATGAACAAATAAATAAAATAAAATAAAATAAATAAATAAATGAACAAATAAATAAAATAAATAAATAAATAAATGAACAAATGAATAAAATAAATAAATAAATAAATGAACAAATGAATAAAATAAAATAAAATAAATAAATAAATGAACAAATAAATAAAGTAAATAAATAAATAAATGAACAAATGAATAAAATAAATAAATAAATAAATGAACAAATAAATGAAATAAAATAAAATAAATAAATAAATGAACAAATAAATAAAATAAACAAATAAATGAACAAATGAATAAAATAAAATAGATAAGTAAAAATAGAAATAAATAAAAATGAAAATGAGATAAAATAAGATAAATAAACAAAAAGATAAATGAAATAAATTGATAAATAAACAAACAAATAAAATGAAATAGATAAATAAAATAAAAGTAAATAAAAATAAAAGTAAATAAAATAAAATAAATAAAAAATAAAATAGAATGAATAAAAATAAATAGAATAGAATTTTAAAAGTAAATAAAAATAAACAACAAAATGAAATAGATAAATAAAGATAAAAATAAATGAAATAAAATAGATAAATAAAAAAAATAAAAAAAATAGAATAAAGGAAAGTAAAAATGCAGCCCAATGTCTTAAAACCGTGTTTACTCGACGATTGGGACGTCGACGACGACGACCATGACGACGACGACAACCGCACACGTCTCGCGGTAGTTTAAAATGGGAACACTCTAAACACACATAAAACGGTGCTCTAATAATAGAAGTACGTTGCAAGGCCTGCTGCACACCGTCTCTCTTGTCCCTGTCCCACACCGATCTCTGCAGCCGCCGCTGTCGTTTCCGCCCTGGCCACAGATAAACGACAACACTGGGTAGCTGGGAGGAGAAGAAGGAACCCCGGCTAGCTCTCCGGACAAGGACCTTTTTTGCCGAAGACAACGCCTGAGTAACTTGTTTATTTTTTTATTTATTTTTCGGTTCGTTTTTTTTTTATCCTTGATTTTAGTTTTAGATCGGATGGATTTTCTAGTATGTCAACATAAGAATTGAAGAGAGAAAGAGAGAGAGAGAGGAGAGAGAGAGAGAAAGAGAGTCAGAGAGAGAGAAGAGTGGCTGAGAGAATTGTGTATTTGCTGCTAGTAATTTAAGGAATTTCGTGTAAAAGGTCCAATTCAGTCGGTCTTTTCTTAATGACAGTATGTGTCTTTTATATTGATGTACTAAACCGACGTGAATCTTTGCTGAATACAATACTGGTTGATAGTTGTAACGTACTAAGCTTCTTCTTTCTTTTTTTTTTTTTGCTTAGATGTGGAACAAGGCCATATGAATGGGGGCACCCAATGAGACTACGGACAGGAGTTTAAGGGAGGAGTGAATAAACTGAGTCACCACGCTTACTGGTGATATATATATATATATATATATATATATATACTCCCCTACCCCCGTAGGGTAGAGTTCTCTAGCGAAGAAGTAATCGTGTTGCCATTAGCGCCTTTGCAAGTCTCTTCGTATTTGAATTGAGATCTCGGCGGCCGTTTGAACGGATGTATGTAAACAATATTAATTGTGATTCATAACCGTTTAAAAATGTACTTCGTAGCTAATTTCTACTCGTAGCTAAATGGTTAGAAGCTTTGGCTTGGTGTTTCAGTCAACCGGGGTTCGATCCCAGCTACGGGGAGATACTGTCTAGCCACACTGATGAGTTCTGATAGAACGAAACAGATCTGTCTGTGGATGACTATATATATATATATATATATAGAGAGAGAGAGAGAGAGAGAGGGGGGGAAGAGATGACGAAAGACTAAGATAGGTAGATAGATAATGAAAGACAATGGTTACCGCCGTAGGAGGTGGACACGACGAACCGGGTTCAAATCCTGGTTGCTGCTTCATCATTTAACGCTAATACCCTTGGAAAAGGCCTGAATCCAACTATTCTTCCTATGGGTAAAACAGCTCTTTAGCCTAGTTGGGCAACCTGTCAAGGAGAAGAAAAACTCTGAATTCAAACCTGTTAAAGTTCGCATAAAAAATGTTCTTGTGCTGCATCCTATCCATCGGGAAGAGTTAGTTAATAGATATACAATGAATGACAAAGATGATAAAAGACAAACATAGATAGATAGATAAATAGATACATGATGATTATGATCATGTCACGCTACTAGCATGGATCTCCCTGACCCTCTCTGTCACGTGGTGTCCCATTTAGAAGATAGAATTATGATTACTACTATCCCCTTGTTTGAATTAATAGTAGCAAGCCATCAGAGAATGACCGTTAAGAACAGATGTTTGTACTCGGTGACCTCCCTCGGGTCGCCTGACACGGGAAGGAAGAAGGTAGAAGCCAAACGATTGGCTGGGACCCTAAAACGGAAGTGGGGACTCCTTCCCGTCAGCGGAAATAGAAAATAAGAAAGTTAGTTGTTGGACAGGGTTCGTAGCGGACAGAACCAAAGTCAAGTACTCCGGGTAGAGGAAGACAAAAAATATCTTAGACACGAAGGAGCCATTTTCTTCAAGCCAGTGTTAAGAATAGCATAAAGTCTATTAGCCCGTAAAAGAGGAAATATTCTCCACAGGAACTCCATCAAAGAAAAAAGATAAGTAAACTTTGAGACCATTTCTCCCTATACCCAATTTTATATACCCTCTCTCTCTCTCTCACACACAATTTGAATGAAAACGAAAGAAAAGAAAAGAAGAAAGACATTTATATTCATGGACTATTCATTTATGATATATTTGACACGTTGAAGGTGTATATCTATGTGTAGTAAAAGATTGGTATATTTTAATGTTCCCACGTGGTCTAAGTTGTTATTTGCAGTGTCTTCTACGAGTTTGTTATGTCATATTTCTTTTTCAGCTTCTATTCGCCTTATGATATGCTCGCTTAAAATTGTCCTATTAATTCCTTTAAAATATCACACGGGAAACCGGAATTGCCGACTACTATAATTAATGTTATTACGTCTAAACCTAAAGGTCCATATTTTCCATTGTCTAGGGGAGGAAGACTAGTGGCCTTGGTGGGTGAGTGTATAGTGTGAAATTTGGAACCCCTTGCCAGCGGCGGTCAGTCTAGCTAAATATTAATCCCCCACATAATATGCCAGTTCCTATATGCCTGAGGCAAAACTCTGAACGAGGACTTATTCTACAAGGGATCAAGTGCCAACCTGTCCCGTCTTCACACGTGGGAAAATAAAGTCCCGTTCTGAGATAAAAGTAAATTTTTCGCGTCACACTCTCTCGCCATCTATCTCGATCGTCCATTGTTCCCGGGAGGTATTCCAGGCTACATCATGTATCGGCACAGAGCTGTTGTATATAGGTTATATATATATATATAGGATAGATAAATGATATATATATATATATATATATATATATATATATATATATATATATATATATATCATTTATCTATCCTCTTTGTAATTATCTATCTTTCCCCAGCACAGGGACGAGCAAAGATTGGTCGACCAGCCATAACCTATATACAACAGCTTTGTGCCGATACATGATGTAGCCTGGAACACCTCCCGGGAACGATATATACATATATATATATATATATAAAGAGAGAGAAGAGACGAAAGACAAAAATAGGTTGGTTAGATATATAATGAAAACAAAGATAGTTGATAAAAGACAAACAGATAGACAGAGAGAGAGAGAGAGAGAGAGAGAGAGAGAGAGAGATAGATAGGGTTGAACGAAATGTGGAAAGTGACTGACTGAAGACAATTGAGGTTTACATACTGATGTAAACATGATGAAGTAAAAAAGACTGAGATAGAACAGGTCGATAGAGATATATACAGAGAGAAATGTACATTGTGAGATAAATATGAATCGACGAAGATAAATCAATTGATCGAATGTCAAAGTTTAACAGAGGTTGAAAGATGAACAAGACATAGAGAAAGAGAGACAGAGAAACAGAGAAGTGGGAAAGAGAAAATGGCAATACCCCCGGGGGTGGAGCGTTGAGCTCTCAGGCGAAGGAATTAACGGCTGCCACTAGCGTTATGCAAAGCTCTTCGAATGAATTGAGCACTCTGGTGTCCGGTAAGGCAAAATGTAAACAAACGAAAGCTATTACATAATGCCTTATAATTCCAGAGCTGAGGTATGTCGCCTGTTAGCTGAGCGGTAAGACACTAAGTCTAACATAAAGTTGGGCGGGTTTCGATCCCAGCGTCATACGTGTCTAGCCACACTGAAGTCTGAAACAGTCTGTCTGTGAATGACAATGCACACACACACATATATATATTTATATATACATATGCTTCTGCAAATTTTTTATTTGTTCCGTTCAAGCTTTTGTATGAATCGTTTGAAAACTGGAGGGAAAATTTCCCGCCAATTCTTCCTCTCTCCTCTACTAAAATGGATCTTTCGTAAATTCCCATCCCACTTGTTCTTCCTTCTACTTTTTATATAAGTTCATACGACTCCTCATCATGTTTGTTATTTCATTGTTCGCTCCGCGAAGATGGCTACAATTGGGACCGAAAGTAGTTGGGAAAAAAAATGGGACCTTTTTGAATTCATTTTATCCAGATGTCAAACGACTCATACGAAGGCTTCAAAGGCTCAACTATAAAATAAACAGCTGCAAAGTGTCGATCATATTAAATCAAACATATCTAAACAAGAAAATACTGCATACATATATGGCCCAGAATGCTGGAGCTGCAGAATACACTGACTGCATCTCTGCAGAGGGGTACGACACCTCTAAGGAGTGTCCTAGATGTGACACTAAACAATCTAATGGTAATGCTGGAACTTTAGGGAATGCGGAGTACCCCTTTATTGCCATCGCTCTCAGATCCACTCTGGTCCCGAGTGGTAGCACCTCATAGAGTCTTATCTATGGGTTAAACAGAACTAAACAGAGTAGGTATGTTAAAGTGAAATGAAATTGTCTGTATCGTTCATAAATGAAGACTCTCTTACTTTCTCTCTCTTTCTCTCTCTTCCTTGTTGCTGTCAATGTCGAGTTAAAAGATATATAGCCAAGCAGACGAACTCAAAAACTACAGAAACCGTTCCGTTGTGACGTCAGCCTGCTTTCCCGACAACTTGTCTGCTTTCTTTTCCTTTCTCTTTCGATATGGCAAGCCACAAATCTCATGATTCTTTCTTTCTTTTCTCTTTAATTTTTTCTTTCTTTAAAGATTACAACAAAAAACGTCAGAGATCTCACCTTCCGTTCTTTCTTCCTTTCTTGTAAATAAAAGTAAAGTTGGCGACTGTAGTTGAAGGTGACATGAAGGTTCCCTTTTCAATAGCTACTACACCAAGGTGTAGGGGAGGGCGCTACTTCTTTCCTTGGATTGCTCCACTTTACCCTTGATCCGTACCTTATAATGCTGAGTGTTAAGCAAAGGGGCATCAAGTACCATTTTTTCAGTCTTTGGTATGACTCGACTTGGGATTGAACCTAGGTCTCCTGGCCATTGGCGAACACTCTAACCATCATGTACTATTATATTATATATTTATCGTAGAATATTATATATATATATATATATATATGTAATGCCTTCAATAAGTTTCCACACATCTTTTATACAGGCCTTTAAAATTGTCATAGATTCTTGAAAATTCATTATGTTATTGCAATACATCTTATGAGATGACTGACCAATTTTTATGATTTCAGCTTCAAATCAACAGCTACGACAGCAATTGGAATACAACCTACTAAAGCCTGATTGTCGCAGCTGCTGAATTTCAAAAATGCAATCTGGATGTGAGGGCATTTTAGAAGAAAGATATGCAATAAAATTCTGTTTTAAACTTGGAAGAAATGCTGCCACAGAAACGCATGGAATGCTTCAAACTGCTTTTGGAGCATCTTGCATGAATCGAGCATCAGTTTTTGAGTGGCATAAGAGATTCAAGGAAGGCAGGGAGTCTGTGAATGATGATGAGAGGTGTGGGAGGAGTAAGCAAGTCAATAGACCAGAGTTGATTGGCCAAACGGTTAGGGTTACTATGTTGAGTAAGGGAGTTCAGGAAGAGATTCTCTCAGAAGAGGCCGGTACTCTTCAAATCGGGTCAGTGGCATTTCCACCCGGACAATGCACCAGTCCACAACTCCATCCTTGTCACAGACTATTTGACCAAAATGGGCATCAAGACAGTTCCTCAGCCTCCCTTTAGTCCAGACCTTACTCCCTGTGACTTTTGCTTATTCCCAAAGCTCAGAGGCTGTCGTTATGAGACAACTGAGGAGATGAAAGAGGCTGTGACGAAGGTCATTGACATGCTCACTCAAGAGGACTTCGATGGGGCCTTTCAGAAGTTGTTGGAACGGTACAACAAGTGCATTGCAGCCGGAGGAGATTACTTCGAAGGGGGACTAGAGTTTCATGTGTGTGTACTATCAATAAAAGTGCCCATACGAAAAAAGTCTGGAAAATTATTTAATGATATATATTGACCAATTTGATTTCGTCACATGTGTATGTGTTTGTTCGCTATAGATCTACAAATGTAAGTAGGTAAAGAAATAGTGTGTGGCTGATAAATAGATGGATAAGAGTTTAGATATTTTTGGCTTCGGTTTCTTTATTTAATGGCATATCAACCTTTGTGATTTATTTAATGCCAAAGCCATCCTTTGCAGAAATGCAGTAGTGGCACTATTTAACCAACAGTTGACAAAGGTTGGTATCTTTTCCAATGGTATCAATCCGAAAGTATACGTAATATCCAACTAGAATTCGAACCTGCTTCCTACGATGTTGCAGTCCAGCACGTTGGCTAATACACCACAGAGAGGCCCCCAAAACAGATAGATAGATAGATAGATGTTTTCTTAATATTTAGGTTGACATACATCTTTGAGACCTCAGGTGGAGGAGGAGGAAGATTAGCGGGATGAGGAGGAGAAAAAGAAGTGTGTAAATTCCTGTGTGTCTATGAGTAAACGTACACTTTTAAATGTATTAAACATTTTAGTGGCCACAGCTGATGTGGCTCTGGCTAATAAGGTTATACGATTCAGACAGGGGAAAAAATACAGACAATTTCTCATCTTAAAAATTAAAATTAAATAAAATAAAACTAGTCATCACATTAAGGGAACACACATACACACTAAGGAAACACACACTAAGGGAACATTCACACACAAAGGGAACACACACATACACGCACATATATATACACACACACACATACACACACACACACACACTAAGGAAACACACACTAAGAGAACACACACACACACACACACACACATACATACACACACAGAGTTGTGACCAGGTTAAAGTGTAAAAATGGTCTTCCGAAAATTTTGAAGAATCATCAGCAATTTTCATGGAAATATTTTTGAAAATATTTTCATTCTGAAAAAGGGAACACTTAAATTGTTTTTATGACATATCAACCTTCTTGGATAATTCAATACCAAAGTCATCCTTGTAGAAGAACATAACCCATGAATAAATGAGTTCATGCCTTTCCCAATAGTATTAGTACGAAATTGAATGTGACAGCGTGACTAGAATTCGAACTCGCAAACTATGATGTCGCAGTCCAGCGCGTTAGCCACTCTAAACTCGAGTGTGCTTTCTAGGATAGGGACTTTCATCTCTCGAACAATAAAAAGGCAGGGTTCAATGATTGATCACTTGATTTTAACAGCGTGTTAACCTGTCTAAGGTTATTTTATGCCAAGAGGTTTAGGAATCGCGTTCATTGTATATCTATATTTATATTTTTTCTCTAATTATTTTTAAAGAATAATTGGCATACATTTTTTTTTATCTCTTACAATAACCGGGCTATTGTCTTTATTGTTATACCCCTAATTTTTCTGTCGAAACGCCCTTCTTCTGGTGGATTATGTTGAACTCAGGATCCTGTACAGAATTTCGAACTGACCCCTTTGTTTAATCTATGGAGTAGATTGTTCTAATTCCGTTAACTATGATCGAGTACAAGTGTTAAGCTATAGTAAGTATTATTTGGTATTTTACTTGTAGGTAGGATTGAACGTGGGACCTCCACACGATTTCACACAAAAGCACTTTTGGACCTACACTTTATCCACTACCCTACACTTTATGTCCTGTTAGACACTTTATCCACTACCCTACACTTTATGTCCTGTTAGACACTTTATCCACTACCCTACACTTTATGTCCTGTTAGACACTTTATCCACTACCCTACACTTTATGTCCTGTTAGACAATTTATCCACTACCCTACACTTTATGTCCTGTTAGACACTTTATCCACTACCCTACACTTTATGTCCTGTTAGACACTTTATCCACTACCCTACACTTTATGTCCTGTTAGACACTTTATCCACTACCCTGCACTTTATGTCCTGTTAGACAATTCAGAGTGAATTTTTGGGACTTATAAACCTAATGTCTCTTCCCTAGTCAGCTGGGGCTGTAGAATATACTGACTGCATCTCTGCAGAGGGGTAAGGCCTCCACTCAACGGGTGTCCTGGATATGATACTAAACAACCTGATAGTGAGGTTCCAGTAATGCTGGAGCTTTGGGGAATGCGGGGTACCCCTTCATTGTCATCGCTCCTAGGTCCACTTTGGCCCAGAGTGGTAGCACCTGGTAAGGGTCTTATCTATGGGTTAAATAGAACTAAACTGTAGTTTCGTGACTTTACTGATTTTTGCATTTAAACTGCGTATTTATACTAAACTGAATTGTTTAAGATAGAACTGTTTTGACATTTAAACTGCGTATTTATGCTAAACTGAATTGCTCGAAATAGAACTGTTTTGACATCTAAACTGTGTACTTATGCTAAACTGAATTATCTGAAATAAAACTGTTTTGACATTAACTCTGTGTATTGCCCAGTCGGCTGGGGCTGTATTTTACAGCCCCAGCCGACTCTGGCTTGGAGTGGTAAATATGGGTTAAATAGAACACACTGCTAAACTGAATTGTTTGATTTAGAAGTGTTTGACTAGACTGAATAGCTTGAAATAGAAGTGTTTTTGACAATTAAACTGTACTTACATTTAAACTGCATGCTTATGCTGAGCTGAATTGTTTGAAATCGAACTGTTTTTGATGTCGAAACCGTACTTATGCTAAACTGAATTGTTATATATAGAACTGTTTTGACATTTAACTGTGTGTAAACAAAATTATCTGAATTCGAACTGTTTGAATGAACTGAATAGCTTGAAATAGAAATGTTTTTGACAATTAAACTGTGCACTCATGCTAAACGGAATTGTTTGAAATAGAACTGACTATTTACATAAAAATGAATTTGGCGTGAATTTGCCATAAAACCAACCAACCAACCAACCAAAACAATAAATCTTCAAATAATAATACATTACATAGATACATCCTTTTACCCAACAATTCAATCACAATCAACATCGGAAAAGACCTAAAACCTCTTTGGAATAAAACACTCACCAACTCTTCAAAGGAATTTAATTAATAATAGAAATAATAACATCCACATCGAATCCAGAGTAAGTTTGCATAAAATTCCATGTCTAGATTGTCATAAAACTATGTAGGTGAATTATTCCGTAGTATTGATTAACGAATTTACGAGAGCAGAAAAGATTTTTAGAACGCAGACATAATTAACTGTTTGGTTAAACCTAATTGAGAAAATAATCACAACTTTTATTTTAAAATCCATAATGTGAGTTTACATATATAACAAAAAGAGTCTGAAAATTGTTGAATCTAGTTCCATTTCAAACTACAATACGATCAAACAGAGACCCAGCGTTTTCAATTTGTCTTCTTAACTGGTCAGATTGGTGCGGAAAAGTTACGAAATTCCTTATTTAAAATAATTTGGCTTTATCGTTAAGGAGGTTAACACTGATAAAAACGGATAGATATACGTACTATGAAATAATTATAATTGGTAGCTGTGAACTAAATAATATATATATATATATATATATGTGTGTGTGTGTGTGTTTGTGTGTGTGTGTGTGTGAAGAGAGAGAGAGAGAGAGAGAGAGAGAGAGAGAGAGATAGAGAGAGATGTGATACGGATAGTTTTATAGATAATTTTTGAACACTAATTATATCACACAAATTTGAAACGGAACACAACCAACGGAAATAGAATGTTTTAAAACATTCTCATCGTTTTTATTTCATTTAATTACTTACATGCCCTGATAAAGGTTTACAAACTGAAACGTGTATACTTGGCAAAGATTTCTACAAATAAAATGATCCTCTAAAAACCTTGTGTTTTTTCTGTCGAATTTATCCCAGTTTGTTTTTCCCAGATATCCATAATACAGAATATAAAAAAGAATATTCCGTATTTCTTGATAATATTCTATTTCCGTTGACAGCGTTCTGTTTTTTAAATTCATCAACAACTCAGTTTTATCTAACTCTACGTTTGCATACATTTGTTATGTTATAAAATACAAAAAACTTTCCAAACTCTTTTAAAAAAACACTCTTTACACATGCTAACAACCCCGACGATGGCCTATGAAAGGTTCGAAAGCGCTCGGGAAAATTTTGGTAAATTCATCCACCAATTCCAACCTGAAACCAAGACACTTATCAGGAAACTTGAAAGAATCTTAATAAAATTATGTAGACAAAATATGTCTTTATTATTTAATCAAACATGCTTAAATTAACGACTGCTACCTAACCACACACACACACATATATATATATATATTAGGTTGAGTGAATATACATATATATATATATATTAGGTTGAGTGAATATATACATAGGGACGAGCTAATAAGTGATGTACTCCTATGGACCCCCTCATATAGCCGAACAAATGCAGGACGACCAGCTCGAACCTACATACAGCAACTCTGTGAGGATACAGGGTGTAGCCCTGAGGACCTACTTTTAGCGATGAACGATAGGAAGGAGTGGCGAGAGAGGGTCAGGGATATCCGTGCTAGCGGCACGACTTGATGATATATATATATATATATATATATATATATATATTAGGTTGAGTGAAAAGTTTTTTAAACAGATCTATTTCACCCATGGACGAAACTCTAACAGGTAGTACCACTGCAGGTCAAACTCACCTGTGAATAATGGCAATGAAAGAGTACTACACTCTCCCCACATCTCCAGTACTAGAGCCTCCTCCTTATGCGCAATTCAGTGTTCTACCCTGGACACCCCATCCTTGTAGGGTAGTACCACTCTGCAAGGGATATAGTCAGTATATGCTAAGACTCACAGACAGAGGGGTCAGAATTAAAATTGAAACAAAAGTCGCAAAAATTTTGCACGGGTTGCTAGAACCTCGACGATCAGGCAAGGTCAGGCAGGCTCAAAACCTTGATAGAAACAAATCTGGTGAGTAGTAATTGGAGAGTATCAGGCGAGCTCAGCATCTCACTGTCTATTGTGATTAATCACCTTCATGACCCTGGCAAAAGCATCCGGGGCTGCTGAATTGTACCTCACATGACCAAAATATTGCAAAATATTGTGCGCATCCTTGTGCGTGTGTATATGTGTATGAAAATGCAACCCAGCAAAAACGGCACATCATAGCGAGATCTTCATTACAGCAATACAGCAATAAATAAAGCAATTTCCAGTTCAATTAGCAGCTGCCAGATAATTTAATTCCGTCTCCATTCGAGTGGAACATCACCGTTTAAGCGTCCAAAATCTCGATATAACAGAGAAACTACGAAATGCAAGTTTTAATTCTTCACTCCTTCCTAAATAAAAGTCTCAATACCATCATGGATCACAGTTGGAACTGGAACCAACATTTTAACTGATCACCTAGTACAACTTATTTATATTACAATAATAATAATAATAATAATGATAATACCAGACTAGATATGAATGAGTAGGAAAGTTTTTTCCTTTGGGAATTGTGCAAAAGATTGAAATTTCACCATACTGATTAATGTTATATGTGCCAAACAGAACCAGTCCTAGAAAATAGAACTTATAAAATTCTCTGGGGTTTTGTGATACAAATGGATCACCCAATTCCGGCCAGAAGAACAAGCAAAACAAAACAAGCAAAACAAAAAAAAAAAACAAAAAAAAAAAAACAAAAAAAAAATTGTCATCTTGTGGATTTTGCCGTTTGTGCAGACCCCAGAGTGAAAATAAAAGAAAACTAAAAGATAGACAAATATTTGCATCATACCAGAGAGAAGGAAAAGCAATGGAACATGAAGGTGACAGTGATACCAGTGGTAGTTGGTGCACTTGGAACGGTCCCCAAATGGTTTGGAAAGGAAACTGAAGGAATTAGATATGAGGGGAAGAATCGTGACCATACAAACCACAGCATAACTAAAATCGGCTTTAATACATTGGAGAGTCCTGGAAACCGGAGGAAATCTTCTGTCACTCAGACTACAGTGAAAAAAAAATCAGTTATAAATGGTGGGAAAAACTTGCAAGAAGTAAGAGATGTGGAGCATGAGGGTGACGGTGATACCAGTTGTAAATGACGCATTTGGAACAGTACCCCCAAGGCTTAGAAAGGGGACTGGGGGAATTCGAAATCAGTGGACGAATCGAGACCATCCAAACCACAGCACTGTTAACATCGGCCACAATACTGAGAAGAGTCCGGGAAACATGAGAAAATTTGCTGTCACTCAGATTCCAGTGAAAGACCATCAGCTAATGTTGATGTGAAAAACATACAAGAAGTATATTACTACTAGAAGTAGTACAACTAGTACTACTACAACTAATAATAATAGTAATGATAATACCGGCCAAAACATCAGACTTAGAGATAGTAAACGTAATAAGAGAATCTGCCAACGTGTGGACTTTGCTGTTCCAACGCACCACAGAGAGAAAAAAAATCAAAGAAAACGAAAAGAGAGACAAGTACTTGTATCTTGCCAGAGAACAAAAAGACCTGTGGAACATGAGGGTGGTGGTGATACTAATTGTAATTGTTGCGTTTGGAACGATTCCCAAAGTCTCGTTAAAGGGGTTGGAAAAATCGAAAATTGGAGGACGAATTGTGCCCTTCCAAACTATAGCTTTGTTGAGATCGGCCAGAATACTGAGAAGAGTCCTAGAGACTTGAGGAGACTTGCTGTCACTCAAACTCCAAAGAAAAGACATCAGGTAATATTGATGTGAAAAACTCGCAAGGAATAATAATAATAATAATAATAATGATTAAAGAACAAGAAAACTAATGACCACGCGTAAAGCATTTCATCCCAGAGACAACGTTGACAGACTATATGTATCAAGAAAATAGGGAGGAAGAGGACTTGCCAACATTGAAGACAGCGTTGACTCATCGATACAACGACTCGAAGACTACATAGAAAAACACGATGGGGGGACTGATTATATCCATCAGAAACAATACTGAAAACACGATAGACAAGAGAATGACAACAACGAGGAAACAAAAATGGGAAGAAAGACAACTCTATGGGCGTTTTAAACGACTAATAAACAACATCTCACATGAGAAAAAAATGAAACTGGCTAAGAAAAGTAAACTTTAAGAGAGAAACAGAATCTTTCCTAATAACAGCACAAAACAACGTTATAAGAACCAATCATATCAAAGCGAGAATAGATAAAACGCAACAAAATAGTAAATGTAGGCCAAGTGGTGACAGAGATGAAACCATCAATCATATAATAAGCGAATGCAGCAAATTAGCACAGAAGGAGTATAAGACTAGACACGACTGGGTGGTCAAGGTGATCCAATGGGAGATTTGCAAGAAATTTAAATTTGACCATTCGAACAAATGGTATACGCACAACCCAGCATTTGTCCTAGAAAATGACACACATAAATTCCTATGGGACTTTGACATACACGCGAATCATCTAATCTCGGCCAGAAGATCAGACCTCATAAATAATCAACCACAAAAAAAAAAGAAAAAAAAAAAAAGAATTTGCAAAATTGTCGACTTTGCTGTCCGGGCTGACCACAGAATAAAACAGAAAGAATGTGAAAAAAAGGATAAGTACCTCTACCTTGCTAGAGAATTGAAAAACTATGAAACATGTAGGTGACGATTATACCAATTATGATTGGTACTTTTGGCACAGTAACTAAAGGATTATTTAAGAACCTGGATGACTTGGAAGTTGGCGGACGAGTGGAGACCATCCAAACGATAGCATTATTGAGAACGGCCAGAATACTGAGAAGAGTCCTGGAGACTTGAGGAGACTTGCTGTCACTCAAACTCCAGTGAAAAACCATCAGCTAACGTTGATGTGAAAAACTTTAAAGAAGTAAATAATTTTAAAAAATGAAAGAAAGTGAAAAGAAGGATAAATACCACGACCTTGCAAGGGAATATTAAAAAGATATGGAACATGAAGGTGACGATAATACCAACCGTGATTGGTGCATTCGGTGCAGTAACTACAGGACTATTAAAAAGACTGGAGGACTTGGAAGCTGGAGGATGAGTGGAGACCATCCAAACTAAAGCATTGTTGAGAACGGCTAGAATACTGAGAAGAGTCCTGGAGACTTGAGGAGACTTGAGGAGACTTGCTGTCACTCAAGCTCCAGTGAAAGACCATCAGCTAACGCTGATGAGAAAAAACTCTAAAGCAGTAAATAATGATAATCATATAATTGATAACAATAAAAGAAGATGAAGGCTGTGGTAATTATGATGTCGACGGAAAGAGCCTCGTTTCAGTCAGACTCGTTTTGTCACACATGATCTTCTTTTGATATTGCAATGTCAAAACCTGTCCAATTAAATTTCCATCTTCATTGTCCACTGAAGCAACACGTGCGGCTCTTTTTAAAAAGTTTGAATTATTCTCTCCTTAAAGGGAAAAAGAAACCTTTTGAATTGCATGCGTTTAAAAATGAATCTAAACGGACAACGGCGACGAAGAAAACTGATAAACACACAAAATACACCGCAATGAACAAGAAAAAGAAAGAAAAAGAAGAAAAAAGAAAAAAATGATTAAAAAATAATAAACTAAATAACTTGATAATAAGACAAATTAAATGGCTGAATCTAAAAGAAAGAAAGAAAGAAAGAAAGAAAGAAAGAAAGAAAGAAAGAAGAAGAATGGAAAGGAAGAAATAAGGAAAAAGATTTCAAACTGTGTAAGAAAGAAAGAAAGAAAGAAAGAAAGAAAGAGGCGTAGAAATGTAAAGAAAGAGCTATGAAAAGCAAGAAATAAGGAAAAAATGATAAATAGAAAGAAAGAAAAAAAAGAAAAGAAAGAAAGAAAGAAAGAAAGAAAGAAGAATGGAAAGGAAGAAATAAGAAAAAAGATTACAAACTGTGTAAGAAAGAAAGAAAGAAAGAAAGAAAGAAAGAAAGAAAGAAAGAAAGAGAAGTAGGAATGAAAAGAAAGAGCTATGAAAAGAAAGAAATAAGGAAAAAAATGATAAATAGAAAGAAAGAAAAAAAGAAAAGAAAGAAAGAAAGAAGGAGAAATAGGAATGAAAAGAAAGAGCTATGAAAAAAAAGAAATAAGGAAAAAATGATAAATAGAAAGAAAGAAAGAAAGAAAGAAAGAAAGAAAGAAGGAGAAGTAGGAATGAAAAGAAAGAGCTATGAAAAGAAAGAAATAAGGAAAAAAATGACAAATAGAAAGAAAGAAAGAAAGAAAGAAAGAAAGAAAGAAAGACAAAAATGAAACTGAAAAGGATAAATCTGTTTCGTTCAATCCCAGAGTCTCGCAACATGATTATAAAAATTGTGCAATAGACGAGGTTTTTTTGTTCTAACCCTTTCAACAGGTGTTTTTATCAATAACTGGTTGTAAGCAATTTTTTAAAGTAACTCACCTGACTGCTTCTACCATAAAATCGAAAAAAAAAAAAATCATTCGTAAAAGAAATAACAGCCACATTTAGTATCAGAATCGATAGCGACACATTTATGTGCTGTTTAGAGGGAGTTTCTTCTTTTTTTTTTTTAAATGCTGTTTTGTGGATTGAATTGAGAAAAAAAAAAGTCATGTTCATGACAAAGTCGAGCAAAGCCCTAATTGAACAATAGAATCCTCGTCATATAGGCACAGAAATAAGTATTGTTTTTGAAAGTATCAAACTACCCAGAAAGCGCTGGTAATGCAACGGTTATCACCGTAAGACATAAATTCGTTCTATACGAGTTCAAATCCTGAATGTAACTGTTTGTATTTCCCCACAACGTTAATACCCTTGAGAAAGGCATGAATCCAACTATTCTCCGTCCAGTAATGGTCCCCAGCCTTGGTATGGAAACCGGTCTAGGAGAAGGAAAACTCTGACTTCAGACCAGTTGTAGGCTATTCCTACCGAAGACATTGCGTGAGTGGCATCCCCACAAGAAGAAACTGCTTCATGTAAGCACCTTTCGCTTTTAACTTGAAACTTCGTTTTATTCTTTATATATAAAGTAAGTAAAGTTTGCGACCGTTGTCGAGGGCGACCAGAAAGCTCCCTTTTCCATAGCTACTACAACAAGGTGTAGGGGAGGGCGCTACTCCTTTCCCAGGATTACTCCACTTTACCCTTGATACGTATCTTATATTGCTGAGTGTTAAGCAAGGAGGTATCAAGTACCATTTTTAAAGTTTTTGGTATGACGCGAACTGGGATTGAACCCAGGGCTCCAGGACCATTGACGAACACTCTACTCACTGAGCCACGTGTGTAAAGGCACGTTATTTCCGCAGAAAATAAAAACGGCTAATCGATTTCGAAACTGCTCTAAGGTATTGAAGATAAATCCACTTTTCTTCTTATCGCCGTAGGAAATGAACACGGCGATAGGAGTTCAAATCCTGGACGAGACTGATTGCATTTCACATAGCACTAATACCCTTGGGAAAGGTATGAATCCATTTATTCTCCCTCCAGCTATGGGTAAATAGTAGGACAGACTAGGTTCTTCAGCCTTGGTGAGGCAACTAGTCTAGGAGAAGGAAAACTCTGAATTCAAACCTGTTAAACTCCGCTTAAAAATTGACCTTGTGTCATATCCTGCCCGAGCGGAGGGGTTGGGTAAATAGTGAGAGGTATCTTTATATAACTTGGAATGCTACTGTGACTGACAAAGAAATGAATGGATTCATAGCCCAATCATTCACTCATATCCACTTCGCCCCCCCCCCATTAGAACAAAGATTCTGGGAGAGAATGAAATTTCGACATAATGAATAAAAGTTGAGGAATTTATTTGTTTGAATTTACGAATAACGACTTGTTTATTGACCATATTTTTGGCGTACAATTCTACCTGGCATATAAGCCGACTTCAAGATTTTTTGCTCAAAATTCCGGATTAGAACGATGCCTGTTGTATAGGTCGACCCACCACCACCAAAAAACATACAATAAGTGACAATAACATTCTGGTTAGTATTTACATCTAGTGCATCAGCTGTTAGAAACGGCGTGTGATTCAGCTGTTTTATAATTTCTTATCTATCTTCGTAAATTCGTTAAATATAGGTTGTCTCAAAATAGATTCAATCTATTAATATGATGATGATTTATTAGAGAAACAAGGGCAATGGCGGTCATTTGGAACACGTCCTGTAAAATAATGTATCCTTTCAGCTAAAGACATTAAATCAATGTTTGTTTTAATTGTTATTATATCAGCTTCCAGGACATGCAATCTTTTTTTGAGTTTCTTGTTTCAGTAATAAATCATTATCATATTAATAGGTTGCATCTATTTTGAGACAGTTTTGAATGATTTTGTATACAAATAAGTAGTGACGCCAAATATTTTTGCCTCTCTCGTCCAAGGCATTGTGATCAAGGATTAATTGTTGTTATAGTATACTATTTTCAAATCTGAAACAAAAAAGAACACAGCATTATTATTAGTAGAGTTATTAGCAGTCACATGGGTCCCATATATATTGAGACACCCTATATGTTCATCAAACACGAATTTAAGTTGGAAAAATTCATGGCAATCTGCTAGAGTGACGGTAGTGGTGTATATCGATTGTTAGGAGTACTGTGCCACTGGTTGACCACTCTGTGGTAAAGGTTTGGATTTTAACTCTGACGAATAAGTCGACCCCTAGTTTAGTAGAGATTTTTTCAAGCTTAAAAGTCGACAACAATTTACGCTATATAAGCCATATAAAGAATTTGAAAGAAGACTTTAATGCTTAATTCAAAGATTTTTTAAACATGGCGATTCCTGAATGGATTATTTGATGTTGAAGTGAAAAGGGCAAATTTAAACACCTTTGTAAAAGAAGAATTTATTAAAATGACTTTTGATCTTGAAACAAAGTCTATGTACACATTTAAATGAATTGGATATTACTGGACGAAAGAATAAAAACTAGAGCAAAATATTTCAAGCTTCGTGTAACTTTTGAAACTGTTTTACTAGTTTTTTCAAGTTTGTATATGTAGAATCTGGATTTAGCTGTGTGCATTATTTAATAAACAAACAGAAAAGCTTGAAGATTTACTGCTAAAACTCACAAATAATCATAATCTTCTCTGTTCTTAACAAAACCCATCCTTTCTATGAAAAAATAATTCAAGCATTAAAGGTGCATAGTTTACAAATGATTTTCTTATGTAAATTGTATGAAATATCGGTAAATTGATTTTGTTTTATAATTTAATATTCAATGAATCCATTTGTGGGCGAATTGAAAAAAAAATAGTTTATGAGCCAACTGAGGAGAGGAAAGAGGCTGTGACGAAGGTCATTGACACGCTCACACAAAAAGACTTCGATGGGGCCTTCGAGAAGTTGTTGGAACGGTACAACAAGTGCATTACAGCCGGAGGAGATTACTTCGAAGGGGACTAGAGTTTCATGTGTGTACTATTAATAAAAGTGCACATACAAAAAAAGTCTGGAAACTTATAGTATGCCCCTCGTATATGTGATGGTCAGATTCAGTTTATAAGGAGTGCATCAAGTAAAAAGTTAGAGAAAGGCTGTATTAAAAGATGAGAAGCTGTTACTAGCATTGTTAACCTTTAAAAAGTCTAATCAATCAATGCATCAGGTTGGTTGGTTGGTTGGTTGGGTTTATGGCATATCAACCTTTGTAGGTTACCTAATGCCAAATCCATTTTTTTGCAAATAGCCAGTTCTATTTCAAACAATTCAATTTAACATTAGTACACAGTTTAATTGTCAAAAACATTTCTATTTCACGCTATTTCGAACAGTTCTAATTCAGCTAATTTAGTTTAGTATAAGTACAGATTTTGTTTACAGAGTTAAATGTCAAAACAGTTCTATATTAAACAATTCAGTTTAGTGTAAGTACAGTTTCAATGTCAAAAACAGTTCAATTTCAAATAATTCAGTTTAGCATAAGCATACAGTTTAAATGTAAGTACAGATTATGAAAATAGTTCTATTTCAAACAATTCATTTTAGCATAAACATGCAGTTTAAATGTAAGTACGGTTTAATTGTCAAATACATTTCTATTTCAAGACTTTAGTCAAATAATTCAGTTTAGCATAAGTATGCCGTTAGTTCTATTTAACCCATAGATAGAGCCCTATCAGGTGTTACCACGCCGGGTCAGAGTAGAACTGGGAGCGATGGCAATAAAGGGGTACTCCGCATTCTCCAAAGCTCCAGTATTACTGAAACCTCACCATCAGGTTGTTTAGTGTCATATCCAAGACACTCGTTAGGGTGTCTTACCCCTCTGCAGAGATACAGTCGATGTATTCTACAGCCCCAGCAGACTGGGCAAGTATCAGGTTGAGAGAATTTAAAGAAAACAATTTACGCTTGGAATATGGAAATTTACTAAGCTTTTTGCTTAGATGTGGCACAAGGCCATATGAAAGGGGCACCCAATGAGACTCGAACTCACTCGTGTAGGTTTACTAGTCAAGCTTGCTAACCATTACACCACCAGAGGCGCCTTACGCTTGGAATATGATCCTTAGTTCGTTATACCTGTAGAGCACAATTGTACGTTGAATGAAACGCTCAGATTGAAGGAAACACATATTAAAAGAAACACACATGTTGAAACCTTTACTTTTACTATAACATCTTGTATTCCTTATCGATGAAGGATGCACACATGTGTTTCCTATATTAATTTTTAGGGTGTAGTACTTAGTTCCTTATCGATGAAAGATTCACGCGTAGGGCTTTTTTAAATTTATGTTTGGGATGTTGTCCTTGTCGATGAAGGTTAGACACATATGTTTCCTTTAATAAACGTTTTGAATGTAGTTCAGTATCGATAAAAGATACATATACGTTGTGTTTCCATTAATGCCGTTTGGGATGTGGTCCTTACTTTCTTGTCAATGAAAGATACACGCATGTGTTTCCTTTATTAATGTTTGGGATGTGGTCTTTAGTTCTTAGTATATGAAGGATAAATGTATTGCATGTTTCCTTTCTTACGTTTTGGATGTGACCAAGAAGGAAGCACACACATCATGCTTCTTTTTTGTACGCGTTGGATGTGGCCCTAAGTTCTTCACCCAAGAGGCATGTACGCTCGTGTTTCCTTTATTAATATTTTGAATATGGCCCTTAGTTCCTTACCAAACGGATGTATGCGTGTATTTCCTTTAACGTTGGAGATTTGGTCTTTAGTTTCTTATCGATGAAGGATGTACACATGTCATGATTCCTTCATTAAAGTTTTCGATGTGGTTGTTATTTATAATATATGGTTCAGAGTTCCTTTCCAAAGAACAAAGCATACATACTTATACTTGTTCTTGTATCGGCTTTCACCCTGGTCGGGTTAAGCCGGCTTCCTCCCGAGCAAGTTGATCATTGAAGAAGACATTTTGGAATTTAATTGAGAGAAGGGTCCCAAGTCCTACCCGAAAAAACGCCCTGTTTGCCGCAGATTTTCCACAAACGCATTGACAGACCGACCCGAGGCCGCCGGTTGCTGGAACAGACACCTCCTGGATTTTCACCAGAGACCCTTTAGCCGGGTTGCGGCCCTAATACCGCTGGGTGCCTGACCAATCCGCCTTGGGTGGCCCTACCTGGAACCGAAGTTCCCGACGGCATAGCTCTGGCACTACCCGTTGCCACCGCCTTTCCACGTTGAGGAGGGGTTGGACTTTAGGGTAGCACAATGCATGCATGACGTGTTTTCATTTTTACTTTTGGTTTCATTTTGTTTCGTTGTTTAATAGCATATCAATTAAAATATATGCACAATATACGCATAAAGGATGTAGTCTTTCATTTATTTGTATTTTGGATTAGGTCCTTAATCCTTTATGCGTATAGTGTGCATATATGTCGTCTTTCATTTATTTGTATTTGGGATTAGGTCCTTAATCCTTTATGCGTATAGTGTGCATATATGTCGTCTTTCATTTATTTGTATTTGGGATTAGGTCCTTAATCCTTTAGGCGTATAGGGTAAGTCGTCATTCCTTTATTTGTATTTGGGATGAAGTCCTTAATCCTTTATGCGTATAGGGTGCACATATGTCGTCTTTCATTTATTTGTATTTGGGATTAGGTCCTTAATCCTTTAGGCGTATAGGATGCATATATGTCGTCTTTCATTTATTTGTATTGGGGATTAGGTGCTTTATCCTTTATGCGTATAGGATGCATTTATTTGTATTTGGAAGAGTTGTGCATCAAATTTGTGTGATGCAATCAGCGTTCCAAAAATTATTCATAAAACGATATATAAATCTCTCTCTCTTTTTCTTTCTTTCTCTCTCTCTCTCTCTCTCTCTATATATATATATATATATATATGTAGAAATGATAGATTGTGGTGAATCTGACCATCACATATACGAGTGTGTAGGGTGTATTCCAATTGCTGCTGTAGGTGTTCCTTTGAAGCTGTTGGTGTTCCTTTGGTCAGTCATCTGTATTCCAATTGCTGCTGTAGGTGTTCCTTTGAAGCTGTTGGTGTTCCTTTGGTCAGTCATCTCATAAGACGTATAGCAATAACATAGTGAATTTTCAAGAGTCTACCACAATTTTAAATGCCCATACGAAAAAGTCTGGAAACTTATCGTATGCACCTTGTATATATATATATATATATATATATATATATATATATTCACTTATATTTATAGATTTATATATTATTTATTTTATATCTATGTACTATAAATATTTCATATATCTTTTCGTATTGATCTCCTTTCTATATTTGTTTGATTCGACTATCTGTTTATCTATCGCACTTTGTAAATAGATATAAAAGATGAAGCAGGATGATTTTATGCACATAAGGTAAAAACGACAAATATGCATTGTTTAATTAATGACTAAATCCCAAATGCAAATAAAGAAAACACGACATATATGCATCCTTCACACATAAAGAGTTAGGGACTTAATCACAAATCCCAAAAAAAGAAATAGGACATATATTCATCGTTCAAGTATAAAGAAATAAGGACTTAATTCCAAATAAAAATAAAGAAAATATGACATATATGCATCCTTTACGCATAAAGGATTAAGGACTTAATACCAAATACAAATAAGTGAAAGACGAAATATATGCACCCTATACGCATGAAGGATTAAGGACCTAATCCCAAATACAAATAAATGAAAGACGACATATATGCACACTATACACATAAAGGATTAATGACTTAATCTCAAATAAAAATAAATGAAAGACGACATATATGCACAATATACGCATAAAGGATGTAGTCTTTCATTTATTTGTATTTTGGATTAGGTCCTTAATCCTTTATGCGTATAGTGTGCATATATGTCGTCTTTCATTTATTTGTATTTGGGATTAGGTCCTTAATCCTTTATGCGTATAGTGTGCATATATGTCGTCTTTCATTTATTTGTATTTGGGATTAGGTCCTTAATCCTTTAGGCGTATAGGGTAAGTCGTCATTCCTTTATTTGTATTTGGGATGAAGTCCTTAATCCTTTATGCGTATAGGGTGCACATATGTCGTCTTTCATTTATTTGTATTTGGGATTAGGTCCTTAATCCTTTAGGCGTATAGGATGCATATATGTCGTCTTTCATTTATTTGTATTGGGGATTAGGTGCTTTATCCTTTATGCGTATAGGATGCATTTATTTGTATTTGGGATTAGGTCCTTAATCCTTTATGCGTATACGGTGCATATATGTCGTCTTTCGTTTATTTGTATTTGGGATTAGGTCCTTAATCCTTCATGCGTATAAGGACTTATTATACGCATTAAGGACTTAATCCCAAATACAAATAAATGAAAGACAACATATATGCATCTATATACGCATAAAGGATTAAGGACTTAATCCCAAATACAAATAAATGAAAGACGACATATATGCACCCAATACGCATAAAGGATTAAAGACTTAATCCCAAATACAAATAAAGGAAAGACGACATATATGCATCCTATACGCCTAAAGGATTAAGTACCTAATCCCCAATATAAATAAATGAAAGACGACATATATGCATCCTATACGCATAAGGGATTAAGGACTTAATCCCAAATACAAATAAATGAAAGACGACATATATGCACCCTATACGCATAAAGGATTAAGGACCTGATCCCAAATACAAATAAATGAAAGACAACATATATGCACCCTATACCCCTAAAGGATTAAGGACCTAATCCCAAATGCAAATAAATGAAAGACGACATATATGCACCCTATACACATAAAGGATTAAAGACTTAATCCCAAATACAAATAAATGAAAGACGACATATATGCACCCTATACGCAGAAAGGGTGAAGGACCTAATCCCCAATACAAATAAATGAAAGACGACATATATGAACCCTATACGCATAAAGGATTAAGGACTTAATCCTAAATACAAATAAAGGAAAGACGACTCATAAAAATCCTATACGCATAAAGGATTGAGGAACTTATCCCAAATACAAATAATTGGGAGACGAAATATATGCTCCCTATACGCATAAAGGATTAAGGACTTAATCCCAAATACAAATAAATGAAAGACGACATATATGCACCCTATACACATAAAGGATTAAGGACCTAATCCCAAATACAAATAAATGAAAGACGACATATATGCACCCTATACGCATGAAGGATTAAGGACCTAAACCCAAATACAAATAAATGAAAGATGACATATATGCACAATATACGCATAAAGGATTAAGGACCTAATCCAAAATACAAATAAATGAAAAACGACATATATGCACACTATACGCATAAAGGATTAGGGACCTAATCCCAAATACAAATAAATGATTAAGTCCTAAATCCTTTATGCGTATATTGTGTATATATGTCGTCTTTCATTTATTTGTATTTGGGATTAAGTCCTTATTCCTTTAGGTGTATATACAAATACAAATAAATGAACGACGATATATACGCACCCTATACGCATAAAGGATTAAGGACCAAACCCCAAAAATGAATTAAGGAAAGACGACATATATGCACCCTATACGCATAAAGGATTAAGAACCTAATCTGAAATACAAATAAATGAAAGACGACATATACACACCCTATACGCATAAAGGATTAAGGACTTAATACCAAATACAAATAAGTGAAAGACGAAATATATGCACCCTATACGCATGAAGGATTAAGGACCTAATCCCAAATACAAATAAATGAAAGACGACATATATGCACACTATACGCATAAAGGATTAATGACTTAATCTTAAATAAAAATAAATGAAAGACGACATATATGCACAATATACGCATAAAGGATGTAGTCTTTCATTTATTTGTATTTTGGATTAGGTCCTCAATCCTTTATGCATATAGTGTGCATATATGTCGTCTTTCATTTATTTGTATTTGGGATTAGGTCCTTAATCCTTTAGGCGTATAGGGTAAGTCGTCATTCCTTTATTTGTATTTGGGATGAAGTCCTTAATCCTTTATGCGTATAGGGTGCACATATGTCGTCTTTCATTTATTTGTATTTGGGATTAGGTCCTTAATCCTTTAGGCGTATAGGGTGCATATATGTCGTCTTTCATTTATTTGTATTGGGGATTAGGTGCTTAATCCTTCATGCGTATAGGATGCATTTATTTGTATTTGGGATTAGGTCCTTAATCCTTTATGCGTATACGGTGCATATATGTCGTCTTTCGTTTATTTGTATTTGGGATTAGGTCCTTAATCCTTCATGCGTATAAGGACTTAATCCCAAATACAAATAAATGAAAGACGACATATATGCACCCTATACACATAAAGGATTAAGGACCTAATCCCAAATACAAATAAATGAAATACGACATATATGCACCCTATACGCATGAAGGATTAAGGACCTAAACCCAAATACAAATAAATGAAAGATGACATATATGCACAATATACGCATAAAGGATTAAGGACCTAATCCAAAATACAAATAAATGAAAAGCGACATATATGCACACTATATGCATAAAGGATTAGGGACCTAATCCCAAATACAAATAAATGATTAAGTCCTAAATCCTTTATGCGTATATTGTGTATATATGTCGTCTTTCATTTATTTGTATTTGGGATTAAGTCCTTATTCCTTTAGGTGTATATACAAATACAAATAAATGAACGACGATATATACGCACCCTATACGCATAAAGGATTAAGGACCAAACCCCAAAAATGAATTAAGGAAAGACAACATATATGCACCCTATACGCATAAAGGATTAAGAACCTAATCTGAAATACAAATAAATGAAAGACGACATATACACACCCTATACGCATAAAGGATTAAGGACTTAATACCAAATACAAATAAGTGAAAGACGAAATATATGCACCCTATACGCATGAAGGATTAAGGACCTAATCCCAAATACAAATAAATGAAAGACGACATATATGCACACTATACGCATAAAGGATTAATGACTTAATCTTAAATAAAAATAAATGAAAGACGACATATATGCACAATATACGCATAAAGGATGTAGTCTTTCATTTATTTGTATTTTGGATTAGGTCCTCAATCCTTTATGCATATAGTGTGCATATATGTCGTCTTTCATTTATTTGTATTTGGGATTAGGTCCTTAATCCTTTAGGCGTATAGGGTAAGTCGTCATTCCTTTATTTGTATTTGGGATGAAGTCCCTAATCCTTTATGCGTATAGGGTGCACATATGTCGTCTTTCATTTATTTGTATTTGGGATTAGGTCCATAATCCTTTAGGCGTATAGGGTGCATATATGTCGTCTTTCATTTATTTGTATTGGGGATTAGGTGCTTAATCCTTCATGCGTATAGGATGCATTTATTTGTATTTGGGATTAGGTCCTTAATCCTTTATGCGTATACGGTGCATATATGTCGTCTTTCGTTTATTTGTATTTGGGATTAGGTCCTTAATCCTTCATGCGTATAAGGACTTAATCCCAAATACAAATGAATGAAAGACGACATATATGCACCCTATACGCATAAAGGATTAAGGACCTAATCCCAAGTACAAATATATGAAAGACGACATATATGCACCCTATACGCATAAAGGATTAAGGACCTAATCCCAAGTACAAATATTTGAAAGACGACATATATGCACAATATATGCATAAAGGATTAAGGACTTGATCCCAAATACAAATAAATGAAAGACAACATATGCATCCTATACGCCTAAAGGATTAAGGACCTTATCCCAAATACAAATAAATCAAAGATGACATATATGCACTTATACGCATAATGGATTGAGGACCTAATCCCAAATACAAATAAATGAAAGACGTCATATATGCACATTATACGCATAAAGGATTAAGGATTAATCCCAAATACAAATAAATGAAAGACGACATATATGCACCCTATACGCATAAATGATTAAGGACTTAATCCCAAATACAAATAAATGAAAGACAACATATATGCATCCTATACGCATAAAGGATTAAGGACTTAATCCCAAATACAAATAAATGAAAGACGACATATATGCACCCTATACGCATAAAGGATTAAAGACTTAATCCCAAATATAAATAAATGAAAGACGACATATATGCATCCTATACGCATAAAGGATTAAGGACTTAATCCCAAATACAAATAAAGGAAAGACGACCTATATGAATCCTATACACATAGATTATTAAGGACTTAATCCCAAATGAAAATAAAGGAAATAGGACCAATATGCATCCTTCATGCATGAAGAATTATGGAATTAAACTCAAATGCAAATGAAGAGAAAGGTGACACATGTGCATCTTTCACGGTTAAAAGATTAAGGATAATCTCAAATACAAATAAAGGAAATATATGCACCCTTCACGCATAAAGGATTAAAGACCTAATCTGAAATGCAAAAGAAGGAAACATGACATATATTTATCCTTCACGCATAAAGTATCGAAGACTTAATACCAAATGCAAATAAAAAAAAACTACCAGTGTGTATCCATCATGTCAAATAAAACATCCCAACATTCTTGAACAAAAATGTTCTTCAGCAATTCAAAACTATAAATCTTCAAATAATAATACATTACATAGATACATCCTTTTACCCAACAATTCAATCACAATCAACATCGAAAAAGACCTAAAACCTCTTTGGAATGAAACACTCACCAACTCTTCAAAGGAATTTTATTAATAATAGAAATAATAACATCCAGAGTAAGTTTGCATAAAATTCCATGTCTAAATTGTCATAAAACTATGTAGGTGAATTATTCCGTAGCATTGATTAACGAATTTACGAGAGCAGAAAAGATTTTTAGAACGCAGACATAATTAACTGTTTGGTTAAACCTAATTGAGAAAATAATCACAACTTTTATTTTAAAGTCCATAATGTGAGTTTACATATATAACAAAAAGAGTCTGAAAATTGTTGAATCTAGTTCCATTTCAAACTACAATACGATCAAACAGAGATCCAGCGTTTTCAATTTGTCTTCTTATCTGGTCAGATTGGTGCGGAAAAGTTACGAAATTCCTTATTTAAAATGATTTGACTTTATCGTTTAGGAGGTTAACACTGATAAAAACGGATATATGCATCCTGAAATATTTATAATAGGTAGCTGTGAACTAAATAAAGAATATATATATATATATATATATATATATATATATATATATATATATATATATATATATATACACACACACACACACACACATATATATATATATATATATATATATATATACGGCCACCAACCACCCATAACGAAAACTATCCAAGTTAGATGAACCAGACATGCAGGACACTGCTGGAGAAGCAGGGACAAGCTCATTTGTGATGTTCTCCTATGGACCCCCTCATAAGGCCGAGCAAAAGAAGGGTGACCAGCTCGAACCTACATACAGCAGTTCTGTGAGGATACGGGATGTAGTCCTGAGGACCTCCCAGAAGCGATGAGCGATAGGGAGGAGTGGCGAGAGAGGGTCTGGGATATCCGTACTGGTGGCACAAGATGATATATATATATATATATATATATATGTGTGTGTGTGTGTGAGTGTGAAGAGAGAGAGAGAGAGAGAGAGAGAGAGAGAGAGATGTGATACGGATGGTTTTATAGATAATTTTTGAACACTAATTACACCACATAAATTTGAAACGGAACATAACCAACGGAAATAGAATGTTTTAAAACATTCTCATCGTTTTTATTTCATTTGATAACTTACACGCCCTGATAAAGGTTTACAAACTGAAACGTGTATACTTGGCAAAAATTTTTACAAATAAAATTATCCTCAGAAGACCTTGTGTTTTTTCTGTCGAATTTATCCCAGTTTGTTTTTCCCAGATATCCATGATTCCTTATAGATGAAGGTTGTATACATGCCGTGTTTTCTTTAGTTTCCTATGTACGGAACGATCATACACGTAATTTCGGTGCAATTAATGTTCTTCTCGCTCTTTAGCGTACGTTAGACAGTCGTTTTGAATTCAGAGTTTTCCTTCTCCTAGATCGGTTGCCCAATCAAGTTAGCGAGCCTGATCTGACGTACCATTTTAACCATACCTAGTGGAGTTGAGAAGACTCATTAGTTCGTACCTTCTTTTTCAATGTCGATAAGTGAAATGTAAAAATCATCGTTCAGAATTTGAACACCGCTCGCCGAGTTCATTTTCTTCAACCCAAACGTTTCAGCCATCCGCTTCTTCACATATACACACACACGCTCATAGATTAAAGAGGAATTTTCTTGGCCAAATCCTTGATAACTATCTTTAGAGTCACTTTGGCAGAACTATTTTGATCGGGTTCCTTTTCTTTAAGTAGTCATATTTTACGTCATCCCTTCACAGCAAGAAGACCTTCGCGATAAAATCAGTATCAAAAGGTCTTTCCTTCTCTCAATTTACTCCTCTCTCACCTCCCCCCTTTATCCCCCCCACTCTTTCTCGTCAAAAAACCACGAACCAAATTGATCTTTGTCATTAACTCACAAACTGCCCATTCTTATTTGCTTTATTTTTAATTTTTAAATATTTGGCTTCTTCTTCTTATCCTCTTCCTCCTCCTTCTTCTTCTTCTTCTTCCAAATCGTTTACCAATTAAGAATGACAGATCTTACACTCTATTCACTAACACAACCTGTTATCAGTACTAAGAGCAATAGCTTGTGTTAACTGAAACCAGTAAAAATAGAATACAAACGAACAAGATGGCCATTAGCAGCGGTGACGACTTCTTAATTTCCCCCTTGAACTTTTCTCGGCAAAAACTGCAAACAGCTGGACCTTTTGTCAAGTAAATAAAAGATTGGGAAAAAAACTTAACAAAACACGCAAACAACATTTTAAAATACCCTGGACGAATTGATTGCAAACGCCGGTACCAGTAAAAAATTATTAAAGAGACCTGATACATGAGAAAACATATGTCAAATTAAAGTCGTGAGGAGAGACAAAATATGAGAACGAAAAGAAAAAAAGAAAAAGAAAAGAAGAAAATTCAATGCTTCAAGTTTCATCCAAAATTTAGTCACAACGGTCAGAAAGGAATATGACCCAATGAGGATTGCTGATCTGAACGCTTTATAAATGTATTATGTTTAAATCAAAAATGAAGGAGCACTTTGATCTTCTTAGTTAGTGAAAAAAGAAAGAAAGAAAGAAAGAAAGAAAGATGAATTGAAAGGAAGAAAGGTGGAGGAGGAATGAATGTCCTTTTTTCATGCTTAATTATCAGACTAAATGAAAAAAAAAACTCTCACTAATCAAAAGTAGAGTACATTTGTACCTGGCAAATCAACCGATCAGCAGCTTTTTAGATCTATGAAAGAGTCAATATTTACATCATTAACAATTTACACTAAGTAAATTGTTATGAAAAGAAAGAAAGAAAGAAAAAAGACAGAAAAAAATATAGGGAGAGAAAGTTTAGTTTTGTTTTGTTTTGTTTGGTCTGGTTTTATGGCACATCAACCATTGTAGGTTGCTTAATGCCAAATCCATTTTACCCATATAAACATTTCTATTTCAAGCAATTCAGTTTAGCATAAGTACACAGTTTAAATGTCAAAAACAGTTTTATTTCAAGCTATTCTGTTCAGTCACCAAATAGTTCCAAGTATTGCTATGTATCACTTGCAATTCAATAAAACACCAGTCATTCATTTACATGCAGTCAAATCTAAAAACAGTTCTATTTCAAACAGTTCAGGTTAGCATAAGTACGCTGTTTAAATGTAAAAAAAAATTCTATTTCAAATAATTCAGTTTTGCAAAAGTACGCAGTTTAAATGTCAAAACAGTTCTATTTAAAACAATTCAGTTTAGCACCAGTACACAGTTTAGTTCTATTTGACC
>OY757919.1:93150623-93221953 GCA_963585895.1 Sepioteuthis lessoniana | reverse complement strand
ACTCGACCTGGGATTGAACCCCGGTCTCCCAGACCATTGGCGAATACTCTACTCATTAGGCTAATGGCCCGGTATATATACACACATATATGTGTGTGTGTGTGTGTGTGTGTGTCTGTAGGTGTGCTTAACCTTGTTAGTTTAAAGATAAAAAATGTCTATTTAATGATATAATTGCAGTTCCAATAGTAGCAAACAGAATAATGATTAAAACAAAATTCCATGTAGCCAGTATAGCCATAATATAACAATAATATAGAATACAAAAAAGAATAAAATAAACACAATTTTGATTAAGTTGCTTTGTATTATGTTTCATGTCATATCAACCTATGTATGTTATTTAAAGCCAAATCCTGTTTATATAACTATCAATCGTTTTCGTGGGCGACCCGAACACTCCCTTTTCACTGACTGTTACACCGAGGTGTTGGGGAAGGTGTTACTACTGAGTGTTAAGCCAGGAGGTATCAAGTACCATTCTTATAGTCTTTCGTAAGACCCGACCTTGGATTGAACTCCGGTCTCCTTAACCATCTACCCACTAGACCAATGGACCGGTAATTATCAAACAAATAGTTTATAGGCATCATTTTGTAGGAATCATTTTTAAACCAGTTATAACTATGTGGTTGCACATAGTTAAATGATTTTAAGTATTGCCAATCAACGCAAATAATTATACCAAATATTAATTATAATTCTTTGTAAAAGATTGAACAGTTTTGTTTGAGCCATAGAATGGACCCTGACTAGTACCACCACTCCGAGTCCGAGTCGATCTGAGAGAAATGGTAATGAAAGTGTACTCCACATTTTCCAGATTTCCAGAATTGAAGCCTCGCCATTAGATGCAGTTTAATGTCATAACTAAGACACTCAAAATTTTTTGTGTCACAATTCAGATCAAGAGAGGTTTGAAGAGTTTCATTTTTTTTTCTTTTTGAAAGAAATAACGAATTATTTTAAAGCAAAAACTGATTAGACGCAACCATTAAACACATAATAAGTGAATGCAGCAAATTTTCGCTAAAGGAGTAAGACACGACTGCGTGTGTAAGGTGATTCACTAGGAATCGGGCAAGAAACTGAAATTTGACCATTCAACCAAATGGTATATACTCAAGCCAAAATCCGTCCTGGAGAATGTGTTGTATAGCCACATACATATGCAAATATATGCGGAACATAATCACACATAATGACGAACTTCAATGAACGAACGAACACACTTCTTTATAAAAATATATCTCTCACACTTTATTCTCGAAAGGGTGATGGTTGTTGTGTGTGAGAGAAGAGCTGGAGACGGGGACAGACTGCTATATTGACCCCAAGTTCTTCTTCGACCATAGCAGCACTTCTTTCTCATCTTGGCTGGGTTGCTCAACCGTGGGTCACTGAGGGCCGCAAGCCTTCAGTCTGCAAGCTGATTCTCACGCCGGCATCCTATCTCCAACTGACTCAAGCCGTCTGTGCCCTGGTTATATTATTGTTTAATGTCCACCTGCTTCTGCTGTTCTTCAGCTTATTTACACAGGTGTATCTCTTGATTGACGGCTCGGTCGAGGGTAAATATATAACAAATGAAACTCATAAATAGCCCAGTTGGCTGGGGGTGGTTATAGAATACATCGACCGCATCTTTGCAGAGGGGTAAGACTCCCCTAACGAGTGTCTTGTAGCCCAGTCGACTGGGGCTGTAAAATACGCCGACTGCATCTCTGCAGAGGGGTAAGATTCCCCTAACGAGTGTCTTGGATATAACACAAAACAATCTGATGGTGAGGCTACAGTAATGATGAAATTTTGGGGAATACGCCTTTATTGCCATCGCTCCTTCGTCTGCTTTAGCCCGGAATGGTAGCATCTGATAAGATCCTATTTATTGCCTAAAAGTGGATTTTGCCGTCCCAGCTGACTATAGAGTAAATATCAAAGAAGGCTAAGAAAAAGACAAGTACTTAGATCTTACCAGAGAACTAAGAAAGCTATAAACCATGAGAGCAACATTTTGGCGCGCTTCGGACGGTTCTCAAAGACTTGTAAAGTAGGCTGAAAGAGTTGGAAATCTGAGGACGAATTGAAACAATCCAGACTACTGTATTGCTGATATCGGCCAGAATACGAAGAAGAATCCTGGAAACCAACGGAGACTTGCTGCCACTCAGACACCAGTGCGGAAAACTCTCAAGGATTATAATAGTAACAACCTTCGGGTCGCCCTTGACTATGGTCCCCAACATTACTTTACTATTATTCAAGACATGTATTTGACACACATAAACTCCTATGGGACTTTAACATACAAACGGATCACCTAATCCCGGCCAGAAGACCAGACCTCATAATAATCAACAAAAAGAAGACCACAGGATAAATCTGAAGGAAAGTGAAAAGAAGGACAAGTACCTCGACCTTGCTAGAGAATTGAAAAAGCTGTGGAACATGAAAGTGACGATTTTACACATTGTGATTGGTGCTTTTGGTACAATAACTAAAGGATTATAAAAAGGCCTGGAAGACTTGAAAGTTGGCGGACGGGTATAGACTATCCAAATGACAGCATTGCTGAGACCGGCCAGAATCCTGAGACGAGTCCTGGAGACTTGAGGAGACTTGCTGTCACTCAAACTCCAGTGAAAAACCATCAGCTAACACTGATGTGAAAAACTCTAAAGGAGTAAATAATAATAATAATAATAATAATAATAATAATAATAATAATAATAATAAGCCTATACACTGCTGGGTGGGCAAAGTGATCCATGGGGAGATGTGCAAGAAATTCTAATTTGACCATTCGAACAAATGGTATATGCACAACCCAGCATCTTTCCTAGAAAATGACACACTCAAATTCCTATGGGATTTTGACATTCAAAGGGATCATCTAATCTCGACAAGAATACCAGACCTTATAATAATCAACAAAAAAAAGAGAACTTGCAAAATGTGGACTTTGCTGTACCGGCTGACCACAGAATAAAACTGAAAGAAAGGGAATTGCTAGGGAATTGAATTGAAAAACTATGAAACATGAAGGTGACGATTATACCAATCGTGATTGGTGCATTCGGTACAGTAACTAAAGGATTATTAAAGGGACTGGAGGACTTGGAAGTTGGAGGAAGAGTGGAGACAATCCAAACGACAACATTATTGATAACGGCTAGAATATTGAGAAGAGTCCTGGAGACTTGAGGAGACTTGCTGTCACTTACACCCCAGTGAAACTGATGAGGAAAAACTCTCAAGGAGTAAATAATAATAGTTTGATATATTTATTTAGAAAGAGGGTTTAATATTGTTTCTGCTCCGTTTGGGTTCCTTTAATTCTATATCAATCTTCGTAAGTTATTTAATATCATATCAATCTTTATAGATGCAGTGATTTTATCTAACCTTTACCAATGAGGTGGATAAGAGGTTTCATATCTTTTCCAAGAGAATTTGTCCGAAAGTGAACTTCAATATCGGTGATAATGCATTTGTAGATCGAAGTTTTAATAGCGTAGACACATAATCAACGGTGCTTAGTGACAATCAGTTTCTCACCCATGTGATCATCAGACCAAGATCTATATCTGATAATATATATTTTTTTTAATGATAATAAAAGCGTTAAAATTCTCAGTGGAAGTGTGCTGGGCCCATAACCTGTTGAAATTCGGGTAGCCATCTTGTTTTCAGTTATGCGATACAAAAAGCTATGCCTTCTCAGTAACAAGATAGAAATACGTTCTGACCCTCGGCTGTAGTTTTCTACTGCTCATATATGCTTTAGTCATCTCTGATTGGCTAATCTCCTGTTGGTACTGACGGGCAAGTTTATAAATATTTGGGAGCAATTTGTACATAGCTAGTAAACATTAATAAGTCCCTCCCAAAACGATTCAACAAATAATAATTAGGATTGGTACAGGGACTGGAGAACTTGGAAGTAAGAGGACAAGTGGAGACCATCCAAACTATAGTATTGTTGAGGTCGGCCAAAATACTAAGAAGAGTCCTGGAGATTTGCTGTCATTCAGACTCCTGTGGAAAACCAACTGCTAACGCTAATGTGAAAAACTCTCAAATGACAATAATAATAATAATAATAATAATAATAATAATAATAATAATATAGCACTGAAGGAGTATAAGGCAAGACACAACTGGGTCGGCAAGGTGATCCACTGGGAAATGAGCAGGAAATTTCAATTCGACCATACAAACAAATGGTATATGCACAACCCAACACCTGTCCTAGAAAATGACTCGCATAAACTCCTATGGGACTTTAACATACAAACGGATCACCAAATCCCGGCCAGAAGACCAGACCTCATAATAATCAACAAAGAATCCTGAGACGAGTCCTGGAGACTTGAGGAGACTTGCTGTCACTCAAACTCCAGTGAAAAACCATCGGCTAACACTGATGTGGAAATCTCTAAAGGAGTAAATAATAATAATAATAATAATAATAAAGAGGGAAACAACTCATGATGGAAGAAATAGAAAAATCAAACCAAGAAAAAGTCAGAAGCCTCGGAGAAAAAAAAACCTACTCTGGAGTATTGGAAGCAGACACTATCAAACAATTGGAAATGAAAGAAAAAAATTTAAAAGATTATATCAATAAAACGAAAAAACTTCTCGAAACCAAACTATTTAGCAGAAATCTCATCAAATGGATAAATACCTTTGCTGTCACCCTTGTAAGATACTCGAGACCATTCTTGAAGTCGACGAGGAAAGAACTTAAAACGAATGGGCCAGAGAACCCAAAAAACTCATGACGATGCAAAAGGACTTACATCCCAGAGATGACGTTGACAGACTCTATGTGTCAAGAAAAGAAGGAGAAAGAAGACCCACCAGCATTGAGGATAGCGTCGATGCATCGATACAATGACTCGAAGAATGCATTAAAAAGCGCAGATGAAGACTGATTACAACAACCAGAAATAATACAGACAACACAAGCATCAACAGAACAACAATAACCTGAAAACAAAAATGGGAAGAAAAACAACTATATGGACATTTCAAGCGACAAACAGGCGAAATTTCTCATGAGAAAACTTGGACATGGGTAGGAAAGGGAAAATTTAAGAGAGAAACTAAATCCCTTCGAATACCAGTTCAAAACAACGCTATAAGAACTATGTCAAAGCAAGAATAGACCAGACGTAACAAAAAAAGCTGATGTAGATTATATGATGACAGTGACGAAACGATCAATCACATAAAAAGCGAATGCAGCAAATTAGTGCAAAAATAGTATAAGACCTGACACGACTGAGTGAGGAAGAAGTTTAAATTTGGTCATATCAACAAATGTTATATGCACAACCCAGAATCCTTTCCAGAAAATGACACGCTCAAACTTCTCTGGGATTTTAAGATACAAACTGATCAGCTCATCTCAGTCAAACAATCAGACCAAGTGATAGTCAACAACAACACAAAAAAGAGAGCCTGCTGAATAGTGGACTTGGCCTCTCCGGCTGACCGCTGGGTAAAACTGAAGGAAAGCGAAAAGAGAGATAAGTACGTAAACCTTGCTAGAGAACTGAGAAAACTACGGAACATGAAAGTGACGGTGATACCGATTGTAATTGGTGTTCTCGGTACAGCCACCAAAATATTGGTACAGGAACTGGAGGATTTATAAATAAGAGGACGAGTGGAACCATCCAAACTACAGCATGATTCAGATTGGCTTGAATACTTAGAAGAATCCATGAGACTTAAGGAGACTTGCTATCACTCAGACTCTTGCGAGAAAACATCAGCTAACGCTGGTGTAAAAAAAAAACTCTCAAAAGAGTGAATTAATAATAATAATAATAATAATAATAATAATAATATACTGGCTTGAAGAACAAACCAAGGGATTATCAACAAGAAAAAGAAAACCTGCCGAATAATGGACTTTGCTTTCTCGGCGGACACCAAAGTGAAAAATGAAACAAATGAAAAGAGAAATAAGTATTTGGACTTTGCCAGAGAACAAAAAAAAGTTATGGAACATTAAAGTGACGGTGATACCAATTGTAATTGGTGTGCTTAAAACAATTTCCAAAACTTGGAAAGGGGGCTGAAGGAGTTAGAAACCGGAGAACGAGCTGAGACCATCCAGAATACTGAGAAGAGTCCTGGAGACTTTCTGTATCTCAGCCTCCAGTGAAAGACCATCAGCTAACGCTGGTGCGAAAAACTTGCAAGGAATAAGAATAAGAAGATTAGGGGATGGAGGAGGAAGGAGAAAAGTCAAAGAAGAAAAAGAAGGTGTATAATAATAATAAAGCTTTCGAACATGAAAATAACAGTGATACCACTTGTTAATGGTCCACTTGGAATGGTCTCCAAAGCTTGGAATGGTCGGCTTGAAAAGTATGAAATCAGAGGACTATTCGAAGCTATCCAAACAACAGCATAAGTTAGATCGGCCAGAATACTGAGAAGAGTCCTGGAGACTTGCTGTCACTCAAACTCCAGTGAAAATCTCGCAAGGAGTTTGAATAATAATAATAATTCTTGGATATCACCCATCTTTTTCCACACAATGAACTAGTCCATCTGCCATATATAGCAGTAGCTACTAATACCAGCGCAGGCTAGAAGGTGAAGAGCAGCTTCTTATTGGAATAGTATGAGAGCGTTGGAGACTGGAGATCGCACTAGATCACCTTACTTGCTACCGTAATAACGGAAGCCAATACTATCGTTAGACTATATCTTTATTCTGTATTCACTAATCCTATGTTCTTATCTACTAATAATCTCTCTATTGTATATACTTTATCTCTATTTCCTCTCATATCGTGGTTTGTCCTTTATTTAATATTACAAGCGTTCACTAACCAGAACGCAACAACAACAATAATAATAATAATAATAATTAGAAGAAGAACCAGGACCTTGCTAGGGAATTTAAAAAAACTATGGAACATGAAAGTGACGTTTATACCAATTGTAATTGCTACGTTCGGTACAATCACCAAAGAACTGATACAGGGACTAGAGGACTTGTAAATAAGAAGACGAGTAGAGACCATCCAAACTACAGCTTTATTAAGATTGGTCAGAATACTGATAAGAGTCCTGGAGACTTGAGGAGACTCACTCAAACTCTAGTGAGAAACCATCGGTTAATGCTGGTATGAAAAACTCTCGAACAAATCAACCATTCAAACCAGAGACCATTGTGTAGAAAATGGACTAGGGAAGATTACAAGCGAGCATTATTTTAGGAGCAACACTTCAAAAAGAGGGTATAGAAAAAGAATGATAGAAATTTGGACAAAACTCGCTAGATTTACAACAAATCAAAGGCTTGCTGACCAGGTTAGGACAATAACAAAGAATGGTTGGTTTTCTGACCCCGAAATACTAGAAATCTACCAACAAATATACAGGCAAACACATGAACAGACCCCTGATACAGTAACTGAGACACAAAATACAGGAAAGCAAGAAACTCTTAACTACATGATAATGACCAATACACTGCAAACACACAGACGCAAACATTGACCCAAGAAGAAAAAAAATGAATAAAGATATCATTAAAAGAATCGTGTCTGAAAAGAAAACTGCCTTCTTTCAGGAACCAAGACTGGAAGACAGTCAAGTCTGAAACCGGGAAAGTGAACGACTTATTGACAAATATCCCGACAAACGACATCACGGAGTTAAACGAGTCAATATATGCAGGAGCAAAATTAGTATGTGAAAAAAATCGGGGTTACTCTGAAGACCACAGACAGGAAGTCAAAACCTGGATAGGAACTCAGACTAGAATCACAGATAAAAAGACTACAACAAGCAAAAATATTAAAACGGAACACTAAAATATATTCGGACGAAACTGAAAAAGAACGGCAACAAGAATGAAAAATCAAAAAATACTGGCGAAAGAAAGGAGACTGAAAAGAATCCGAGGCAGAACCAAGCCATTCAGACAACGAAAGAAAATTCTACCTGCAAGTAGGGGTAGAATGGGCGAAGTCATACCAACAATCAGATTTGAAAGAGGCTAAAAGATTTTGGAGAAAAATATGGGAACGCAAAGACCATAACAAAAAAGCCGAATGGATAAACAATATGGAGACAGTGTTATGAATGCTTGAAAAGGGCTCTCAGGTGAAAATACACCCCAACTCACTCAAGGCAACACTTAAAAAAAATATCAACCCTGGCCTAGATGGCATACACGGATTTTGGTTTTAAAAATTCGTCTCCATCCACGACAGACTTGCTACCGAAATGAATAAATGCACACAGAAAACTGATATACTCGAATGGGTGACCAAAGGGAAGACCACTCTGATCCAAAAATACTCCCTTAAAGGAACCACCTCAAACAACTATAAACCAATAAAGTGCCTACTGATGATGTGGAAAATATTAACGGCACAAATTAGGGAGGAGGTCTACTACTCATTGATAAGCCACGGAATATTCCCTGAGGAACAGAAAGGATACCGTAAGAGAACCAGAGGCAAAGGAGGACTACTATATATAGATCATATATATTTCACAGGAGGACTACTATATATAGATCAATACATCCTCAACGAAAGTAAAACGAGACGGAAAAATCTACCTATGGCCTGAATTGACTACAAGAAGGCTTGCGATATTGTCCCCCAAAACTGGGTACTACACTGTCTCAAAATGTATAAAATACCTGACCAAGTCGTACAGTTTATCGAGAAGGCCATGAAAACCTGAAGGGTGGAAATGATTGCACGAAGCAAAAGCAGGAGGCAAAAGCTTTGCAGAAGTAAAGATCCAAAGAGGCATATTCCCTGGAGATGCACAGTCACCATTCACTATTTGTAATAGCGATGATGCCACTCAATCACATCCTCAGGAAATGCACAGCTGGATACAAACTCAGTAAATCGCAAGAAAATATCAACCACTTGATGTACATAGACGATATCAAACTGTTTGCCAAAAAGGAAAAAGAATTGGAAACCCTAATACAGACTGTGAGAATATACAGTCAAGATATAGGAAGGAAATTTGGCATAAAAAATGTGCCATCCTAGTAATGAAAAGAGACAAATGAAACATAACGGAAGGAGCCGAACTAGGAAATCAAGTAAAAATCAGAAAACTCGGAGAAAAGGAAATCTAAAAATATTTGTGAATATTAGAAGCAGACATCATCAAACAAATGGAAATCAAAGAAAAAATTAAGAAAAAATATCTCAGTAAAACAGAAAATTACTCTAGGCAAAACTCTATTGCAGGAACCTTGTCAAATGGATAAATACTTGGACTGTCCCTCTCGCAAGATACTCGGGACTATTCTTGACGTGGATCAGAGAAGAACTCAAACAAATGGACCAAAGAACAAGAAAACTAATGACCATGTATAAGGGCTTGCATCCCAGAGATGACGTTGACAGACTATAAGTGTGAAGGAAAGAGGAAGGAAGAGGACTTGCTAGCATTGAAAACAGTGTTGACGCATCGATAAAACAACTTGAAGACTACGTAGGAAAGCGCGGAGGAAGACTGACTACAGCCACCAGAAATGACACTGACAACAGGAGGAACAGCAAAACGGAAATAACCAGAAAACAACTCTATGGTCGTTTTAAGTGACTAACAAGCGACATCTTACACGAGAAAACCTGGACCTGTCTAAGAAAAGGAAACCTTAAGAGAGAAACTGAATCTCTTCTAATAGCACAAAACAACGCCGTAAGGATCAACCATATCAAAGCAAGAATAGATACGACGCAACAAAACAGCAGATGTTGATTATGTGGTGATAGGCACGAAACAATCAATCACATAATAAGCGAAAGCAGCAAATTAGCACAGAAAGAATATAAGACTAGACAAGACTGCATGGGCAAGGTGATCTACTGAGAATTGTGCAAGAAATTTAAATTTGACCATACGAACAAATGGTATATGCACAACCCAACATCTGTCCTAGAGAATGACACGCATAGACTCCTCTGGGATTTTGACATGGAAACGGAACACCTAATGAACCAAAAAGAGAGAACTTGCAGAATTGTGGGCTTTACTGTCCTAGTGGACCATAGAGTAAAATTGAAAAAAGCGAAAAGAAGGATAAGTACCTTGACCTTGCAAAAGGAATTGAAACATGGTGGAACATGAAAGTGACGTTTATACCGATTGTAATTGGTGCTCTTGGAACCGTCACGAAAGGATTGGTACAAGGACTGGAGGACTTGGAAATAACGGGACGAGTAAAGACTGTACAAACTACAGCATTGTTGAGATCGACCAGAGTACTGAGAAGAGTCCTGAAGACTTGAGGAGACTTGCTGTCACTCAAACTCTAGTGAAAGCTAAATGCTGATGTGAGGAACTCTCAGAGAGTATAATAATAATAATAATAATAATAATAATAATAATAATAATAATAATAAATGTTTAGATAGATAGATAGATAGATATTAGTGTGCTTTTATGCACAAAGGTGCGTGTGAGTATAGGTATGTAATATATTTTTTCTTACACAGTAATTCTTCCCCCCCCCCTTTCCAAACACACACCAAAAAAACAATTTTGGTTCGTTTGATTTAGTTTGGTTTGGTTTCTTTGTTTAATGGCTTATCAACCTTCAAGGGTTATTCAATGGCAAAACCGTTCTTATAGAAGGATAGTAGTGGTCGTATTTAACCCATACCTGCGGGGGGGGGGATTAGGGGATTCATACCTTTCCCAAGGGTATTAATCCAAAAGTGAAAGCAATAGCTCGACTGGAGTTCGATCTCGTCAGCTACTCCATCACGAAGACTCCTACCTAAATAATTAAGCAATTTTATATTTACGTAATACTTTTATTTACACGTGAATTCAAACCCTTTCACAGCTCATCTCTCTCTCTCTCTCTGACACACACACAAATACACAGACGCAAAGACTCAGTCATATTTCATGAAGAGATAATCTGAGTGATGATTAACCTTTCGTAAAAAGGTCCAATCGCTAAAGCCATTTCATTGTTTAAAAATTGGATATTTTCCCGGCAGATATTACGGTCTTCTAAACAAACTATAGTTTTTTTTAATTTTCTCAGCAGGACTGGATAAAAAAAAAATCAAGGATCTTTTCATGCCATTGTAATTTCCTTTAGAAATAAAAATAAAAAATATAACGAGTCTTCTTTTTTCATTTCCACGACTAATTCATCTTTTTCCATTTTCCCCTCGAACCTCTGTCGTGTTTAAAAAAAAAAAAAAAAACTTCTTTAAACGATCTTCTTATAATTTGCCGTTACGCTTCATTTTTTATTGTTATTCTTTTTGTTTTCTTTTTGTCTTGCTAATTTTAGGATTTTTTGCTTCTTTTCTTCAAAAAAGTGTTTTTATTGCTTTTGCTTTTTTTTATATAATATCACAAACATTCTTTTCTCGGCCCAAAACACAAGGAGAACAGTTCAAAAACATCGTAGACAAAAAAAGAGAGAGTCATGTTTTTATGTTGTTTTTTTTTAAGAATCAAAAAAGAAACCTATAAAGTAAATTAAAAAAAATAAAAGATAAAAAATGCAACTGAATTTTGTCAAAGAATCAGAAGAAAATAAAGCCAAAAGTAGAAATAATTCTTTTCTTTTTTTTTTTTTGACAAAAACGAACTGAAAAGTTGAGAAGATATTTTTTCAACCTAACAGATCAAATAAGCAACGCGTTTGTTTCAAGCCACATTTTCTACACGAAGTTAACTTTATCGTGAAAGACCAGCATTTAACTAACTACAAAAAAGATTTGTGATACTTATGTACTGAAAGTGACATCAAATGCGCCAAGGCATGGACTGTTATTGATAGGCTATCGATTATATGGAAGTCAGACCGATGCGATAAAATAAAAATGAATTTCTTCCAAGCAGTGATCGTGTCGATTCTACTCAACGGATGCACCACGTGGACGCTGACAAAACGTTAAGAGAAAAGGCTAGACGCTACAAGCTATATTAAACAAATCCCGGAAGCAACATCCCATAAAACAGCAGCTGTACAGCCACCTACCTCCCATCTCTAAAACTATCCAAATAAGACGAACAAGACATGCTGGATACTGAGAGTTAATTTTTATCAATTGCGGACTTTTTGTCCTCATCTTGGTAGTTTTTGTGTTGTTTCTTCTTTCACTACGTTTCGTGGTGCGATAGACAACAACTATGGAAGGCAGTAATTACTGGGGATACGGTTACAAAACTCAGCATTCCTATCCGAGGTCGCGGTAAATCACCTGAAGAAGGCTAGAGGTGAAATTTGGCCGAAACGTAGTGAAAGAAGAAACAACACAAAAACTACCAAGATGAGGACAAAAAGTCCGCAATAAATAAAAATTAATTCTCAGATTAAGAAGCCTCATCTCAAAATGATTCCAATTAAAGACAATACTGGATACTGCTGATTTGGTTTGGTTTTATGGCATATCAACCATTGTAAGAATTGTATGAATCCAATTATTCCCCCTCCAGCTATGGGTAAATAGTAGGCAGACTGAGTTCTTCAGCCTTGGTGAGGCAACTAGTCTTGGAGAAGGAAAACTTTGAATTCAAACTTGTTAAACTCCGCTTAAAAATTCACCTTGTGTCATATCCTGCCCGAGCAGAGGGGTTGGGTAAATATGATATCAACCATTGTAAGTTATTTCATGCCAAATCCGTTTTATGTATATATATATATATATATTAGTGATGTAATGAATATGTATACACCTGCCCCCACCTCACAGTAATATGATTGGCCAGTGTCAGTCATAAATACAGACCAATGTTGGGGTAAATTGTCTATGACTAGGACTACGAACGTCCAATGTCGGTACGAACACACATTTATTAGCAGTACGATTACCTACCTGCTCGATTGTACTACACTTGTTACAGTAGCCAAACCACTCAGCTACTTCGATTCGATATATCCCTTCTCGTAATATATCAATTAGATATATATATGATTTGTAAACATAAGTCAACAAAGTTAAATGTTTCCAAGTATCGTTATGTATCTCTAACAATTCAATTAAACATCAGTCATTCGTTTATACACAGTTAAATGTAAAAACAGTTCTATTTCAAGCAGTTCAATTTAGCATAAGTCATTTGTTTGCATTCAATTTATGTGACCTATAGATAGGACCCTATCAGCTGCTACCACTCCGGGCCAAAGTAGACCTGGGAGCGATGGTAATAAAGGGGTACTCTGCATTCCCCAAAGCTCCAGCGTTATTGGAACCTCATCATCAGATTGTTTAGTGTCATATCCTGGAAACTCGTTAGAGGAGTCTTACCTCTCTGCAAATTTGCAGTCGGTGTATTCTACAGCCTCTGTAGATACTTATTTTTTAAATTTTTTTTAAAGGGTCATTAAAGAAGATAGTAAAAAGCAAAGATGCCCTAGGAGGCATAAAAGGAAAAAAAAGACAAATCGATACAGAATGTTTTTTATCTTGATCCACCAATCATTGTTCGCGGATATAAAAGTGCCGGATTGGCCGCTAATGTTATGAGGTATGTCGGGGGGGGGGGCACATTACCTTTTATTTTTCTACGAGATTTTCTTTATTTGGTTGGGTTTCGTTTTATGGCACATCAACCATAGTCGGTTATTAGATGCCAAATCCAGTTTTATACATTTAAACACTTCTATTTTAAATAATTCAGTTTTGTATAAGTATAGTTTTTGTTTGCACACAGTTAAATATCAGAACAGTTCTATATTAAATAATTCAGTTTAGCATAAGTGCACAGTTTCAGCGTCAAAAAACAGTTCTATTTCAAACAGTTCTGCGTAGCATAAGTACACAGTTTAGTTCTATTTGACCCATAGATGCCATAGTGGACCTGGGAGTGATGGCAATAAAGCGATACTCCACATCCTCCAAAGTTCCAGCATTACTGGAGCCTCACCATCAGATTATTTAGTGCCATATCATTCAGTGGCGGGGGGTGTTCCTACCCTTGTGTAGAGAAGCCGACTGGGCAATTTTCTTTATTCTTCTTTTATTTACGCTAAGTACTTGCATTACAAATACAAACATCCGATAATATTTGGTATCCTTGAAGGGGGTTAAGCCAAATTTCCCGGTAATTGGATCATTGAAACTAAATTCTCTGCCCGAACAGGTACTATCTATCTAAGTCGGAATAAACCTGGGAGTAATGGAAAGAGTACTCCACACCCCCCAGTGACACAGAACGGAAGTATCACTTATAGATGCAGTTTAGTGTCATACCCAGGACACCCATTTGGGCATGGGTCTTACCCCTCTTTAAGGAATACAGTCAGTATATTCTGAGCTCTGAAGTTGATTGGTTTGGTTTGATACCACGTCAACTTTTGTAGGGTTATTTATTGCCAAAGCCATCCTTTGAGAAGGACAGTAGTGGTACTATTTAACCCATAGCTGGGAGGATAAGAGGGTTCGTACCTTTTCCAAGACTATTTGTCCGAAAATGAACGTAATAGCGCGACTGGAGTTCGAACTCACATAGTACGATTCTGCAGTCCAGCACTTTAGCCATTCCACTAAAAAATTGATTTCTACTTACTGTAAACTGCGTTGACAAATCAATCTGGAATGTAAGTCGACCTCAAGATTTTTAGTCCCAAATTCCTTTACCCGCTATATAGATCGACCTCCAAACATACGCTGGGCAACTGTTAAACTAAAACTAATCTAATGGACCTAAATTAAGATGATAACCAAGCCGAAACACTACAGCATAGTTTGGAACGAGCCACCACAGACATTGGCCTCCATGTCAATGCACACAAAACTGAATATATGTGCTTTAATCCAGCAGGTGACATTTCCACACTTGAGGGAACCTCTCTGTAACTGGTTGACAAATTCACCTACCTAGGAAGCAGCGTCTCATCAACCGAAAAAGACATCGACACACGACTAAAGAAGGCATGGACAGCTATCGATAAGCTATCGATCATATGGAAATCAGACCTGACCGATAAAATGAAACGCAGTTTCTTCCAGGCAGCGGTCGTGTCGATACTGCTGTATGGATGCACTACATGGACGCTAACAAAACGGCTGGAGAAAAAGCTAGACGGCAATTACGTAAGAATGTTGCGAGAGAGGGTCAGAGATATCCGTGCTAGCGGCACGACTTGATGATGATGATGACCTGTGGAAAAAAACATAACTTTATTGGATTTTAACCTTTAAAAAAATGTATGATTGGTTTGGTTTTACTTTTACGGCATATCAACCTTTGTGGGTTATTTAATGCTAAATCCTCTTTATACATATATATGAAATATATGATTTGTAAACACATTTTGTTGATAATTTTTAAACGTTAAATGGCTTCAATTATTGCTATGTATCACTAACAATTCAACATCAGTCATTTGTTTACACACAGTTAAATCTTCAAACAGTTCTATTTCAAATAATTCAATTTAGTATGAGTATATAGTTCAAATATGAAACAGTTTCATTTGACCTATAGATAGGACACTAAGTTGCTGCCACCTCGGGTGAGACTGTACCTTGAAACAATGACAATGAAGGGATACTCCGCATTCCCGGAGCCTTGCCATCAGATTGCTTAGTGTCGTATATAGGACATTCATCTTGTTGGGGGGGGGTCTTATACCTTAGCCGAGATGGGCTATCTTGACTGATAGATATGTAGTTAAAATCAATCAATCACTTAATCTGTTGCTGTGGAAAAACGGTTTGAAATTTGTAATGAAAAGCAATTGAAATAAGATAAAAGAAATCCCAGAGGTAAATTTTGAACCTCAGAGTGTCTCCTATCAATAAAGACTTTTCTTCTTTTTTTTTCTAACCATTATCCGCGCTTAGTCTAGTCTGAGTTCGTTTGAGGAAATTTCGCAGGATTGTATTGTTGAATATACAAAATTAATTACGATTGAATTAGTTTGATAATTAAGCATTATTTCCCAGAATGTATTTCAACGCTGTCGAAAACCGTGCCAGAAATTGTATTAGTTCGCTTTCTTGTCTCCGGTGCGACCGAGCTACCCTAACGAACAATGAAAACTGCAATCTTTTTTCTCAGACGTGTGCCCCTTCGGACCGAGGTTTGCATTCAACATACACTGTGCATGTTATACATTGTAACTCGATCTCTATGACCAACACGCGTCTCTTCTGTTTTGCGCGTGCGCAGCGGAGAACTTTGCAGTTGAATACTTTTTTATTGCCTTCCTTCTTTCGATTATTCTTTCGTTCTTCAAACTCCTTTTGGGGCCATAGGTCCACAGCCACATCAGGGTTTCAGTTGCTAGTAATTTTTATAGGATGGAGTTTTTTTTTTTTTTTTTTTTTTTTTACCGCCAAGCCTAATAGTTTTGAATTCAGAGCTTTTCTTTCTCTTAAACCGGTTTATCTACCTACAAGTCTAAAGTAAACGGTTTGTACGATAATTCAACCATAACTGAAGAGAAGAGGTTCATGCCTTTTAATGACTTTTAGTGCAAGAAATAAACAAAACTTCGTTTACTGCAACAATTTTCTCTCTCTCCACTCTCTCTCTCGCTCGCTCTCTCTTTCTCTCTCACACACACGCACACACACACACACACACACACACACACACACACACACACACATTAGGAGCTTCTTCATTGCACTGTACCTATAGTGCTGGACTGCGGATAGTAGTAAGCGAGTTCAAACTCCAGTCACGCTATTGCGTTTATTTTCGAACTAATACCCTTGGGAAAGGCATGAACCTCCTGATCCCCCCAGCAATGGTTTAAATAATACCACGACTGAACTTCTTTTAACAAGGATAGTTTTAGCATTAAATAACTTATGAAGGATGATATGCCTTTAAACAAAGAAACCAAACCAATATATATATATGTATATATAGTTATACGGTTTCATAAATTTATAAATAAAGCGTGCTCAATATTGGTGACAAAAATATGTAGATCCAAGTTTAAATAGTGTAGACACAGTGTTAACGGCCTTTTAAATTCTCAGAACTTGACCTCCTTTTTATTTATTTATTTATTCATTATTTATCTACGTGTTCAGACCTAAAACAAGAACATTTCTAAGAACATATACTACACTCTAATGATAGCCAAAGAACAATATACCTAGGAGCAATATTTTAATACTAATTAGAACGCAATATATTCAAACTGCTATCAATACATAAATAATGGCATCAATTTTTACGGTTACTTTGCTAATAAATTAAATATTTTTCGTGACTGAAATAATAACACATTTTCCACGTGTTGCAAAGGTCAAGGTTTATGCACTGATAAAAGGTCAAAATTCTGAATGCTTCTTTTCAAAACAAGTAAATAAAGAGACCCTCCCCACTTTGGCGTAAGCAATCTTCCTACATCTATTTAATTGTGAACCATAACATTAGTAACTATCAATAAAATATATGCAAACTAAATTTGCACCTTCACCATCGAAATACCATACCAATTTTGACCTGGGTACAATATTTGCATGTTCGGGAGTTGTAGATATTCTGATAGAATATTAATCGTCTTTTGCCATCTTGTAACACAGTAACTGTGGTGTTTACCATCTGATTCATTGTAGGCAAGTGAAAATACAAGTCTGTGTTTATGCCCGTATATATATATATATTATGTATTAAAATGAGTACTATTGATACACCCTTTATTTTGGAACCTGTGCATCTATGGATCTGTATAAGAGATTATTCGCTGTAATAGATCTTTATCGCCTCTATGTTAATTAGAAACATTATTCAGGGTAGTGCGATTTTATTTTCCGCCAATAAATAATACTACTGCTACTACTGCAGCTGCTGTTACTACTACAACTAAATGGTACTTGTCAAAGATGACAATGGCTAAAACGGCTATATAATGACTCTACTGACTGGATGTTAAGGAAGAGAGTGGTTTGCTTACGTCCGCATTGACATTCATCGTCAGTCGACTATAGCTGCTCGCAGACATTTTTGTCAAGTTTTTCTCGTTGCCAGCAGTCATGTCAGGAAATCCCGGTCATTTTGGTCGAGTTGACACTACTTGTACGCGCTTGACAGTAATTATATACTCAACTATTATATCTGTAACAGGATGCTATATTCTTGGTGTCAGCTGTTGTTTTGAGAATTATTCTAAGTGAGAATCGAACTCTTTAACACGGCTCTGTTAAGCACAAGACTACATGAGGTGCCCTAAATTAAAATTTACTAAACTTTAATTACTATTAGGGTACTTGCTATTCCGAAGCGGTCACGATAAGTGCAATCATTAAGCACTTTACCAAAAATATCCCTTTTCCGTATATTCCCAAAGAGTCACAATGATCCTAAAATTAGACTAGGATCATCGTAGATTGACTTCGATGATTTTGTCGGAAGCAGTTCTTTAAACAGGTTATTATTGGTTATTTGGTTAAATGGCATATCAACCCTTGATGGTTATTATATGCCAAATCCTGTTGATAGATAGATAGATAGATAGATTGATAGATAGATAGATAGATTTGTAAGCGTCTAGTTTGTTGGTAACTTTATTTTCAAACTTATTATAGATCAATTGTTTGCACACTGTTCTCATGGTTTCAAGTATTGTAAATAAAAATAATTCTATTTAATATTAATCATTTGTTTGCACAGAATAAAATGGTTTCAAATATTACAATTCAACTTTAGGAATTTTATTTATAAAGTTTTCTATCAAATACGAACACGAGTAGTCAACGTGGCGTAGAATCAAAAGATATAGACAACGGTTAATTTGGTTTGGTTTGGTTTGGTTTTATGGTATATCAACCGTTGTAGGTTATTTAATGCCAAATCCTTTTTATGCATATATATTAGATATATAGGATTTGGTTGGGTTGGGTTTTATGGTATATCAACCATTGTAGGTTATTTAATGCCAAATCCTTTTTATGCATATATATTAAATATATGATTAATGTTTTTAAACGAGCCTTAGTTCATTTTTGTCTCATAGTTAAGTGATTTCACTTATATCTAATACAAATACATAGTTAAATGTAAAAACAGTTTTATTTCAAACAATTCAGTTCAGTATAAGTTTTTTTAGATTCCCCACTGTCAAATGTAAAAAAAAAAAGTTCTATTTCAAACAATTCAGTTTTGCGTAAGTACAAGGTTTAGTTCCATTTGACCCATAGATAAGACCCTATTAGGTGCTCCCATTTCGGGTCAGAGTTGACCTGGGAACAATAACAATGAAGAAGTACTCTGCATTCCCCAAAGCTCTAGCGCTACTGGAGCTTCACTACGAGAGATTGTCTAGTGTCATATAAGGACACTCATTGGGGAGGGGTATGATTCCTCTGCAGAGAAGCAGTTGATGTATTTATTGAGCCCAAGTCAACTGGGCCAATGGAGTACGGTCTCGAAGTAAGCGAGTTCGAACACCAGACGCTCTGTTACATTCACTTTCGGACTAATCCACTAATGAGTTAAATAGTATCACGACAGGTCTTCCATAATAATGGCTTTAGTACAGGGTGGCCCCCAAAAGACAGAACCCATATATTTTTGTAGAAGTAATAATGGATGTACATATCTTTATTTTTTAAGTAGAGAAATTAATATTGTGAATTGACTTACCATGACCAGAAAATCCGCCAAACACTGCTGATGAGACCTAATAAGGTCGAAACAGCTGTCCTGTGTTGCCGCATATCATGCGTAGGTGTTCGGCGGATTTTCTAGTCATGGTAATTCAATTCACAAGTAATAATGGGTTCTGGTTTTCTTTTGGTGGGGTGTACCCTGTACTAAATAACCCATGTCATTAAACAAAGAAATCAAACTTACTTGCACACAGCTGTATGGTTTCAAATTATTCATAATAATCCCTAGTAAAAGATTGAACAGTTCTACTTAACCCATAGATAGGACCCTAACAGGTACTTCCACTCCAGGTTAGAGTAAACCTGGGAGTGATGGGAATGAAAGGGTACTCCACATTCCCCAACCTGCAAGTCTGGAGCCTCATTATCAGATGCAATTTAATACCAAGGACACAAGCAGTAGCAGCACTTGGTAATGTCGCATCTATAAGTAAAGTAAAGTTAGCGACCATAGTCGAGGGTGACCCGAAGGCTCCCTTTTCGATAGCTACTACACCAAGGTGTAGGGGAGGGCGCTACTCCATTCCCAGGATTGCTCCACTTTACCCTTGAACCGTACCTTATAATGCTGAGTGTTAAGCAAGGTGGTATCAAGTACCATTTTTAAAGTCTTTGGTATGACTCGACCTGGGATTGAACCCAGGTCTCCCGGGCCATTGGCGAAGGTGGTAATACTTGAAACCATTTAACTACAAACAATTGAGCTTCGTTAAAAAATGTTCCCTTCAAACTTTTAACTAAAAATCATTTGTATAAACAAAATTTGGCATTAAAAAACCATCAAGGATTGGTATGCCATAAGACCAAAAAACGAAACCAATTAGGACTTTGCCCAGTCAGCTGGGGCTGTAGAATACACTGACTGCATCTCTGCAGAGGGGTAACCCCCCCCCAACGAGTGTCCTGGATATGACACTAAACAATCTGATGGTGAGGTTCCAGGGCTAATTTATTTGTATTCAATAAAAATACTTGTTATTATATAACTAAATCATTTCTATGAGTCAAATATATCTTTTTAAGATTAGTTTGGTTTGGTTGGATTAGGTTTTATGGCATATCGACCATTGTTGGTTATTTAATGCCAGATTCTCCTAGTAGATATATATTAAGTATGTATGATTTGAAAGCGCATAGTTTGCAGGTAACATTTGTAAATGATTAAGAGCTATTTTATTTGCACACAAGTATTACTATTATTTGCACATAGTTAAATGGTTCAAAATATTCTTATATGACAAATTCTATTTAGAATTGAAACTATTTCTGCTAGATAGTGATATATGAAACCATTTGAGTGAGTGCAAACAAATGATTATTTGCACACAATTAAATGGTTTCAAGCATCGCTATGTATAACACTAGCAATTTAATCTTGGCACACAGTTAAAGAGTTTCAAGTATTGGTATTCAACGCTAATAATTCTATTCAACATTACTCATTCGTTATCACACGGTTAAATGGTCAATCATTTCTATTTCTAACTTTTCAATTTATATATTTGTATACACACCGTTTAAAAGTCAAACTTCCATTTGACCCATAGATAGGACCCTATCAGGAGCAATCACTCTGGATCTGAATAAATCTAGGAGCAATATCAATAAAGGAGTACTCCAAAGCTCCTGGGAAGGAGCCTCGCCATCAGACGGTTTAATGTCATATCAGAACACTCGTTCGAAGTGGAAGGGTCTTACTCATTTGCAGTCATGCAGTCGGTGTATTCTACAGCCCCAGCCAACTAAACTGTTTTAAGATTTATTCATATTCGATTAGAATACTTGATATTATATAACTGTAAATTACGTATTTCTATGAATCAAATCGATCTGTTTAAAAAATATTCGTATTCGATAATATATTTTAAAAAATTACCCATTATTAGTTATACATAAATAAAACTTACATATACATTTCGACATTTTACTTTTAAAACCATCCCGAAGGTTGGCAATGCCCTGTGGGTGGGGCCTAGAAAACTCTAACTGCATCCTTTACATAGAGGTAAGATTCCCCAAAGGTGAGTGCCCTGGGTATGACACTAAACTCCTAGGTCCACTCAAACCTAGAGTCGAAGTACCTGTTAGGATCTTATCTTTGGGTCAAATAGATCTGTTTAAGAATGATTTATATTCAGTAAGACTGTGTACAATCCCCTCCCCTGTTTAAATTTATTCGTATTTGATTGAATCAAGTAAAAAAATGGAAATTTACTAAGCTTTTTGCTTAGATGTGGCGCAAGGCCATAAAATATAAATGTATAATGAACAAGACTCCCTCTACTCTAGACATAAAATAACCCTCAATGGGTTGACATGCTGTTAAAACCAAGCAATCAAAGCAGAGAGTGAATGATAAGTATTTGAGGATAGATGCCATGAAAATCGGCATATTTACTACAGAGATTTTCTTTATTACAAAGCCTGTATAAACTACCCACTGATGTGCCTATTAAAGTCCATCTGAAGATTCATAAAACACAAAAGGTCTGATGTTTGGGATACAAAAATGGTAGCTGTCAAAAAGTAGAACTCGACATAAGTTTTCCTTTGAATTTTTCTGTATTGGAGGATTTAAAATAATATATTTTATAAACTCTTATCATACCAACATTATTTTCCCGCGCGTTGAATATACAGTGACATTTTTACAAGTTTTTAATACCTGTTTGTTTGACTTGGGAGCCCATCTGTTCGGTGGTGATGCGACATAATCCGTCGGGGTTGACACAACGCACTGAACTGAAGTTAATCACCGGCGCAAGAGACAGGGTTGTCGAACGGACAGCCGACAAGCTACCCCTGCTGTGGCATGGCTGAATCAATTTGTTAAGGGTGGTGAAGTAGGTTGGATTTATGTTTGCTCTGGTGGAGGTGATTAGGCTGTGACTTAAGGTCGTCTGCAAACGACAATGATATCATTAAATAAGTCGACGCATGCGCATAATAAAGTAATGAGGGAAAAAACCCTCAATGGTTGCGAAGATGTCTGATGGCTTTATTTCTACTTTTAGCTTATGATTCTCTCTCTCTCTCTCTCTCTCTCTCTCTCTCTCTCTCTCTCTTGAAGTTTTGCTATCACGCTCTCACTCACTTTCTTCCTCGCGGGTCATAGGCTATCTTTCTCTCCCGCTCGCTACGTTTGTCTGTCTGTCTCTCTCTTTTCAGTTGTGTTCTCTCATCTCTTCCTCAAGGTTATTTCTATCATTTTCTCTCTGACGCAATACCCATCTCCCTTCCTCGTTCCCCTCCCACCCTCTCTCTCTCTCTCTCTCTCTCTCTCTCTCTGTATGAGTGTGTGTGTGTGTGTGTGTGTGGTAAAGTAATGATGTGTAAAAAACAACTGAATTAGTGATTTGATCGTTAGTAGAAAATTGTGTGGACTCATGTATAAAACGGCTCTATCTGCAGTTTTGACCCTGTGAGTAAGTAAAGTTGGCGACCTTAGTCGAGGGAGACCCAAAAGTTCCCTTTTCAATAGCTACTATACCGAGATTTAGGGGAGAGCGCTACTCCTTCCCCTGGATTGCTCCACTTTACCCTTGATCCTGACCTGATAATGCTGAGTGTTAAGCAAGACGGCATCAAGTACCATTTTTTGAATCTTTGGTATGACTTGACCTAGCTCCGTCCATTTACGTACTTTTATTTTATTAAAACATTCTACGCTGTACGCATCACAAATTCTTCTGTATATTTCACATGGCTTGCAATTCTTAGCTAACAAAAATTCGATGACAGACTTCTGTTCAAGCCCAGAGTACTGTGTTTGATTTGTCACCATTCTGAATAGTTTCGAAAGAAATATTTTTGCGTGATTGAAATAATTTTGCTGCAAACCAAATCCAAACAATTCTACGAATCCATATATTGAAAAATAATTCTTTTGCTTTTTCAAAAAATTACTCTTTTATTGAATGACCCTCGTATATATATATATATATATATATATATTCTCATCATTAGTTTCCTTATATAATAAGTTACATATATATATATATATATATATATATATATATATATATATATATATATATACTCCTCTACCTCTGTAGGGTTGAGCTCTCTACCGAATGAAGTAATTGTGTTGCCATTAGCGTATATGCAAGGCTCTTCATATGAATCGAGCTCTCAGTAGCTGTTAAGCGGATATATGTAAACAATAACAATTGCGATGCATAACCGTTTAAATTTCCATCGCTTGCGCTTGTTTCCTCGTGGTTGAGTGGTAGAATCTTGGATTGGCGTTTTAGTCAACCGGGTTTCGATCCCAGCTTCGGGAATCTATCCTGTCTAGCCACATTGACGAGTTCTGATAGAACGAAACAGATCTGTCTGTGGGTGACAATATATATATATATATATATATATTGTTATGATTTGTTGACAAAGATTCATAAGTGAATCCTGATGTCCGATTGATGCTTTTGAATCATAAATAGAATTCGGATAAAAGGCCTTAAGTCCCCACATTACATTGTAATCAAAATTCATTGTTCGTGTGTTAAAATACACCACAAAATATAATAGCAATCGACAACAAGTTTGAGGAATGAATCCACAGAAGTATACAATTGGTTGGAAAGTTGATTATTTTGTTTTACGGTGTATCAACTCCTTTCGGGTCATTTAAGGCCAGATTAAATTTCAAGCGATTCAGTTAAGTATAAGCATAGTTTTGCTTTACAAACAGTTAAATGTAAAAATAGTTCAATTAAATGTCAAAACAGTTCTATTTCAAACAATTCAGTTTAGCATGAGTATACTGTTTTGTTCTATTTGACCCATAGATAGGACCATATGAGGTGCTACCACTCCGGGTCAAAGCAGACCTGGGAGCGATGGCGATGAAGGGGTACTCCGCATTTCCCTAAGCTCCAGCATTACTGGAACCTCACCTTCAGATTGTTTAGTGTCATATCTAGGACACTCGTTGACGGAGTCTTAAATAATAAAGACACATTTTGTCTATATATTTTAATTAAGATCCTTTCAAGTTTCCTGAAAAGCGTTTTGGTTTCAGGTTGGAATTGGTGGATGAATTTACCAAAACTATCCCGAGCGGTTTCGGACCTTTCATAGACCATCGTCAGAAGTTGCTTGCAAGTGTAAAGGGTGTTTTTGAAGAGATTTAAAAGTTTTGGGGCTTTTATAACATACGAAAACTACGCAAACGCAAAGTTGGATATATATATATATATATATATATATATATATATATATTGGCAGCATTTCTTCATTAATACAAATTTCGTTGAATATAATAGACATTTTCTGTCTACATATTTTCTTGTTGATCCTTTCATATCGCCGTATTGATTTTATAGTATTCGGCGGGAATTGATTGATATATTTTCCATAATTGTTTTTCCCAAGTACTTTAAGTGGTTTAACCTCAACTACCCTATCGAGGAGACTTACAATGCACTTTTTCGATACAAGTTCCATAGCACAGCATCTAAAAAACATTCATGCCCAACAACAGAATTACGGAAAATTCTCACCGAAAACACAACAATATTAGAGCATCAAAATAACAAACAAAAACTACAGATTCTCGAAGCACTACATATTAGAAACATACCACCCAAACTTAACAGAATTAATTTTCAAACCGGTGCTAATGTACTTAAATGTCATTAGCTACTGACACTATTTATAGAACAATTTTAAAAGTAAACGCTTCACACTGCAACGGCACAGATGCTCTTCTTCTTACAAAGTAGTAATGTACATACAAAAGTTTCATCACTTTTGTAATACATGCTCCCCTGATGATGACCCAAAGTCGGGCAGAAAGTACTTTGGAAATAAACAATCATAGAAAATATATCAATTAATTCTCGTCGAATACTATAAAATCAATACGGCAATATGAAAGAACAACAAGAAAATATGTCGACGGAAAATGTCAACGAAATTTGTATATATATATATATATATATATATATATATATATATATATATAACAGCTCATAAATATTACAGCACTTTGGAATACAGACGTGATCTCGTGAAGAGACAAATTAGTTGGGCAGATTGGGCTATTTAACCTTGGTATGGCGACCGGTCTCGGAGAAGAAAAACTCTGAATTCAAACCTCTTAAACTCCACTTAAAAAATAGACCTCGTTTCGCATCCTGATCGGACAGAGAGGCTGGTATATATATGTATATATATATATATATACACACACACAAACATATATATATATATATATATATGTGTGTGTGTGTGTGTGTGTGTGTGTGTGTGTGTGTGTGTGCGTGTGTGTGTGTTGATGTAAACGTTTTCAGTATCACTATTCATTCAACTAAGTACTTTCCTTGAACTGCAAGGTCCTTATCACTGTTCTGCTAAATTCTAAATTCTATATTCCATAATGAAAGAACGATTTCGTTTTCGAAGAATTCTTCATGCAATTTTTTAATACTTCCAACTTGTTGAACTATTTGATGAAAGATTCCTCAATTGATAATCTGAAGGCTAAGATTCCAAAAACAGCCAATCCTGAAAACTTTCATATATATACTTGTAAACTAGAATATACACCAAATCTTTTTTAAAGAAGGTATATATAAATATGCATGTATATATATATATAGTGTTTTCATTTTTGACGGGCTGTTTTACCAAGGCTAAAAAGCCCAATCTTTCCCGTTTTTCACCCATAGCTGATGGTTATCAGAACTATCCGTGCCTTTCTAAAAGATATTTGCTCTAAGAGAAACGCATTCAATCTAGTTCAGAACTTGCTCACGGGTCAGTGATTTCATTTCCTAAAACGATAACCGTAATGTTGATTGCGTCTGCTATGTGTGTGTGTGTTTGTGTGTTGTGTGTGTGTGTGTGTGTGTGTGTGTGTGTGTGTGTGTGTGTGTGTGTGTGTGTGTGTTGTTGTTGTTGTTGTTGTTGTAGCATTCAAAAATTTGAAATAGGATTGGTACATTCTTCAATGGACCCGTGCATCCTTTCTGGGAGTGTCACATTTTCATTCGTCATGTTACGTCACTAAGGCGCCATGATTTTGACATAAAACTCTTCAGTATATGTTATTTGTAGCGAACCGAATGTTTTCTGAAAACGAAAGTTGTTTGTAAGCAGAACATCTTTTTTCAAATACTTTTTTTTTTATTTTCACCGGACCAATAATGGTAAATAATACATATTAAAAGTAACATTGTCTTTGACTGTTCCTTGATATCTATCTCTCTATATATATCTCGCTCTCTCTCTCAATATATATATATATATATATATACGTATTCAGATTTTATATACTTATTCAGATTTTATGTTCTCTCTTTCTCTCTCTCTCTTTCTCATTCTCTCTCTCTATATATATGTATATATATATATATAAATCATGTTGTTTTCTATATTAATAACTTGAGTGCTCAATGTATATGAATATATATATATAAAGTTAAGAGTGGGTAGACATAGAGCCAACGTAGCACGGTGACTGTGATCATCAGACCAAATCTATCCATATATCAAACTTGGTCTAATGATCGCATAGGCGAGAATCTGACAGTTACCAAGTGTCGTTGACGCTATGTCTATGCTAACCTAACTTACAGGATGTTCACACAGTTTGTTTTTTATTTGATAGTATATGAATAATGATAGATAAGACGCAAAACATTTTTTTCTTTTAATAACTGAACATCCCGGCTTCGAAAATACTTTAAAAAACATACATTAAGTTATTCAAGTTAATGCAAAAAAATTTTTTCAAAGCCATTCAGATAAAAAATAATCGAGAATAACCGAAAATTTAGGAAAGAATTATGAAATGATTTGCATTCTAAAAACAAATCGGTCTACAGTTGAAAGAGAATTCTTGCTAACCACAACAGGAGGTTAAGTATACCTAATTAAAAGTAAACATATATATATAGAGAGAGAGAGAGAGTGTGTGTGTGTGTTTATAAAGGGTCAATAAATAAATAACTCAACACGGAGATATGAGGTGCCACACAGATGTATCCAAGTCTCTGAGGAGGGTTTCCTTGGTTCAACGTACACAAAGACAGGCAAGGTACTTAATACAGCTGCAGCTCTCCGCTCTACCAGCTTAGTTCTTGATTAATGGGTAAGTCCATTATTCTGGTCATAGATGAGTCACCTACAATAGATAGATAGATAGATAGATTAGTATATATATATATATATAAAGAGAGAGAGAGAGAGAGAGAGAGAGAGAAAGAGACTGAGAGAAAGAACATAAAATCTAAATCTATCTATCTATCTATTGATCGATCGATCTATCTATCTATCTGTGTGTGTGCATGTGAAAAAGGGTAAACGGACGAAAGATATATTCATTTATTTATTTGTTTGTTTATTTTATTTCTATCAACACGTTTCGACTTCAAAAAATAAATAGATAAATGAATAAATATGTCATCAACTACACCAAGTATATATCTTTCGTCCGTTTACCCTTTTGCACTCATATTCTATTCGATTAATTTTATTCCCTCTTTCATACACACACACACATGCGCGTGCGCGCCCACCCCCTACCACCCCTACTAACACACACACACACACACACACATATATATATATATATATATATATAGATAGATAGATAGATAGATAGATAGATATAACATAAAATTTGAATATATATATATATATATATATATATATATACAGAAAAGGAGAGAAAGAGAGAGATGAAAAACTGAGAATGATGTTATTGATTTGATCGGTATGTCATACTGTCTAGGATCATTTTATGCCCAGATGTTAAGGAATTATGTTTATTGTACATTTATACAGGGTGTCTCAATCTACATGAGCGTTGTGTCACTGCTAATAGCTCTACTAATAATGATCTTAAAGTCTTAGATTTGATAATAATATAGTATAACAACTATTAATCATCGATCAAAATGCCTTGGACAAGAGAGGAAAAATATCTTTGCCTCACTACTTATTTGGTGACAAAATCATTTAAAACTGTGCAAGTGAAATTTCGCACGAAGTTTAACTGTAACAATCATCCCCAGAAAAGCCAAATTTATCGTTGGACACACAAATTTCAAGTCACTGGGTCACTAAACAACCTGAACAAGAAGGCAGAAAATCCCAGATCTGGCAGGAAATTCACTACAAAATGTCCTGAGAATGTGGATGCGGTGAGAGATTCTGTCGGTCCCCAGAAAAGCCAAATTTATGGTTGGACACACAAATTTCAAGTCACTGGGTCACTAAACAACCTGAACAAGAAGGCAGAAAATCCCAGATCTGGCAGGAAATTCACTACAAAATGTCCTGAGAATGTGGATGCGGTGAGGGATTCTGTCGGTTCCCAGAAAAGCCAAATTTATCGTTGGACACACAAATTTCAAGTCACTGGGTCACTAAACAACCTGAACAAGAAGGCAGAAAATCCCAGATCTGGCAGGAAATTCACTGCAAAATGTCCTGAAAATGTGGATGCGGTGAGAGATTCTGTCGGAAAGAGTCCGAAAAAGTCCCTCCGAAGACATTCCCAAAAACTTGGTCTTTCACGAGCACTGTGGGACAGAGTCAATCAATTTCTGCCCTTATCATCTGGTTTGACCTTTCTGAAGTGATATGATTGATTTTTATGTTTGTTTGCTTGTTTGAGTTTTATAGCATATCAACCTTTGTAGCTTAGTTAATGTCAAATCTATTTTATACAAATAAGCAGTTCTATTTCAAACAATTCAGTTTAGTATACGTACACAGTTAAATTATCAAAAACATTTCTATTTCAAGCTATTCAGTTTAGTCCAACAGTTCTAAATCAAACAATTCAGTTGAGTATAAATATAGTTTTTGTTTACACACGGTTAAATGTCAAAACAGTTCCATTTGAAACAAATCAGTTTAGCGTAAGTACAGTTTCAATGTCAAAAATAGTTTTATTTCAAACAACTCAGTTTTGCATACAAAACAGTTCTATTTCAAGAAATTCAGTTTAGCATAAGTACACAGTTTAGTTCTATTTGACCCATAGATAGGACCCTATCAGGTGCTACCACTCCAGTCCAGAGTGAACCTGGGAACAATGGTAATGGAGAAGTACTCCGCATTCCCCAAAGTTCCAGCATTACTGGAACTTCACCATCAGATTGTTTAATGTCATATCCAGGACACTCATTTGGCGGAGTCTACCCCTCTGCAGAGAAGCAGTCGGTGTATCCTACAGCCTCAGCCGACTGGGCAAATTCCTTTTTAAGACTTAGATGAAAGATGACTTGATGCAGTATGGATTATTATACTAATGGGTTTTTAATCTGTTTTAAGACAATCTGTATTTATATTTTTATGATGTTGTTTTAAATGAGTTTTTTTTCACCCAGTTATATGTCAGTTATACCTAATACAAACAATTCGCTCACAGCGGTACGGTTTCAAGTACTCCTAACCTAACACTATATTTTATATACAATTATATGGTTTCAAGTAATTATTTCTATTTAATGATAATCACTTGTTAGCAAACTGTTATTTGGTTTCAAATAATTAATAATAACAATTCTTACTAAGCAATTATCGATTCAAGTAACTATTCTTAATACAAATAATTCACACAACTGTAAAATATTAAGTATTCTTATTCAATACAAATAATTTTCAAACAGATCTGTTTAACCCAGTGATCGGATCCTAATAGGTACAGCAACCTCGGGTCAGAGTGGACCTGGTGGTAATGAAAATAAGAAGGTATTCTACACTCCCCAGATCTCCAGAACTGGAGCTATACCATAAGGTGGATTTTATTTTCATGCCTAGGACATCTACTTTTGTGGGGTGGGGTCTTACCCCTTTGCACGGGATACAGTCAGTGTATCGTAAACACCAACGACAGGAAGGTGGGAGAGGGTGCATGAAACTTTAGTAACCATAATATTGTAAGAGATTGGTAATATTTTTCTTGGTATGATAGATAGATAGATAGATGTGAACCAGTCTAAATAGATAGATAGATAGATAGATAGATAGATAGATAGAAACCGAGAAAGAAAGAAAGAAAGAAAGAAAGAAAGAAAGAAATATGAATAAACTGACTGATATACGGAGAGATTTGAGATACTGCCAAGAACTATTTGAAATGCACGCACAAGAAAACTTTGAAGTTACTCTTTGTGTGCAGTATGTCTTGTGGGATTATATGCATGTCGAAGGAGCCCACCGTGTTCAAAATATATGATGCGATCTTTGTATTGAAACATTTGGAAACCGCTACCTCACTCCACTGAGATGATACCTATGCGTTTTATATAAAACGATAAGAGGATCTATCAGCATTAAAGACTGTGTCGACTCAGCTATCAAAGAATCTGCAGACAACACACAGCAGAAATATTAATCATGACTATCAAAAAAATCAAGCAAAGCTGATCAAAAGACAACCATGGAATCTAAAACACAAAATAAATGTAAAAATAGTAGTTGTTAAGTAGTATTTCTTAGTCTAATACACAGGCTTTAAAACAGTTTCAAGCTAACGAAGGAAAAAAAGCAGAAGATACCCCGCACAAACAATTAGAGACGCTGACTACGCCGATGACAGCACTTCTGGCAAATGCACCCGCCCAAGCCGAAACCCTGCCGCATAGTCTGGAACGAGCTGCTATAGGCATATCCCTCCATGTCAATGCACACGAGACGGAATATATGTGCTACCGGTAAATAGTAGGGCAGACTGAGTTCTTCAGCCCTGGTTAGGCAACTAGTATAGGAGAAGGAAAACTCTGAATTCAAATCTGTTAAACTCCGCTTAAAAATTGACCTCGTGTCATATCCTGCCCGAGTGGAGATGTTGGTAAATATGAATATATGTGCTTCAATCAAAGAGGTGACATCTCCATACTAAGCGGTAGCTCTCTGAAACTAGTTGACAAGTTCACCTACCTAGGAAGCAGTGTCTCATCAACCGAGAAAGACATCAACACGTGACTAACAAAGGCATGGACTGCTATCGATAAGCTATCGGTCATATGAAAGTCAAACCTGACCGATAAAATAAAACGCAATTTCTTCCAAGCAGGAGTCATGTCGATACTACTGTATGGATGCACTACAAGATGCACACAAGAATACTGCGAGCAGTATTGAACAAGTCATGGAGGCAGCACCCCACAAAGCACCAGCTGTACGGCCACTTATCACCCATCACGAAAACTATCTAAGTTTGACGAACCAGACATGCGGGACACCACTGAAGAAGTAAGGACGAACTCATTAGTGGTGTACTCCAGTGGACTCCTTCACATGGACGAGCAAAGGCATGACAACCGGCCCGAACCTACCTACAGCAGCTCTGTGCCGATACGGGATGTAGTCCTGAAGACCTGCCGGAAGCAATGAACGATAGAGAAGGGTAGCGAGAGAGGCGCGACACGATGATGATGATGATGATGATGATTAAGTTATCTGTTGTTATTGAGTACTGAACAGGTTCATTGCTGATCAAAACTTATGCGCTGAGAGTGATTTAATTGTTTGTTCGTATAGGTTTTATGGCATATCAACCTTTGTAGATTATTTAATGCCAAATCCACTTTTTATACAAATAAACAGTTCCATTTCAAACAATTCAGTTTAGCATAAGTACACAGTTTAAATCTCAAAACTGTTCTATTTCATGCAATTCAGTTTAACATAAATACACAGTTTAGTTCTATTTGACCCATAGATAGGACTCTCTCTGGTGCTACCACTCCGAGCCATAGTAGACCTGGGAGCGATGGTAATGAAGGTGTATTCCGCATTCCCCAAAGCTCCAGCATTACTGGAACCTCACCATCAAATTGTTTATAGTCATATCTAGGACACTCGTTGGTGGTGGTGGTGGTGGTGGTAGGGTCTTACCCCTCTGCAGTGAAGCAGTCAGTGTATTTTACAGCCCCAGCCCACTGGGCCAGCGTGATTTGATCGTAAGTCAGTTATTTACTAAGCTTGGCTTAGTTTGGCACAAGGACAATGATATAGAGCATCTGCTGACAACTAAGGTCACTAAGAATAGTTTGCTAGCCGGTATACAACACAAGGTGCCCTTTTAAAACTATTTTTACGACTAATTTTGCCCAGTCTGATAAATAGGTCTCTGGTTACTTACGGCACCGGCTGTCTTTAGGTAGTCCCCCATCTCAGTAGTGAGTAGGCTCATTGTCGCTTAACTTCGGTAATCTAGCAGAAACCGGACTTAACCATAACTCACGTAAAAATCAGTCAGTAATCAAGCTCCAAAGTGATTTCAAAGCGAAAATAGACGATCTGTTGGCGAAATGACAAGGACTTTGTTGCACAATGGACACTTGAAAAGAGAAACAGAATCTCTATTCATAGGAGCCAAGAATAAGTGAATTAGAATTAATTATTATCAGATCAAGCTAGACAAAATTCAAATTAGAAAATGTCGTTCATACAACTGCCAAATATTTAATAAGAAAATTCATCATATTAGATAAGAAGAAATTCAAAAATAAACATGACGAAGAACTCCATGAACCAGTGACGTCAGCAGAGTTGGTGTCACCCAGTGCGGTAACTAATTGTTAAGTTCTTCCCCACCCCAGTACCAAACCATAAATCTTTGGTAATTTTTTCGCACTAACGTTAATAAAAAAAAAAAAAAGCAATTCCGTAGATTAATGAATTTAATGGCGACAGTAGCGAGATGAACTACGGAGCAAATTAATTACAATAACGTATGCGTTTATATTTATCTGGTTTCATATGAAAAAAATAAGGTAAGAAAACAAAAGAATTCAAAGAATTTTCTGGAAAAAAATACGATTGTAAAATCCATAGATTTATGATTAACATAATCCCGAGGAGTCGCAACAGCATTGGTCACTAATGAGTAATAATTTAATTTTCTTTATTTTAGGTATTACTTTACTTTTTTCCAATGGATTTGGCGTTAAATAACCTACAAAGGTTGATATGCCATAAAACCCAACAACCTTCAACCTTACTTTTTTCCATTGAACAATGGTTCATGTATCGTTGTATACTTGTATCCAGCCCAACCACCATGAGCAGGATAGAACATATGGTCAATTTTTAAGTAAAGTTGGTTTGAATTCTGAGTATTCCTTCTCCTAAATTAGTTGCCGTCCCAAGGTTAAAATAAAAACAGTCTGCCTTACTATTCATCTATAGCTAGATGAAGTGATGGAATTAGATTTTTTCTGGGAACATTAACATGAAGTAAAATACGAACGTCCTTGTCCAGGATTTGAACCAAGATCACTGATTCGATTATTTAGATTTTTTATCTTCTTGTTGGTGGAGCTGAGAATATACTGACAATATCCCCTGGAAAAGAGTAATACCTTCCTTCCAAAGAAAAGGAGGCCTGCATCTGCATCCAGTTCTGGGGATATGAGTAGTGTAGACTATCCCTTCATGGACTTAACTCCCCGGTTCCACCAGACCCGAGGTCGTAATACCTCTTAGTTTTCTATCTGTCGGTGAAATAGATCTGTTTAAAAGTTATTTTGGACTAAAATACGCTTCAGCGTACATGTCACTCATTCCTCGGTAAATTTCACATACTTTGCAGTTCTTTACCAACAAGAATTTGAAGACAGACCTCTGTTCAAGCCGGGAGCATGCTGTTTAATTTGCCGCCATTTTGAATAGCCTCGAAAGAAATATTTTTACGAAATTAATTAGTTTTTACTATAAACCAATTCTATACAATGTAAAAGTTGCATTTATTCTAAAAAAGATGTTCTTTTTCAAAAGATTTTCCTCATTTATTGAATGACCCTCGTGTATACATATATATACGAGGGTCATTCAATATATATATATATATATATATATATATATATATATATATATATATATATATATACGTAGCTTATTATATAATGGTGTCTCAAAATAGATGCAATATGATAATGATTTATTTCTATGACAAGCACAATGGTTGTCATTTGGAACACGTCCAGTAAAAACTGCATCCATTGAGCTAGAGACATCAAATCAATGTTTTTTAACTGTTATTATATCAGCTTCCAGGACATGCAATCTTTTTTTGTTTCATGTCAAAGTAATAAATTATTATCATATTAATGGGTTGCATCTATTCCGAGACAGTTTTGAATGATTTTGTTTCCAAATAAGTATAGACGCAAAATATCTTCCTTTCTTGTCCTAATATCTTGTTCTAATATTTTTTCAAATCTGAAACAAACAAAACACAACATTTTTAGTAGAATAATAAGTAGTCACACAAGTCCCATGTATATTGAGACACCTTATTTAGGAAGGTGAATAATGAGAAAAGCTTTTACCTATAAGCTGGTCTTATCATTAGCTTTCTTATATAATTAGTTTGTTTGTTTGTTTGTTTGTTTGTTTGTTCGTGTTTTATAGCATATCAGCATTTATAAGTTATTAAATACCAAATTCATTTTTATACAAATAAACAGTTCTATTTCAAACAGTTCAGTTTAGCATAATTACATAGTTTAATTATCAAAAACATTTCTATTTCAAGCTAATCAGTTTAGTTAGTTCTAATTTTAAAAAAATTAGTTTAGTATAAGTATAGTTTTTGTTTACACGAATATATCAAAACAGTTATATTTTAAACAATTCAGTTTAACATACAAAAACAATTCCATTTCACACAATTCACTTTAACCTAAATACACAGTTTAGTTCTATTTGACTCATAGATACGAACCTATCAGGTGCTACCACTCCTGGTCAGAGTGGACCTGGGAGTGAGGGCAATGAAGAGGTACTCCGTATTCCCCAAAGCTCCAGCATTACTGGAACGTCACTATCAGATTGTATAATGTATATCTAGGATATACGTTGGGGTGTGGGTCTTACCCCCTTGCAGAGGCGCAGTTGGTGTATTCTACAGCCCCAGCCGACTGTGTAATATAATGAGTTTTATACATATATATATATATATATATAACTCATTATATTACACACACACACACACACACACACACACACATACATATATATATATATATAGAGAGAGAGAGAGGGGGGCGATGAAAAGTTCACTGTTTAATCAAGAAAGGAACGAATTGTGTAGGGCAACAAGATGAATATGGGGAATAGTTTATAGTGTCATGGCGTTTCCTTATGGGTCAGGCTAAGAACTTCTTACCGCACTCACAAACACACAAACACACACACACATATATATATATATATATATATATATATGTGTGTGTGTGTGTGTGTGTGTGTGTGTGTGAAAGAGTAATTAGAAAGTTTTTGCGAAGACTTTTTATATTATCTACCTATGGAGAAATTTAAAACTGACAGTCGCAACTTGTCTGCTTGAGTTTCAAAATTCGTTTTACAAAACAATTTCATTTTCGAATTTATGTTTAGAATTTATTCATATTCTGTTGGTCGAATCTCCATAGCATAGTGGAAAATGTGCTGAACTTTTTTAAGCGAGTACAAACTCCAGTCACGCTCTTACTTTCATTACCCATGAAAAAGTTATGAACTTTCTTATCCCATCAGCAATGGGCAAAATAATACCACAACTGTTATTCTAAAAGGAATGCGAAGCACTGTTTGTCCGCGAGTGCCGAAAGGCCCTTCCTAACCTTTTTGGGCCCAGTGACCTTTCATGGCCTCGGAAAGAACTGTATCGGGAGTTAGTGGTGGGTTCCGCTTCTGATCCTCTCAGCAAGCGGCACGGCTGGATGGCGGAGGAGATCCGGTCTCATTGGAATTGGGTGCCAGGATCGAGCTTCTTGAACAACTCCGAGTTCTCGCTCATCTGGCGACTTGTTCGGAATGCGTTGCTCCTTCGCGGCTCGAACTACAAAGCGGGCCTGGCAGACATGCCCGATTGCACTCGCTGCGGCACGGGGTTGGAAGAAACGGCTGAGCACGCCTTCTACTACTGCGAGTTAGTTCGCCCGTTTTGGGATCACGTCGGGGAGTGGACGGCTCGCATCGAACCCAAACAGCTTGTGCTGCTCGACGTTGGTTACGTCGTAGACAACGTTCTTCCTCCGTTTCAGGGTGAGAAACGTATGGTGTTTCTCGCGATCTTAGCTGTAGCCTGAATGGTGATTTGGACGACGCGAAACAAGGGATTGTATGACGATGCAAACTTTTCTCATCGTGATCTGGTTTTGCATTTTCGGCATCAGCTGAGGGTCAAAATCAGATACGATAGAAAACGCTTGGATCGCATAACATTCAGCAAAAGGTGGGTAAATGCAGCGAGCCTGGTCGTAAGAAAGTGGGCAAAGTTGGAGTCATCCTTCCCTCCTCTGCCGGCCCATGGCGTTTACGGTACGGGTCCTTAGGGACCCCATCCCTGGTAAGTAGAATTGTTTTTCCCCTTGAAACCTAGTTAGCAGTATGCTGTGAGTCATTGTCCCCGAAATCTAGTCATTAGTTTCTTAAGATCTTCCCCCTCCCCATTATTTTTGTACCTCAACCCGTATCCCAGTCCGCTTTTATTGAAGATCTTGAACATTCATATGTAAAAAATCATATTACCTGCTTCTATCGACCCATACCGCGCCCGACCCTTTATTTTCTTTTACCCCTGTCGATTAGGATTCCCGTCCAACCTAGGGTAGGTCCGGCTAGTTTCCGGTTCTTTCGGCCCGGAAAACAGTCGACCTCCAATTTAAAGACGGGTGGGATGGGAGGACAACCAAACGGGGAATTTTTTCCTTATTTTTCGTGTATATATATTTTTCGGGTTTTTTTCTCCCATTCCCATCATATCCATTGTAAATAAACCATATATTGTAAATAAAATCATACACCACTTTCGGGTTTTAAGTAGGTCTTCTTCATAGAGTAAATGTGGTATTTTGGTAACTGCTGCGCGCATGGTGATGGATGAATGGTTATATATTGTACTGTTAAATGTGTCGGCGAATGTGGCTAGCTAGGCCCCACTTAGAATATATAGAAAAGCATGACCGCTCCATTCCCCTCCCCACAAAACTTAAGGCCTTGTGCCTACATTGTATTACAATGAAATAGAATAAGCCTACAAGTCATTTTGGATAGTGTTTATTTCTTCTACTACTGAAAAGAAAGTTATTGTTGTAAATTGTTATTTGTTACCGTTGAATTTTGAATTATTGTTATTGCTTTGTGACCCCCCTCAAACAATTGTTACTGTTGTTTGTTTGTGAGGAGGGTCAAACCTCGACTCTCGATTTTTTGTTTATTTAAAAAAAAAATGACCGCCATTTTTTACATCGAATTATTCATTGTTTCCTGCATTCGTCGTCTTACTTGATTTTACCCACATCATTCGCGTTCATCTACTCCTTGTTGTGTTTCACAACTATGGAGGAGTCTATCAAACAAAACTCACCTTTGGACATATTCGAGACGAGAACCTCCCCAATGCCGGAAGAAGTACCATTTGACCTATCTTCATCGGCAAACACCATCCCACCTGCCCGAAAACCCAAAGAAACGACTGTCTCTTGGTCATCACATTGTGTGAACAAAAAATCCCCCAGTGACTACGCAAGAGACAGGGTTGAAAAATATGCAGAATACTTCAAAGACGGAGAAATCCTTCCTATACTGGAACTTGTCGAGGCAGTCGAACCTAAGACCCTGTCCTTCGTAGTCACGGATCTTAAGACCAAGAGACTAGCCGGATTAAAAAAAGAAACATTTGAGGACCTCCTAAAAAGTGCAAACATCCCAGGAAAGTACTTTTCCCGCAGAAACTTCCCTCGGAGGAAGTAGCAAAGAAATTGGCCGGTGCTAACATCACCACACGCTTCCTCCGGCTACAACCGAAATATCGAGGCAAGAGGAGAATCAAGGTCACCGTATGCAATGTTTCAATGCAATTAAGTGGTGACGTCCTCGCCGCCTACTTAAGTATATATGGCGGCGTGGAACAAGTCACCCAGGTAACATCCAACAGTGGAACCGCTTACGGTGACTACGTTTTTATCATGTGCCTCGATAGGGGAGGGTTCAACAACGTACCCCATCTCATCAAATATCGAGATCAAACAATGACGGTGGTCGTTGAGGGCAGGAAACCACTATGTTGGTCCTGTAAAAAAATTGGACATTTTTCCAAAGCCTGCCCTCAAAAAACAACGACCACCACAACAACGACTACTACCACTACTACTGCTCCAGAGACTTCACCTACCATCACAATAACAACGACAGCAGCAACACCTAATAAAAACACTGAAAACCACCCAGAAAACCCTAACAAAAAAGACAAGGAAGGGTGGACCCAAGTGACAAAGAAAAAAAACAGGAGGAAAAAAACTCCCTTGAAAAAGTCAACAACAATAGCACTTACGGAAAACAAAATAAATTCAACAACTACTACTAATGATTCGACAACCGTTATTATTACTGCTCCTACTGTTACTACTGCTACAAAACAATCATCAACATCAATCACTGCTACAAAACAACCATCACCAGCGACCACATCAATAGAGCCCATGGATATGACAGTCAACTTAAAACGAAGAAGGAATAGCAAGGACTCACCAACAGAAGAGGGAGAGAAAAAGCATCCCAAGAAACCAACACAAGAACAAACACCCTCCCTACCTCAACCTAAGGGGGACGGAAAAAAGAAAATAGCAAAATCACCAGCCCCAAATGAACGACCAGCTCAACTAATTCCTCCCCCACAAAAACAAAAAACCACCCCAGTAAACCTAATTGAACTCCCACTACCCCCCCCTCTCTTTCACCAATCACAACCCCCTAAATACTCACACGGTCACACTCAGTGACATGACTTTCACCCCCCCCCCTCAAACAGCATCAACATCATCAACAGGACATAAATCAAGAGCACGCACGGCTTCTACGGAAGCCCGGCGTGCAATAAACGCTTTTTACTTCTGCGAGGAAATTTTAGAAAATCCACATCACGACCATATTTTTAAAAATTCATTAAAACCTCTACGCTCATTGAAAAAAATAGACGATTAAGATATCACAAACCCATATCTATTCACAAACTCACCAATGTTGACTACATTCGTCCGTTCGGCTGGCAACCGGACTAAAGAGCTATGGCACTTTATTGACAAGGCCAGCCGACATAAAAAATGCCATGCTAAAGAAAATCCTCCCTTTTTGTTCGGGCAGGGTCCCGATTTTGGTTCACCTATCATTTTATAGGTCCCTAAAACTGAGGTACGCCATGTATGTCGGAGGAATTACGAGGGACGACCGAGTTAGCACTGAGCTCGGCACCGGTTCCCTGCGTCAGGCCGTCGGCATCCTCACCCCGAAGGATTTCTGGCCCGTAGTCGACACTGAGTAAGGTAAGTTGGACTGATGACTCTAAACCTTGCCAGTTTGAATGTGAGGGGACTGAGGGATTCAAGCAAGTGTACGCGCTTGCTTGGTGAACTCAAGAACCTCGGAGTAGATGTTGCTGCAGTGCAAGAGACCCACTTCACTTGCAGTGCCGACTGTCGGGTGCTGGAAGGCGATTTTAACGTTTTCTCTGCATACGGTAGCCGCACCAACGCTGGGGTCTCCTTGCTAGTTGGAGGCATCTTTGATGCTGATGTTGACGTTGTTTTTGCAGATGACGGGGACCGGCAAATGTGGTATTTTGGTAACTGCTGCGGGCATGGTGATGAATGAATGGTTATGTATTGTACTGTTGAATGGGTCGGCAAATGTGGCTAGCTAGGTCCCCTTAGAATATATAGAAAAGTATGACCGCTCCCTTCCCCTCCCCCAAAACCTCAAGGCCTTGTGCCTTCGTTGTAAACACAACGAAATAAGATAAGCCTACGAGTCAGGCCAGAAGAGCCGTTCCTGTTCTTGAAGTATATCATTACTCTATCACTAATCCTATGTTCTTATTACTAACAGTCTCTCTCTTGTAAATACTCTTTCCTATAAATATAACTATTTACCTCACATATCGTGGTTTGTCTTATTATTACTACTACTCGTGTTCACTTACCAGAACACAACAATAACCAACAATGGTTGATATGCCATGAAACTAAAATATCACTGTTGGGTATCACCTACTTTTCAGCATAATTAGCTGTTCCATCTGCCATATATGGCAGTAGCGGAGATCAGTCTGGGAAGGATAAGCCTACAAGTCAGACCAGAAGAGCCGTTTCTATTGTTGAAGTATATCATTACTCTATCACTAATCCTATGTTCTTATTACTAACAGTCTCTCTCTCTTGTAAATACTCTTTCCTATAAATATAACTTTTTCCTCACATATCGTGGTTTGTCTTATTATTACTACTACTCGTGTTCACTTACCAGAACACAACAAAGAGGTTACTTGAGATTACATATTTATTAGTATTTGATAGGAATACCTGAAACCATCGTGTGTAAATTATTTGAATCTGGTATGTATTAACCTAAAAGTGACCGTAATAGCGCGACTGCAGTTCGAACTCGTATACTACGAGATCATAGTCCCATACTTTATCCATTTACTTCTTCTTTCACCCTCCTTTTTTTTTTCCTTTGGGAGTGGACTTTTAGTTTCATCAGGCCACGGTGTTTGGCCTTCGGTTTTAGTAGATTAGCGTAAAGGGTAGTTGCTTCATTATTAAATAGCGGATCTTCCGGAACCTCAATCTATTTCCAGAAACGTGCAGCATCTTTCTTCATTAGATGTAGATGTTTTAATATTTAAAAGAGTAGGTCGTCTGTTTTTATTTATTTAATTATCTATTTATTATGTTTTGCATCAGTTGTAACAGGTGGGTTTTCACTGAAGGTTGAGTGACAGCAAGTCTCTTCTGGTTCCAGGACTCTTCTTAATATCCAAGTCGATTTTAGTAGTGCTATGGTCTTGATGGTTTCAATTCTTCCACTTGCGAGGTGCAAACGATAAGTTTCCAGACTTTTTTGTACAGGCATTGAAAGTTGCCGTATGTTATTGCTATATATAGTAGGAGATGACTGACCAATTTTTATGATTTCAGTTTCAAATGAACAGCTACAGCAGCAATTGGAATACACCCTACTAAAGTCTGATTGTCACAGCTGCTGAATTTCAAAAATGCAATCTGACACTTTAGAAGAACGATATGCAATAAAATTCTGTTTTAAACTTGGAAAAAAGGCTGCCACAGAAACGTATGGCATGCTTCAGGCTGCTTTTCGACCATCTTGCATGAATCGAGCATCAGTTTTTGAGTGGCATAAAAGATTCAAGGAAGGCAGGGTCTCTGTGAAGGATGATGTGAGGTATGGGAGGAGTAAGGAAGTCAATAGACCCGATTTGATTGGCCAAAGGGTTAGGGCTTGGGTTACTATGTTGAGGTTTTAAGGGAGTTCAGGAAGAGATTCGGTCGGAAGAGGCCAGCACTCTTCAAATCGGGTCAGTGGCATTTCCACCAGGACGATATATCAGTCCACAACTCCATCCTTGTCACAGACTATTTGACCAAGATGGGCATCAAGACAGTTCCTCACCTTCCATATAGTCTAGACCTTGCTCCCTGTGACTTTTGGTTATTCCCTAAGCTCAGAGGCTGTCGTTATGAGACAATTGAGGAGATGAAAGAGGCTGTGACGAAGGTCATTGACACGCTCACACAAGAGGACTTCCATGGGGCCTTTCAGAAGTTGTTGGAACGGTACAACAAGTGCATTGCAGCTGGAGGAGATTACTTCGAAGGAGACTAGATTTTCATGTGTGTACTATCAATAAAAGTGCCCATACGAAAAAAGTCTGGAAACTTATCGTATGCACCTCGCATCTTCAGTTTGTCCCGTCTTTTTTCCAAGTTCTTGTGAATTGTTTCAAGGGCTCCAACCACAATTGCTATCACCGTCACCTTTTCAGGTCTCAGGCAATTTCTAAGTATTTGCTCATTATTTTGTTTTTCTATTTCTTTCATTCTATGGTCCATTGATACAGCAAAATCACCTAATTCACAAGTTCTTTTCGTCATGTTAATTATCACTATGGGAATTGGTTTAGTTTGCTTTGTTTGTCTGTTTGTTCAACCTTTGTGGGTTATTTAACGCCAAATTCTGTCTATGTGGATATACATTCAACCAAGGATTTCTGGACAAATACTAAGAAGGTAAATTTTTCTATAAGCAGGATTTCATTTGTTTGCATATGATTAACCAGTTTTAATTCGTCATATTTTTTCGTACAACCCTGTCTCTCGCAAGAAGGACAGAACGTCATCTATTTTGACTTTTTCGAACGATTCGGTTAGACGAGTCACTTTGAAAAAACGCTTTCTGATGTCAGCGAAAGCTCTGCATTCTATAAGAATGTGTTTAACTGTGCCTATTGTCTGACAGGTCAAACTGTGGTTGTGGTTCCTGTTGCAGTATGAAAGCGTGAGTAAGCCTGGTATGACCAATGCGCAATCGGGATATAGTTTAGTTTGGTTTAGTTTCTTTTATTTAATGGCATATCAACCTTTGTGGGTGATTTAATTCCTAAATTATCCGTGTAAAAGAACAGTAATAGAACTATTTAACCCATAACTTGGGGGGGGGGGAATGAAGGGGTTCATACCTTTCCCATGGGCATTAGTCCAAAAGTGAGTTGTTGGAATTGTACAAGCAACTAAGCTTTGACAAGTCAGATATATGGTATGTGCGCAAAACTGAATCTTCCACCGATAAAGAAAGGAAACATTAAATTTTCTGGGATTTTGAGATACAAGCGAGTCATTCGATTTTAGTAAGACTAGTCTTAGTTATGATTAACGAAAATTAGTCAACTTATGGACTAGTGGACTAATACTCTCTCAGAAGATCACAAAGTAAAAATTTCCCCAGGCGCCTGGGGCAGTAGAACACACCGACTGCACCTCTGCAGTAGGTTAAGACACCCCCAATGAGTGTCCTGGATATGACACTAAACAATCTGATGGTGAGGTTCCAGTAATGCTAGAGCTTTGGGGAATGCGGAGTATCTCTTCATTGCTCTCGCTCCCAGGTCCACTCTAGCCCGTAGTGGTAACACTTGATAGGGCCGTATCTATGGGTTAAACAGAACTAATCTGCGTACTTACGCTAAATTGAATTACTTGAAATAGAACTGTTTTGATATTTGAACTGCGTACTTATGCTAAACTGAATTGTTTCAAATTAAACTACTTTTCTATGCTAAACTGAATAGTTTGAAATAAAATTATTTCTGACATTGAAATTCTACTTTAGCTAAACTGAATTGTTTGAAATAAAGCTGTTCTGACATTTAACTGTGGGTAAACAAAAAGTATACTTATACAAAACTGAATTGTTTTAATTAGAACTGTTTGACTAAACTGAATAGCTTGAAATAGAAATGTTTTTGACAAATAAACTATGTACTTATGCCAAACTGAATTGTTTGAAATAGAATTGTTTATTTGTATCCAAGATGGGTTTGACATTAAATAACTTAAAAAGGTGGATGTGCCATAAAAACCAACCAACCAAACAAACAAATAAATGTAAAAATAAAGGAATGAGAAAAACTAGATCAACACTGGAATCTTGTCAAAGAATGAAGTTTGGCCAGACTGACAAATGGTATACGTACAAACTAGAATTTGTTCAAGAAAATGAGACCATAAAATTCTCTGAGATTTTGAAATACAAGTGAACTGCCAAATCCCGTGGAATTCCCTGAGGCGTAATGGGTGACGGACTGGACTGCAGCATCGTAGTAAGCGATTTCGAACTCCAGTCGTACGATTACGTCCAGTCTTAAACTAATACCCTTGGGAAAGATATGAAATCCCTTATCCCTCCAGCTACGGGGAGTTATATTGTACCACTACTGTTCAGGGCTTGATGAAATACCCCCCCCCCAGGATTCTGGAAGACCAGACAATTTGACGACATTCTGCTCCGACACTGTAATGCCGTATATAAACAAAATACAATAGACAGATGAACAAAAGGATGGATCTTCCCTTTCCCTAAGAAGGGTGACCTCGAAATAGCCAAGAACTACCTAACATCCATTGCGGCCTAGATCTACGCAACCGCATAGAACCGAAAATTGAGAAGATACTAAGTAAAAACCAAAACGGCTTTCGGATAAATCGATCCACGACATCACAAATTTTGACTATCCGTCGAATTCTAGAAGGTGTACGTGTAAAAAACCTAGAGGCAACAATATTATTCGTCGACTTCTCCAAGGCTTTTGACTCTATATACAGAGGGAAGATGGAGCAAATACTACTCACCTACGACCTCCCCAAAGAAACAGTCGCAGACATAATTATGCTATATAAAAATACAAAAGTAAAAGTCCGCTCACCGGATGGAGACACAGACTACTTCAACACATTAGCCCCATACCAGTTTAACTCCTGCCTAGACAACGTGCTTAGAACCTCTATTGATTTAATGAAAGAAAACGGTTTCAAGCTGGCAAAGGAAAGAAGCAGAAGATACCCCACACAAACAATGACGGATGCAGACTACGCCGATGACATAGCGGTTCTGGCAAATACTCCAAAGCCTTGCTACATAGTCTGGAACGAGTAGCTGCTGGCATAGGCCTCCATGTCAACGCACACAAGACGGAATACATGTGCTTTAATGAAAGAGGTGACATCTCCACACTAAAGAATGGGCCTTTGAAACTAGTTGACAAGTTCACCTAACCAGAAAGCAGTGTCTCATCAACCGAGAAAGACATCAACACGAGACTAGCAAAGGCATGGACTACTATCGATAGGCTATCGGTCATATAGAAGTCAAACCTGACCGATAAAATAAAACGTAGTTTTTTTCCAAGCGGCAGTCGTGTCGATACTGCTATATGGATGTACTACATGGTCGCTAACTAAACATATGGAAAAAAAAGCTTGACGGCAATTACATAAGACTGCTGCAAGCAATACTGAACATATCCTGGAGGCAACGCCCCACAAAACAGCAGCAGTACGGCCACCTACCACCCATCACAAAAACTATCCATGTTAGACGAACCAGACATGCGGGACACTGCTGGAGAAATAAGGACGAACTCATAAGCAATATACTCGTGGACTTCTTTATATGGACGAACAAAGTCAGTACGACCAACTAGAACCTATATACAACAGCTCAGTGCCGATACAGGATATAGCCTAGAAGACCTCCTGTGAGCGATGGACGATAGAGACTGGTGGCGAGAGAGGGTCAGGGAGATCCGTGCAGGCATTGTGACATGAGGATGATGACTGTTCTTCTGCAAGAATAGCTTTAGTATTAAACAAGCTACGAAGGTTGATATGCTATTAAATAAAGAGGCCAGAAACCAAATCTTTGGTTGGATGTTTGAAAAAGTCAATCATTAAGTCTTTGATCTGAGACTTGTGGTAAAGAAAGGTATTTTTTTCTTAAAAAGTTCCTAAGCATGTTAGATTGGGAAAGTTTTTTTTAAGAATGTGTCAAAGGGTTAATTGCGCGTGGAGGAGTCACTGTGGTGAAGTAGGTAACCAGCTGGTGTGCGATATTGTAGTTAGCGAGTTCGAACACTTGTTGTGCTGTCACGTTCACTTTGCAAAATGTATGAACCCCCTTGTTCCTACAGCTAAAGATTAAATAGCATCACTATTGTTCTTCTGCGAGAATGACTTTGGCATTAAATAACCTACGAAGGTTGATATGTCATTAAACAAACGAAAAACCCAATCATTTGCACGATCTTTTGTATTTCAGTTAACGATGGATTTCCAAAGATTTTTTTAATTTGTGTAGTTTTCATATTAACTGCCGAATTGTAGACTTTCCTGTCCCGGCTGACCACCGAGTAAAATTGAAAGAAAGTGAAACGAAATATTAGTACCTGAATCTTGCTGGGTAATTAAAAAAAAACTATTGGATATGAAAGTGACAGTGATACCAATTGTAATTGGTACTCTTAGTACAGTCACTAAATGTTTGGTACGAGGACAGGAAGACATGGAAATAAGAGGACGAGAAAAGTCTTTTACTCTTTCTGGGCTAATTTGCTGCATTCACTTATGTGATTGATCGCTTCGTCTCTATTACCACATAAGTCCACAAGTCCTTTTACTAATCCTTTGGTGGCTGTACCAAAAGTACCAATGACAATTGGTATCGACGTCACTTTCATGTTCCATAGTTATTTCAATTCTCTTGCAAGGTCCAGATACTTAATCTAGTTTTCGTTTTCTTTCACTTTACTCAGTGGTTTTTCATCTCCTTCTAATTATTATTATTATTATTATTATTATTATTATTATTATTTTCTTCAAATAATTAACTTCTGCTGATTATTATTTTTACCTTTTTCTTTTTCTTATTATTTCTCCTTGACAATTTTTCATATCAGCTAACGCTGATTGTTTTCAACTGGAGTTTGAGTGACAGCAAATCTCTTCAAGTCTCCAGGACTCTTCTCAGTATTCTGGCCAACCTCAATAATGCTTTAGTTTGTACAGTCTCCACCCGTCCCGTCATTTCCAAGTCATCCAGTTCTCGTACCAATCCTTCGGGGACTGTACCAAGAGTACCAATTACAATTGGTATAATCGTCACTTTCATGTTCCACAGTTTTTTTTAATTCCCTAGCAAGGTCGAGGTACTTATCCCTCTTATCCCATTCTTTCAATTTTACTCTGTGGTCAATCGTGACAGCAAAGTCTGCAATTCTCTATGTTCTCTCTTTTTGTTGATTATTATAAGGTCTGGTTTTCTGGGCGTGATTAGGTGATCCGTTTGTATGTCAAAATCTCAGGGGATTTTTTGCCTCTCATTCGCCAGTACTGATTCTGGGTTGTGCATACATCATTTGTTCGTATGGGCAAACTTCAATTTCTTGCACAATTCCTAGTGGATCACCTTGCCTACTCAGTCGTGCCTGGTTTTATTCTCTTTCTGTGCTAATTTGCTGCATACGCTTATTATGTGATTGATGGTTTCGTATCTATCGTCGCATAACTTGCATTTGCTATTTTGTTGTTTTATCAATTCTTGCTTTGATATGGTTAGTATTTATGGCGTTTGTTTTGTGCTGCTATTAGAAGAGATTCAGTTCCTCTTTTAAGGCTTCCTTTTCTTAGCCACGTACACATTTTCTCGTGTGAGATGTCTCTTGTTAGTCGCATAAAACGTCCATAGAGTTGTTTTCCTTCCCATTTTTGTTTTCAGGTTATAGTCGTTCTGTTGCTCCTCGTGTCGTTAGTATTGTTCCTCGTGCCCGTAATCAGTCTTCCTCCGCGCTTTTGTGTGTAGTCTTTGAGTCATTGCATCGATAAGTCAATACTGTCTTCAATACTGGTAAGTCCTCTCCCTCCTTCTCTTCTTGAGACATGTAGTCTGTCGACGTTATCGCTAGGATGCAAGGCCTTATGCATGGTCATTAGTTTTCTTGTTCTCTGGTCCATTTATTTAAGTTCTTCTCTGGTCCACTTCTGGTAATATTATCATTATCATTAATATTATTATCTTCTACTTCTTCTACTAATTGTTATTATTATTATTATTATTATTATTATCGTCTTCTTCATACTCTTCTTCTTCTTCTAGTTATCAATATCATCATTATTATCATCATCTTCTACTTCTAATTAATATTATAATTATCTTCTACTTCTGGTTACTATCTTCTTTCTTCTTTCTTCTTGTATTATTATTATTACTATTAACTTCTTCTTCTACTACTTCTTTTATTATAATTATCAACTTCTTCTTCTTCTTCTTCTTCTTCTTCTTCTTCTTCTTCTTCTTCTTCTTCTTTTATTATTATTATTATTAACTTCTTCTACTTCTTCTTCTTCTATTTTTATTAACTTCTTCTTCTATTATTATTATTATTATTAACTTCTTTTCCTTCTTTTTCTTTTATTATTATTAACTTCTATTATTATTATTATTATTAAATTCTTCTTCTTCTTCTTCTTCTTCTTCTTCTTCTTCTTCTTCTTCTTCTTCTTCTTCTATCATTATTAACTCCTTTTTCTTCTTCTTTTGTTATTATTATTATTATTATTAACTTCTTCTATTATTATTAACTTCCTCTTCTTCTTCTATTATTATCAACTTCTTCTTCTTCTATTATTATTATTAACTTCTTCTTCTTCTTCTTCTTCTTCTTCTTCTTCTTCTTCTTCTTCTTCTTCTTCTTCTTCAATACAATTCCTTACCATCCTTATTATCCGAAACCAAGTGTAACGGAAGGCAGTTAATGTCGGCATTCTATTTTTTTTTTGTTTGTTTGTTTGTTTTTTCCACATTCCGGTGATAAGTGATACTTGGCATTTATATTGTTTATATTTTCTTTACATTGTTCACACCCTCTTAAGTAGATGAGTTTTACTTGGTGCAATTAAAAAAAAATCTCTTCTTAACTGGGATCTTGTCAATGTTTTTTGTCTTTACCTTTCTTAATCAGACGTAGGACTCCAATTATTACAGGAGTTTTAAGGTGCCACATCTTTTCAAATTTCAATTTCAAACTACTGTTTTTTATTTTATAATATTCTTTTATAATTATGTATTTTCTGTCTCTGTCTCGTAGTGTAAAAGGTATCGTCGTAGGAAACAGACACGCCTATTAAATCCGAGACGAAGTTGTTTGCACTTCCCATAGCACTTATACACATGGGAAAGATAAGAATTCAACAATTCTCCTTCCAGCAATGGGAAAATAGTAGGGCAGACTGGGCTTTTTAACCTTGTTATGGCAACCGGTCTAAGGGAAGGAGACCTCTGAATTGAAAGCTGTATTAATCTTCTTAAAAACTGACCTTGTATCACATCCTACTTATCCAAAGGAGTTGGTAAACACACACACACACACACTCACACACACTCATATATATATATATATACAGGGGTTGGACAAAATAATGGAAACTCCAGGAAATTTCAAACAAATGTATTTTAATATGATTTTCTGATTACAGCCCTCCCGTGAAATCCGGCTTTATGCAGCTCCCTTTTTACAGTTTTCGGGGAAAATTGGTTCTCAATATGATAATAAAGCTCTGCTGTAATTTTCGGAGCAGTATTTTTGTGATCCTTCCTAACAATCCGTGTAAGAGTCCGACGGTCCCTATCAGACAGCTTTTGCTTTCTTCCAGAGTTTTGCTTCAGTAGCGGAGGTTTTTCCTTCTTTCTCAAATGCTGTCATACCTTTCGAGACAGTACTCCTTACTATACCAAATAATACAGTGGTTTTTGTTACACTAACACCTGCCATACGAGCACGTCTTTTAAAGTCTGATAGATCTACCTATTTAATGTATTTTGATTAATTTCTTCTGATGATATCCGTAAAAACAACAATTTTAGTAAAATAACACGTGAAGAATTAATAATAAATCAAAAGCATAAAAACAAACGTTTGATGGTTTTATAGGAGTTTCAAAATTACGATAGTAAGATTCTAGGTGTTTCCATTATTTTCTCGAACTCATGTATATACGAAGTGCATACGATAAGTTTCCAGACTTTTTTCGTATGGGCACTTTTATTGATAGTACACACATGAAACTCTAGTCCCCTTCGATGTAATCTTCTCCAGCTGCACTGCACTTGTCGTACCGTCCCAGCAACTTCTGGAAGGCTCCATGGAAGTCCTCTTGTGTGAGCGTGTCAATGACCTTCGTCACAGACTCTTTCATCTCCTCAATTGTCTCATAACGACAGCCTCTGAGCTTAGGGAATAACCAAAAGTCACAGGGGGGAAAGGTCGGGACTATAGGGAGGTTGAGGAACTGTCTTGATACCCATCTTGGTCAAATAGTCTGTGGCAAGGATGGAGTTGTGGACTGGTGCATTATCCTGGTGGAAATGCCACTGACCCGATTTGAAGAGTGCTGGCCTCTTCCGACCGAATCTCTTCATGAACTCCCTTAAAACCGCCACATAGTAACCCTAACCATAACCCTAACCCTAACCTTTTGACCAATCAATTCTGGTGTATTGATTTCCTTACTCCTCCCACACCTCTCATCATTCCTCACAGACTCCTTGCCTTCCTTGAATCTCTTATGCCACTCAAAAACTGATGCTCGATTCATGCAAGATGCTCTAAAAGCAGTTTTAAGCATTCCATACGTTTCTGTCGCTTTTTTTCCAAGTTTAAAACACAATTTTATTGCATATCGTTCTTCTAAAGTATCAGATTGCATTTTTGAAATTCACCAGCTGTGACAATCAGGCTTTAGTAGGGTATATTCCAATTGCTGCTGTAGCTGTTCATTTGAAACTGAAATCATAAAAATTGGTCAGTCATCTCATAAGATATATAGCAATAACATACTGAATTTTCAAGAGTCTACGACAATTTTAGATGCCCATACGAAAAAAGTCTGGAAACTTATCGTATGCTCCTCGTATATATATATATATATATATATATATATATATATATATGTGTGTGTGTGTGTGTGTGTGTGTGTGTGTGTGTGTGTGTGTGTGTGTGTGTGTGTGTGTGTTGTGATGCTGACTAAAGAAAGACACGGGGAACACAAAAAGGGTTGATAGAAAAACATATATTCAAGTAACAGAAACAAGATACAAGTGAACCTGGTTAAACTGTAATTAGTTAATAGGAAGCTGAGAGTCCAGTGGGGTAGTGACTATCCGTCCACTACGCAAATGGCATCACACGTGATTGTGTCACGCGGATTGATGAACTCCGTCTGACGCTCTCGTTTATGTGTATTTATGGAGGAGGACGACTCCATTATGTCGGAGTACAACAATATATATATATATATATATATATATATATATATATATATATATTGAATTACCATGACTAGAAAATCCGGCAAGCACTCGGTGTGACACACGGTACACTTGATAGCTGTTCCGACTTTATTAGATCTCATTATATATATATATATATATATATATATATATATATATATATATATATATATGAATTAATAAAATCATTGGTAAAAAGAGAGGGAACTATTCTAAAATGATAAAATAGCGAGGACCCTTTCGTCCGGCACTTGTCAAGCTAGTCACCGAAAAATTTTTAAAAACTGGGGTTTTGGATTAATTAATAGGATTAAGAAGACGTGGTGAGAAAAAAATCAAGTCACCCCAGTCTCTCCAACACTTCCCCAAAGATATTCAAAATATGAGTGCTTAATTGTCTGCACAGAGGGGGGTCGATTTATGGCAATATAAATCGCCTCCAAGACTTTAAGGTGAATTTTGTCCCTGGCTCTGTGCAGAACAAAGAAGCAGTCATCTTCATAGCTAGTCTTGCAACTATTTATGGTAAGTAAATGCTCACCAATAGCCGAATCCATTACCTGAGAGTGCTCGGATGTTTGTCGGCCTTTTGATAAAAGAATTCTGGGTATATGCTGTCTAATCCTCACTTCGAGGCGCTGACAAGTTCTGCCTATATATGTCGAACTACATCGACATACAAATCAACTTTCCGCATATATTATTATATATATATATATATATATATATATATATATATATATATATATATATATATATATGATAGAATATGTGGAAAGTTGGATAAATCAAAACAGCCGGAAGAAGGAGAAGGTTTTCCTCCTTCTTCCTGCTACACTTTTATCCTCTACGACATTATTATGTTGTTCATTTACTTATACATAGAAAAATTGGTCTAGCCTGAGAAAGTTCTTAAAATGAAAAAAAAAAGAACGAAATATCGCGCCTTCTAAACTGGTTATAAGTGTTTGATTTATCCAACTTTCCACATATTTCTATCATATTGTCAGATTCACCACAATCGATCATTTCAAAACACACACACACACACACACACACACACACATATATATATATATATATATATATATATATATATATATATATATCTTCTATATCTATGAGAATTACATTTTTGAGGGGGTTAATCATTATGTTTAGTCTATTAACTTTCATATGTCTGTCAGAATGAATGATAAAGTGCCAAAAATAGTAATGTCACGGCCTTCTATGACTGATTCAGGGTGAGGTTCATATTAATTTTCATACTAACGCACCCAGTGATTTACATTCTACCCAATCTTAATGACAAAACTAATGGAGCAAAGCCTCGAAATAAGCAAGATCGAACACCAGTCGTGCTATTACGTTCACTTTCGAACGAATACCTTAGGGAAAAGTATGTTCTCTCTTATCTCCCCTTGGGTAAAATAGTACCATTACAGTGCTACAAGGATGGCTTTGTTATTAAAAACCCACGAAGGTTAATGTGCCATTAAATAAAGAAACCAAACCAAAAAATGAATGCTGTCAGTTCCTTTTTGAAAGGTGATTTAATAAGTGATAAATGTGCTGCCAATGGAAACATTTTAGTTTAAGTAACGAGAAGAAGAAGAAGTTAATAATAATAATAATAATAATAATAATAATAATAATAATAATAATAATAATAAGAAGAAGAAGAAGAAGAAGAAGAAGAAGAAGAAGAAGAAGAAGAAGAAGAAGAAGAAGAAGAAGAAGAAGAAGAAGAAGAAAGATAACCTGCTGAATTGTGGACTTTACCGTCTCGGTAGACCACAGAGTAAAACTGAAAGAAATGGAAAAAAGATAAATACTTAAACCTTGCTAGAAAACTAAAAAAAAACAACAACTATGGAACATGAAAGTGACGATGTTCCAAATAGTAATTGCTGCGCTTGGAACAATACCCAAAGGATCGATAAAGAGACTGGAGGACTTGGAGATGAGAGGACGTGTAAAGACCATCCAAACTACAGCATTATTAAGATCCGCCTGAATACTAAAAAGAGTCCTGGAGACTTGAGGAGACTTGCTGTCGCTCAAACTCCAGTGAGAAACCATCGGCTAACGCTGGAGTGATGAACTCTCAAAAGAGTAAATATACATGGCAAAAGTATGAACCCTCTTACTTATCTAGATATGGGTTGAATAGTATCAGAATACACCGATTGCATCCCTGCAGAGGGGTAAGACGTCCCCTTCAATGAATGTCCTGGATATGATATTAAAATACCGGATGGTAAGGCTGCAGCCTTAGAGATTAGGGGAATGTGGAATACCCCTTCATTGTCATTACTCCCAGGTCCACTCTGATCCGGAGTGGTAGCAACTGATACGGTCCTATCTATGGGTCAGATAGAACTGTTTGACTATTTAAACTGAGTGCAAAAAATGATAGATGTTTAATTCAATTGTTAGTGCATACGTAGCAATACGTGGAACCATTTAACTTTGTTGACTTATGCAATTGTTAGAAATAGAACTGTTTGATCATTTAACTGCTTGTAAACAAATGATGATGATTGATTTAATTGTTAGTTATGCATAGGAATACCTGGAACTATTTAACTGTGTGAAAAAAAAACTCAGTCTTGTTTAAAGATGTTATCAACAAAATTTGTTTACTGAGACAAGAAACTCAAAAGAAAATCGCATGTTCTTTAAGCTGATAAAAACAAAACAATTAAAAAACATTGATGTCTCCAGGTTAAAGAATGCATTTTTTACAAGATGAGTTCAAAATGGACGACATAGCGCTTGTCTCAGTAATAAATCATTATCATATTAATGGGTTGCATTTATTTTGAGACACTCAGTATATGTATAAATAGTATTTGTCCTTAAATAACCTACAATGGTTGATATGCAATAAGACCAAACCAAATCTACAAGGATGGCTTTGGTATTAAATAACCCAAGAGGTTTTATATACCATTAAACAAAAGAAACCAAATTACCTAATCTTTGTATCTTTTTTCTTTGTCAAGATTGAACAACCAGTTACCAAATGGTCAATAGTTTCAAACGTGTTGTTCACATAAAGTACATATTTATATTTACCAACCCCTCCACTCGGGCAGGATATGACACAAGGTCAATTTTTCCTTCTCCTAGGCTGAAGAACCTAGTTTGCCCTACTATTTACCCATAGCTGGAGGGAGAATAATTGGATTCATACCTTTCCCAAGGGTATTAGTGCTATGTGAAATGCAATCAGTCTCGTCCAGGATTTGAACTCGTGTCACCGTGTCCATTTCCTACGACGATAACCATTACACCACGGGTACCACATAAAGTACATATTATGGTGTATTATTTTGTTATTGTATTGACCAAGAAATTCCTGGGTAATCAGTTTTGGACCAGTGCAGTCATTATTAATATCTCCGTCTCTCTTTTCAGCCCTGCACTCTTCCACCACGGATGATTTCTCGCTTTCTTTTGTTTAATGACATATCAACCTTCGTGGGTTATCTTATGCCAAAGCCATATTATTTAACCAATTATGGAAGAAACAAGGGGGGTTCATATCTTTCACAAGGGCATTATTCTGAAAGTGAACGTAACAGAGCAACTGGAGTTTGAACTCGCTTTCTTTGAAGCTGTGGTCCATCACCTTAGCCACTACTCTACGGGAAATACTCCTGCTTGTTTAGGGGATGGGGAGGATTCTTACCACTGACGATTGGTAGGTTGGGTTTTAGAGCCTATCAACCCTTGTGGGTTATTTTATGCCAAATGCTTTTCATATATATGTGTGTGTGTGTGTGTGTGTGTGTGTGTGTGTGTGTGTGTGTGTGTGTGTGTGTGTGTGTGTGATTTGTAAACGAATTTTTTGTAGGTAACATTTTGAATAACCTACAGTTCATTTGTTTGCACACAGTTAAATGATTTCAAGTGCTGGTATCAAATACTAATAATTCTGTTTAATGTCCATCATTTGTTTGCGCCCAGCAATTGTTAAACAATTCTGTTTGACCCATAGAGGGGACCCTAACAGGTACTACCACCCTGGCTCGAAGGGATTTAGAAGTAATGGCAATGAAGGGATACTCTATATTCCCCAGAATCGTCAGGCAGTAGCTTCACCATCAGGTAGTTTAGTGTCATATCCAGGAGATTCGTTGAGAGTGGGGGGTCTTACCCCTCTGCTGATGTGCAGTCGGTATATTGTAACATACTCATATGCAGATGGATGCAGAAACATATTCAACGCAATAAAGACAAACGGACACAGTTCCTTAGAAAAATATACCTCTCACTTTATTTGAGAGTGTTCGAAAGGGTTACGAAAGGTATTATCTGTGAGAGGTGAGTTGGAGACTGAACAGACCCTGACTCTTCTGACCATTGCAGCATTTCTTTCCCGTTCTCCTGAGCTGCTCAACTGGGGGCCTGGGGGCCCAGCCTCGGCTGGGACATGGTTCTCATTCCAGCATCTTCTCTCCAACTGATCTGAACTTCTAGTCGCCGGGGTTATATAATAATTTGACACCCACCTACTTCTTGCGAGCATCACAGTTAGCACTCAATTCAACCCTTCGACAGTCAAGGTTGTCCCCATATATCTTCGACCGGATGAACCTGTTATTTACACAGGTGCATTACCTCTTTTGACAGCTTGACCGGGGTCAATATGTTACAATATTCTATTGCCTCTCCACCGCAGCATGGTAATATCTCAATCTCTTGCACAAATCCCGCTGGATCACCTTTCCCAGCCTGTTTTTCTAGATCCTGTTTTTCTTTTGTGCTAGTTTTCTAGTTTCGCATATTATGTGAATAATTGTTTCATCGCTCTCATTACATAACCTACACTTGCTATTCTTCTTCGTATTATAGATATTTGCTTAGACAATAGTTCTCATGGCATTATTTTGGGCTGTTATTTGAAGAGATTTAATTTCCATCCTGAGGTTTGCTCCACGAAGCCGTATCCAGGTCATCTTATGTGAAATTTTCGTAGTTTGTCGCTTGAAGTATCTGTACAGTTGTTCTTCTGTCTTTTTTGTTCCTTAGAGTTTCTTGTTTTACTGTTTATCCTTAAGTCATTTTTATTGATATTGCTGTTGCAGTCTTTCTTGGCTTTTTTTTTTTGTATATTATTTGAGTCCCTGAATTATTGTATCTACGCCATCTTCAATGCTTGCAAGTCCTCTTCTTCTTTCTTTTTCCTGATTGAATCTATCTATATTATCTCACGAGTAAAAAGGTTTTGTGCATCATCACTAATTTCTTTGTTCTATAATAGTCTATCCGTCCGAATTCTTCTCTTGTCCATTTTAAGAAGGACCCAAAGTATTTTACAAGGTATTTATTCTTTTGATAAGTTAGCTATAGCAGAGTTTGGTAATTATTTATTGTATCCTTATTGGTATAATTCTTACTGTGTTCACCAGTGGTCTGGGAGACCGGGGTTCAATCCCAGATCGATTCATACCAAAGACTCAAAAAATGGTACTTAATGTCCCCTTTGCTTAACACAGCATTATTAGGTTCGGACCAAGGGTGTGTAGAGCAATCAAGAAAAAAATAGCGCCCTCCCCTATACCTCAGTGTAGTAGCTATTAAAAAGGGAGCTTTTGGGTCACCTTCGACTACGGTCGGCTAACTTACATGTTTTATAATCAGATATTAGAACTGTCATGTGAGCCCCAACGAGGCCTTAACTAAACATGAAAATTATCTAAGGGAGGTAATTATTTATTTTATCCTCACTATGAATATCTGTCTTATAACTGAATATTAACAATGGTGAATATTTTAAGACAAAATATGTAGAAAAGGATACAAATAAATCTAGAATGTTGTTTATCAAGTTTTGATAGACCAAAACTGAATATTGTGTTTACATAAAAATGTCAAAAAATACTAAAATAATCATAACAACTTTACATCTATACAAAGCACCCTTTCTTGGGAACCTCAATGTTCGAGTCGCCACTGGACAAAAGAGTTTGAGAATCTGCTAAGAATCGGTAAAATAGCTATGTAATTTTACCATTCCCTGACAAGAGTCAGAGACAACACTTCTACTGTTCAAAGACCAGAGGTGAAAAAAAAAAAAGATTTGTAGTTGTCATAATTTGAATGGTATAAGAAAAGAAATTTATACTAATTTTAAAATTAAAGAACTTGGACAATCATCTTAAATTTTTGGTATAGAATTTGAATTTTCTAAGAATGTTATTTGTAGTCTTTCCTTTTTCTTTAAGAGTTCTTATTCTTTCCGGATTGAACAGTCTTGTTTCCTTCGTTGTTTTTCTTTCTCCTTTTTGGCACATTTTTCAATTCCAAATTCCATTCGAATATCCTGACAGGAGATTCTAATAGTTTGTAAAAATAATGTTTCTCGTTGGTTTTAATTCTTGGCAAATATCTGAATACCATACATGTACATGAAGAGGTTAATCTTTTCCCGCGATCTTATACATCTGCTGCCACCTTTGCATTATCTTAGAATATAATTAACTGGCATCGTTACTATAACAAATAGTTGCCTTGTCGGCTGGGTGGGGTGCTGTAGAATACACCGACTGCACCTCTGCAGAGGGGTAAGACCCCACTAATGAGTGTCCTGCATTTGACACTGAACAATCTGATGTCGAGGTTCCGGTAATACTGGAGCTTTGGAGAATGCGGAGTATCCCTTCATTGCCATCGCTTCCAGGTCCACTCTGGCTCGGAGTGGTAGCACCTGATAGGGCCCTATCTATGGATTAAATAGAATTAATGGCATACTTATGCTATACTGAATTACTTGAAATAGATCTGTTTTTGACATTTAACTGTGTGTGAACAAAAGCTATACTGACAATAAACTGAATTGTTTTAATTAAAACTGTTCAACTAAACTGAATAGCTTGAAATAGAAATGTTTTTGACAATTAATCTGTGTACTCATGATAAACTGAATTGTTTGAAATAGAACTGATAATTAGTTTAAAAATGGATTTGGCATTAAATAACCTATAAAGGTTGATATACCATAAAACCCAAGCAAACCAAATCATATATATTTAATATATGTGTATTAACAGGATTTGGCAATAAATAACCTACAACGATTGATATGCCATAAAACCCAAACAACCAAATATAACAAACAGTAATGGGCAAGAGTTAGACTGTCTGAAAGATTCCTATTCGGATCTTATCTTCACCAAAGGTTTGTCCTCCTCTTACTAATTCCTCTGTCTAGTTTTCCGTAGTTCTCGTAATAAAATTTACGGTTTGATCTTATATTATTATTTTACTCATTTGAGAGTTTTCCACGCCAGCGTTAGCTGATGGTTTTCCACTGGAGTCAGAGTGTAATCAAGTCTTCTCAAGTCTCCAGGACTTTTCTTGGTATTCTGACCGATTTCAACAATAGTGTTGGTCTCCACTCGTTCTCTCATTTCCAAGTCCTCCAGTCCCTATACCAATCCTTTTGTGACTGTACAGAGAGCACCAATTACAATATGTATAACCGTCACTTCCTTGTTTTTTCAATCCCCTAGCAAGGTCAAGGTATTTATCTTTCTTTTCACTTTCTTTCAATTTTACTCTGTGGTCAGCCGGGACAGCAAAGTCCACAGTTCTGCAAGTTCTCTCTTTTTTGTTAATTATTATAAAGTATGGTCGTCTAGCTGAGATTAGGTGATCCGTTTGTATGTCAAAATCTCAGAGGAGTTTGTGCCTCTTATTGGCCAGTACTAATTCTGGGTTGTGCATCTACCATTTATTCGTATGGTCAAAATTCAATTTCTCGCATTTCCCAGTGGATCACCTTGCCCACCCAGTCGTGTCTGGTTTTATACTCTTTCTGTGCTAATTTACTGCATACGCTTATTATGTGATTGATGGTTTCGTCTCGATCACCACATAACCTACATTTACTATTTTGTTATTTTATCTATTCTTGCTTTGATATGATTGGTTCTTATAGCATTGTTTTGTGCTGTTGCTCGAAAAGATTCAGTTTCTCTCTTAATGTTTCCCTTTCTTAGCCACGTCCATGTTTTCTCGTGTGAGATGTTGCTTATCAGTCGCTTAAAACGTCCGTAGAGTTGTTTTTCTTACAATTTTTGTTTTCTGTTTATTGTCGTTCTGTTGCTCCTCGTGTTGTTTGTATTGTTTCTGGTGGATGTAATCAGTCTTCTTCCGCGCTTTTCGATGTCGTTTGCGAGTCGTTGTATCGATGCGTTGTATTTTATGCTTTAGTAGTTTTTCACACGCGCGTTAACTGATGATTTTTAACTGGAGTCCGAGTATTCTCAGGTCTCCATGACTCTTTTCAATAATCTGACCTCAACAATGCGGTAGTTTAGATTGTCTCGGCTCGTCCTCCAATTCTAACTCCTCCAGCCCTCTTTCTAAGCCTTTGGGGGGGGATCTTTCCAAGTGCAACAATTACAGTTTGCGTCACCGTCACCTTTTTCCCCCGTAGCTTTTTTAGTTCACCAGCATGATCTCAGTATTTGTCTCTTTTTTCGTTTTCTTTAATTTTCTATAGTCGCCCGGGACGGTGAAATCGACTATTTGGCAAGTTCTCTTTTTCTTTCATTTTTTTTTTTATTCGGTTTGGTCTTCTTGTCCGGGTTATTATTATTATTATTATTATTATTATTATTATTATTATTATTATTATTATTATTATTTACTCATTAGAGTTTTTCACAACAGAGTTAGCTGATGATTTTCTCTGGATTTTGAGTGACAGCAAGTCTCCTCAAGTCTCCAGGACTCTTCTCAGTATTCTGGCCGCTCTCAATAATGTAGTAGTTTGGATGGTCTCCACTCGTCCAGCAACTTCCAAGTATTCCAGTCCGTTTAATAATCCTTTAGTTACTGTTCCAAACGCACCAATATTATAATTATTATTATTAAACATTTCTGTTTTTAGTCTTAGTATAAAAGTTTTCGACACGAGTTTCACTGATTGGGACAACCGCGGATAATTGAAAACGTGGTTGGTGATGCGATGGATGTTTACATCCAACTGTGCAAAGCTTTGATATGAAACAAGCTAGAAAAACAAACAAGCTACAAATGCTTATAAAATCATAAAATTCGACTAAGAATAAAAAGTAAAAAAAGAAAGTAAAAAAAAACCAAAAAATTACACGCACAAACATGAAACGAAACATTTTAACGAGACGCTAACGTAACAATAAAAGAAATTTTCTGAACGAGCATCTTGTAATGCATCCTTCTTTTTATCGAGCTGGGGCTCACCCCGACAGCCCGCCACGTTACTCCCACTCCTACTATTTCCCAACCCCTCTCCACTTTTGATGGCGTCACTTGTACCCGCCTTTACCTTACCTTACCTACCCGGCCTCCGGCACGGGAGACCGTGGGGCGCTTCTTTGGTCGAACGCTTGGCTGGCCCTAAACACCGCACCCCTCACACCCTGCTTGCGCTGGCGAAACCCGCTGATGTTCGGGTGATCATTGGAAAAGGTTGTAATAATCCTATCCGACCAATAATAGACACACGGTAATTTTAATGGGGACGTTGACTTTTGTTGTGATATATTTTTTATTCTTGCATATGTTTGGCCACGTGTGTGTGTGTGTGTGTGTGTGTGTGTGTGTGTGTGTGTGTGTGTGTTATAGAAAACAAAAAAGAAAGAGTGAATGAATAAAGGAAGGAAGGAAGGAAGGAGAGAGTGAGGAAAAAAAGAATGAATATTAATTTTAATGAAAGCGTATTTTGTGCATCTAATGTGCAATTTCGTTAGGTTACTTTGTTTTGTCTTGATTCATTTCTGTTCCTTTCGCTTTTCTTTCTCGTTCCCGTTTAGTCATTCTCCAGAAGATTAATAAGTCCGAGATTTTATATAGAAAGGCGACTGTAATTAGCTTTTAACAAAACCTTGTCAATTTTTTCGACGATAAATAGGGTCAACTTGTCCACTCAATTCGTTAAATAAAAGATACAAAAGAAAAAAAAACAAAGACACACACACACGTACACACACACACACACACACACAGAGAGAGAGAGAGAGAAAAGAAAAAACAAAAACGGAGTTCTAAGTGCCAAGGGTTCTAAGTTCGAGTTACGCAGGTTCTCCTTTTTAGTGACCTTGAACTAAGCATAAAATTAGAGCTTATTACGAACTATGGTGAAAAAATAGATATGAAGGGTGAAGCTATATTTATCAAAACAGTTACAAACAATTGATGAAACCTTAATTTTCTCATTATTTATTTATTTATTTATTTATTCTAGTGAGTTTTCCTTTGGTTTAAGCACGTCTGAAACTTTTTTATGCGGCGCGATAATTTTTTAAAAGTTTTAACGGCTTCAAATCTATTACTTGTTGAGATGAATTTTCTGGTGAGAGGACAAGAAAAAAATCACTGGTAACTCGATACAAAAGAAAAAAGAACAAAAAAAAAAAGAAAGAAGAAAGAAAGAAAGAAAAAATAACGTAGAAAAAAAAAAGAAAGTACCAACTATCAAAGTTACAAAGTTCGAGCGACGTGGGTTTTCCCTTTTCGTGATCTTGTAAAAAACATAAAATTCGTACTTATACTACGTGAGTTTAACAGTATCAAGGCTGAAGCTATTTTTACCCTAACCCTCCTCTGCGAGCAGGATGTGACACAAGGGCAATTTTTCAGCGGATTATAACTGGTTAGAATTCAAATTTCTTTCCTTCTCCTTGACTGGTTAGCTTACCTTGGCGAAATAATCCAGTTTATTTACCCATAGCCGGAGTAGAATAGTTTTATTCTTTTATCTAAGGCATGAAACTATCTGAATCTGTATTTACAAAAATTTAAAAAAAAAACAAAAAAAAAACGTATGAACTACGAAAAATGAATTTTCTTCAAAATAATCCTCTTGACATTCAAAAAAAAATTATTCCAGTGAGTTTCCCACTGTTCAGAGCACCTCTGAAACCCCTCTTTTGATTGAGAAGAATTTTTAGTTGATGAAAAAAGAAAAAGATGTACAGAAATGTGGGGTTTGCATGGAGTTGGTTGCACTTGCACAATTCTGTGTTTCATCATCATTTTATTTCATAAGTTGCTCAACAGTTTCCACGTCTGTCATATATATGAACTCAGGGTGTGTCAAGCAGATTTTTTTTAGATAATCCACGATGGATAATGTGCCAATAACTAAAGGAATCAAACCAAAGAATTTATTCTACCAGTTCCTTTTTGAAAGTTTATTTAATAAGTAATAAACGTTTAGCCGATGGTAACGTTTTAGTTGAAAGAAGAAGAAGAAGAAGAAGAAGAAGAAGAAGAAGAAGAAGAAGAAGAAGAAGAAGAAGAAGAAAGGGTCCAGAGGCACAGGAGAACTACTCTGTATTGATCAGCACAACCTTAACAAGAGCAAGACCAGGCGCAAAAATGGCCTGGTTTGACTACAAAAAGGCATATAATTGGGTACCACAAAGCTGGATGATAAACTGTCTCAAAATGTACAAAATATCAGACGAAGTCATAAACTTTATCGAGAAAAACAATTAAAACCTGAAAAGTGGAATTGATAGCAGAAGAGAAAAGCTTAGCTGAAGCAAAGATACAAAGAGATATATTCCGGGAAGATGTACTGTCACTATTACTATTCATAATTGCCATGATACCACTCAGTCACTTACCCAGAAAATGCACAGCCGGATACAAAGTTAGTAAATCGCAGGAAAAGATAAACCACCTAATGTACATGAACGACATCAAACTGTTTGCCAAAAATAAAAAAAGAATTGGAAACTCTAATAAAAAAAAAAAGTCATAATATACAGTCAAAGACATAAAAATGGAATTTGGCATAGAAAAACGCACCATGTTAGTAATGAAAAGCGGCAAACGACACCTTACGGACGGTATGGAACTATCAAATTAAGACAAAATTAGAACGCTGGGAGAAAAGGAAACCCACAAATAGGTTTGCATTCAGAGTTTTCCTTCACCTAGACTAGTTGCCTCACCAAGGCTGAAGAACCTAGTCTGTCCTACTATTTATCCACAGCTGGAGGAGAATAATTGGATTCATACCTTTCACAAGAGTATTAGTGCTATGTGAAATGCAATCAGTCTCGTCCAGGTTTGAACTCGTGTCGCCGTGTCCATATCCTACGACGATAACCATTACACCACGGTCACCTCCGTGATACTTAGACATAATGGAAGATAACACCATCAAACAAGTGGAAATGAAAGAAGAAATTAAGAAAGAATATTTTAGAAGAACCAGAATCGAAACAAAACTATACCGCAGAAACCTTATCAAAGATATAAATACCTCGGCTGTCCCCCTCGTAAGATACTCCGGACCATTCTTGACGTGGACCAGAGAAGAACTTAAACAAATGGACCAGAGAACAAGAAAACGAATGACTATGTATAAGGCATTACATCTCAGAGATGACGTTGACAGAAAAGAAGGAGAAGAGGACTTACCAGTATTGAAGACAGTGTTATCGCATCAACACAACGCCGTGAAGACATATAAAAGCGTGGAGGAAGACTGATTACAGCCACCAGAAATAAATAGAAAACAAAAAATGGGAAGAAAAACAACTCTGTGGACGTTTTAAGCGACTAATAAGCGACATATCACACAAAAAAACCTGGACCTGGTTGAGAAAGCAAATCTTAAGAGAGAAACAGAATATCTCCTGATAGCAGCACAAAACAATGCTGTAAGAACCAATCATATCAAAGCAAGAATAGATAAGACACAACAAAACAGCAGATGTAGCTTATGAGATGCTAGAGACGAAACCATCAATCACATAATAAACGAATGCAGCAAATTAGCTCAGGAAGAGTAAAAGCATAGATATGACTGGAGGGGAAAGGGATCCACTGGGAATTGTGCAAGAAATTGAAGTTTGACCATACAAACAACCATACAACCCAATATCTGTCCTAGAGAATGAGACGCATAAACTTCTCTGGGATTTTGACATACAAACGAATCACCTAATCTAGGCCAGAACACCAGACCTTATAATAATCAACAACAAAAAAAGAGAATTTGCAAAATTGTCGATTTTGCTCTTCCGGCTGACCACAGAATAAAACTGAAAGAATACGAAAAGAAGCATAAATACCTCAACCTTGCTTGGGAATTGAAGAAATTATGGAACATGAAAGTGACAATTATACCAATTGTAATTGTTGCTCTTGGTACAGTCAGCAAATGATTAATAAAGAGACTGGAGGATTTTAAAATAAGAGGACGAGTGGGGAGACCATCCAAACTACTGCATTATTGAGATCAGCCAGAATACTGAGAAGAATCCTTGAGACTTGAGGAGACTTGCTGTCACTCTAACTCCAGTGAAAGATCATCAGCTAACGCCGATATGAAAAACCCAATGAGCAAATAATAATGATAATAATAATAATAATAATAAGCGAATGCAGTAAATTGACACAGAAGGAGTACAAGCCTAGACACGACTGTGTGGGCAAGGTGATCCACTAGGAAATGTGCAAGGAAATTAAATTTGACCCTGCCAACAAATGGTATATGCACAACCCAGCTTCTGTCCTAGAAAATGATACACACATAAACTTCTATGGGACTTTGACATACAAACATATCACCTAATCTCGCCCAGAAGACCAGACCTTATAATAATCAACAACAAAAAAAGAAAAAAAAAAAGAAAATCTGCAAAATTGTCGACTTTGCTGTCCCGGCTGACCACAGAATAAAACTGAAAGAAAGTGAAAAGAGAGATAAGCACCTCGACCTTGCTAGAGAATTGAAAGAACTATGGAACATGAAGGGGACAATTATACCAATTGTGATTGGTGCATTTGGCACGGTAACTAAGGATCATTAAAGGGCCTGGGGGATTTGGAAATTGGCGGCCGAGTGGAGACCATCCATACTACTACATTATTGAGAACGGCCTGAATACTGAGAAGAGTCCAGGAGGCTTGAGAAGACTTGCTGTCACTCAATCTCCAATGAAAGACCATCAGCTAAAACTGATGTGAAAAACTCTTATGAGTAAATAATATAATGAATATTTTATTCTGCTTCTTAAAAAAATTGATAAAGTACAATTAATAAATAAATTAAACACAATGAGAAAAACAAAATCATCGTTTAAAAGTATCGTATGTTATTTTTCCTGGGGGAAATTTGTGTTATAATTGGGTGTCGGAGGCGGGTTCACGGAGTTCTTCTTCTTCTTCTTCTTCTTTTGTCGCTGGGTATTTTATTGCAAGGTGCTTTTGTACTATACTCATAGGGGACCATTTTAACTATGACACAGGATTCTAAATATACAAAGCTTTAATTTTTTCTTTATTTAAAAAATTAAATTTTAATATTTAAAAGAAGACGTATGGTGTATCTTAAAATATCAAAACACACACACACACACACACACACACACACACACACACACACATATATATATATATATATACATTAGTTTTAGCTGATGGTTGTATCTTCTGTTTCATTGCTGACCAGGAAACTTTTCATCGTCATCATCTTGTGCCACCAACACGGATATCGCTTATCCTCGCTCGCCACTCCTCCCTACCGTTCAACGCTTCTGGCAGGTCCTCAGGGCTACATCCCGTATCCTCACAGAGCTGCTGTATGTTGGTTCGAGTTGGTCGCCCTGCTTTTGCCCGGCCATGTGAGAGGGTCCATAGGAGAACATCAATTATGAGCTCGTCCCTGCTTCTCCAGCAGTGTCCTGCATGCATAGTTCGTCTAACTTTGATAATTTTAGAGATGGGAGGTCGGTGGCCATACAGCTGTTGCTTTGTGGGGTGTGAACTTTTAGTGATGATACATTGTGATCTATATATAGATATATGATGTAGTTTGATATGTTTATAAATAAAAATTAATCAATATTGTTGATAAAGCATAAGTAATTTAAAATATTTAACGTAGACACAGAGTCAACTACGCTTGATGACTCTCAGTTTCTCGCCTGCGTGATCAGGCTAACTGGCGAGAAACTAGTTGTCACCACCTATCCTGACTTAGATCTCGCTCTTTCTATCTTTGTCTCTCTCTCTCTCTCTCTATATATATATATATATATATATATATATATCAGTAATATCAAGTCGGTGTACGAAGACAAAGTGTGTGGATTATTGGTGTATAGAATATATGAGGAATTTCATATAAATCTATGGGAGTGCTCAATGTATGGCTATTGTTATATATTCCATATCCAGATTTGTATCATAAAACCCATGCACACACACACACACACACACCTATATATATATATATATATATATATTGGTCTCATGAGTAGAGTGTTCGCCAATGGTCCGGGAGACAGGGGTTCTATCCAAGGTCGAGTCTTACCAAAGACTCAAAAAATGTTACTTGATGCCTCCTTGCTTAACACTCAACATTATAACGTACGGATCAAGGGTAAAGTGGAGCAATCTATGGATAGGAGTAGCACCCTCTCCTACACCTCAGTGTAGTAGTTATAGAAAAAGGAATCTTCAGGTCAACATCGAATAAGGTCGCCAAATTTACTGACTATATATACCAAGAGCAAAAGTAAAATAAAAGATATCTATGAACGTAAGTATAATGTAAATCTACATGTTTATTTGTCTCCTTTTCATATTTTTTCTTTGTAGTTGAAATAAACAAATCCCCTTTTCTCACATCCCCTTTTCTTTAATATATAATTTTTTTCTTTGTAGTTGAAATAAACAAATCCCCTTTTCTCACATCCCCTTTTCTTTAATATATAATCGTCCTGGCGGACTCAGATAGACAATAATATGATAAGCCCGTGGTGTAATGGTTATCGTCGCAGGAATTGGACACGGCGACACGAGTTCAAATCCTGGACTGATTGCATTTCACATAGCACTAATATCCTTGGGAAAGGTATGAATTCAATTATTCTCCCTCCAGCTATGGGTAAATAGTAGGGCAGACTAGGTTCTTTAGCCTTGGTGAGGCAACTAGTCTAGGAGAAGGAAAACTCTGAATTCAAACCTATTAAACTCCGCTTAAAAAAGAAGTTGACCTTGTGTCATATCCTGCCCGAGCGGAGGGTTTGGTTAAATATGATAATATGATAAGCCTTTGAGATGTGCAGGTGACCTTAAATTAAAATTCCTGTACTGTTAACGTCTCCAGCGGTCGCCGTTAGTAGATTCGACTGAGCGACAGAACTTAAATGAAAAGGCTGTGTCAGAGACACGCACAAGACCTCAAATAACGAGTGAGCTCTTGTGGACGGCTACATACTTGTTGGCTGTCTTAGTTGGTTAGTTTTCTTAGATTTGGTTTTGGTTTGGTTTTATGTCATATTAACCATTTTCGGTTATATAACGCCAAATCTCTTTATATATATATATATATATATGTGTGTGTGTGTGTCTGTGTGTGTGTGTGTGTTGAAATGATAGATTGTGGTGAATCTGACAATATGATTGAAACATGTGGAAAGTTAGATAAACCGAACACTTTAGAAAGTTTAGTAGGTACGATATTTCGTTCTTTTATTTTATTTTTATTTTAAGAACCTGAAAAAGTTCTTAAAATAAAAGAACGAAATATCACGCCTTCTAAGCCTGTTTTAAGTGTTTGATTTATCTAACATTTCACATATTTCTATCATATATATATATATATATATATATATATATATATATATCAAACACATATGATTCATAAACACATTTTGCTGGTAACGTTTCTAAACGAGCTTCAGCTCATCCTTTTGCACGCAGTTAAATGGTTCCAAGTATTGCTATGTAAGTTAGTTAGCCAAATGTAGTCGAGGGCGACCCGAAGGCTCCCTTTTCAATTGCTACTACACCGGGGTAAGGGCGCCACTCTCTTCCCTGGATTCCTCCGCTTACCGTTGATCCATACCTTATAATGCTGAGTGTTAAGCAAGGAGGCATCGAGTACCATTTTTTGAGTCTTTGGTATGACTCGACCTAGGATTGAACCCAAATCTCCCGGTCCATTGGCGAACACTCTGACAAATGCCTATGGGCCGGTATGCATCACTAACAATCCAATTGCATCAGTCCTTTTTTTACACACAGTCAAATGATCAAACCGTTCTATTTCTAACAATTCAATTTAGCATAATCAACGAAGTTAAATGGTTCCAAGTATTGCAGTGTATAACTAACATTTTATTTAAACATATGTTTACATACCGTTAAATGATCAAACAGTTCTATTTCTAACAATTCAATTTAGTATAAGACAAGCGTTAGCATACAGTTTAAATGTCAAACAGTTCTCTTTGACCTATAAACAGGACCCTATCATGTGCTATCACTCCAGGCCAGAGTGGACCTCGAAGCGCTGGCAAGGAAGAGTTACTTCGCTTTCTCCAAAGTTCCAGCATTACTGGAACCTCACCATCCGATTGATCAATGTCATATCTTGGATAATCGTTGTAGGGGGGGTCTTGCCCCTCTGCAGAGATGGAGTCGGTATATTGTACAGCCCCAGCCGACTAGGCTATGAACATAAAAGAAAAAGAAAGTAATTAATCTCTCTTTCATGTGCAAGGTTTTATTTTTATTCCTATAGAGACATTTTTTTAAATTGTTGAGGATATTTTTCTTCCTTTTTTCTTCCTTATCATCATCTTCATGTCGCGCTGCTTGCATAGATTTCCCGGACTCTGTCTTACCATTCGTCTCTATATTCCATCACTTCCGGCAGGTCTTCATGACTACATCCAGTGTCCGCACAGAGCTGTTGTTGATAAGTTCTTGTTGGTCAGCCAATACTTGCTCATCCGTGTGAAGGGGTCCATTGGAGAACATCACTTATGAGTTTTTCCTTACTTCTCCAGCAGTGTCCTGCATGTCTTGTTCGTCTTATTCCGATGGTTTTAGAGATGGGAGGTAAGTGTCTATAAAGCTGCTGTTTTGTGGGATATTGATTCCAGGATTTGTTCAATATGGCACGTCGTATTCTTGTGCTGATCTCATCTAGCTTTTTCTCCACACGCTTAGTCAGCGTCCAAGTGGTGCATCCATATAGTAGAATTGACACAACCGCTGCTTGGAAGAAATTGCGTTTTATTTTATCGGATAGGTCTGACTATGATCGATACCCTATCAAATGCAGTCCATACGTTTGCTTGGCACATATTGATGTCATTTTCTGTAGATGAGACGCTGCTTCCGAGCTATGTAAATTTGTCCACAAATATCAGAGAATCACTATTGAGAGCGGAGATTTCTATTTTTTTTTATTAAAACACATGTACTCTGTTTTGTCTGCATTCACATGGAGGCCAATGCTACCTGCTGCCTACTCCAGACGGTGCAACAGGGATTCGGTTTAGGTAAGTGTATTTGCCAGAAGCGCTGTGTCATCTGCGTTGTCTGCGTCCGTACTAGTTTATGCTGGGTATCGTCACCTTCTTGCCTTTTTCTAATGTAAAGCTATTCTCTTTCATAGATCTATCGAAGCACATGGTCTAGGAAGATTATGAACAGACATGGGGCTAATGTATCCCCTTGCAGAACACCAGCAACAATGTCAAAGAAGTCTGTGTCTTCATCCGGTGAGCGAAGTTTTACTTTCGTGTTTTTATCGAGTATCATTATGGCTGTGACAGTTTGTGGGGGAGTCCATACACAAGAAGTAATTTAAACATAATGATAATAATTAATAATAAAAAATGAAATTGAGGAAGAACAAGGAAAGGAAAGAAACAAGATGAAAAAAGAGAAAAGAAGAAGAGGAAAAAGAAAAAAACTTTTACTTTTGTGTGAGTGAAATCAATTAACTGGTCTCCAAACAGTAACTACACTTTGATCTGGTATCGTTGTAACATTGTAAGTAGGCACATAATTTTTCTTTCTTCTTTTTCCCCTTTTCTTTCAAAAATTGCTTGAGTAGTTGAGATTGTGATTTTTACATGTATTGATTGGCCTCATGAGTAGAGTGTTCACCAATGGACTGGGAGACTGGGGTTCAATCCCAGGTCCAGTCTTACCAAAGAGTCAAAAATGGTACTTGATGCCGCCTTGCTTAACACTATGGGATACAAATTTCTTCTAGTCTTAAAATAAGCAATAAAAACATACTTAAGAACATTCTAGAAATTTAGGATCAAACCCGCATTAGCATTTAAATTACATTTTTATATTTTTCAACCAATCAGCTAAAAACATGGAATAGAACATTCTAGAAAATTAGGATCGGAAGTGAACCTACAGAAAATATTTAGGCTCGAAAATAAAATAGTAAAATACAAATCTGATTGGTCAATAAATGTCTACGCGCCAAGATTTTAGGACGATTCTTTGATCCACCTGTAGGATATAAATAACACAGAGTTAGGAAGATAGACACACAAGACACAAGCTTACACACAAACGAAGACACAGACAAACACAAGCCACTAAGCCAGTAGCCGATACTATGTCCAACCAATTCCTTTCCTTCCTCAACTAAAGTTCATGACCTCTTTTCAAATGGCCGAGAATTATATTCAAAAGGAAAACCCGACAAACTCTCTTTCATCAACGAGACACGCTGTCGCCACAATCATAAAACCCGCTATAAACTTAATGTAAGTAAGAACGACTTATTTACGGACTCTGATAACATGAACATACACACATCTTTCAACAAATTTATTCTCTTCATCAAACTTTATTTTCCAAAAGGCCATTTACACATCATGTATTTTGTTTTTCATATTCTGTTATATGCATATTAAATTGTTTGTTATTTAATTTTCGTTGTGTTCTATTCCATTTCTTTTGCGCGATTGTAATGTTTTGTGTTGTATTTGTGGTGGGAATAATTTAGAGAGCAATCTACTGAAATAACCAAATTACATACTCCCCCCCACAACACTCAGCAATATAAGGTAAGGATGAAGAGTAAAGTGGAACAATCCAGGTAAAAAAGTATCGCCCTCCCCTACACCTCAGTGTGGTAGCTCTTGAAAAGGGAACCTTCGGGTCACCCTCGACAAAGGTCGCCAATTTTACTTACTTATTAAGATTATTATTTTCATTCCTATTGACACGTAATTACAATTCTAAAAAAATCCTTAA
>OY757919.1:92998123-93148123 GCA_963585895.1 Sepioteuthis lessoniana | reverse complement strand
AAGGGGATTAGTTGAGCTGAAAATCAGAGGATGAACCGAGATCATCCAAACTACAGCATTACTAAGTTCGGCCAAATTACTAAGAACAACCCAGAGGAGTTTTACTGTCAGTCAGTCTCCAGTGAAAGACCATCAGCTAACGCTTGTGTGAAAAATCTCAAGAAATAAATGATAAAAGAGTATAAAGAAAACCATGAAAGCTTGGTGAGTGGAATTGACAGCAGGAGGAAAAAGCTTAGCTGAAGCAAAGATCCACAGCGGTATATTCCAGGGAGATGTACTATCACCATTACTATTTGTAATTGCGATGATGCCACTCAACGACATACTCAGGAAAGGAACAGACAGATACAAACTTAGCAAATCGAAGGAACAGATCAATCACCTAATGTACATAGACGACATCAATTGTTTGTCAAAAACAAAAAAGAATTGGAAATTCTAACACAGATTGAGAATATATAGTCAGGACATAGAGAAGGAATTTGGCTTAGAAAAATGTGTCATGCTAATAATGAAAAGCGGAAAACGACTCATGACGGAAGGAATGGAACAACCATATCGGGAAAAAATTAGAACACTCGGAGAATAAGAAACGTACAATTACTTGGGGATACTGGAAGCTGATACCATCAAACAAGTGGAGATGAAAGAAAAAAATTAAAGAAGGGTATCTCAGGAGAACAAGAAAGCTTCTCGAAACTAAACTATACAACAGAAATCTCATCAAATGGATAAACACTTAGGCTGTCCTCCTTGTAAGATTGTTGGGACCATTTTTAAAGTGGGCAAAGAGAGAACTTTCAGAAATGGAGCATAAAACATGAAAACTAAAGACGTTGCTTAAAGCCTTACATCTGTGAGATGACATTGGCAGAATAAGGAAGTGGACTCACCAGTATTGAAGATAGCGTCGATACATCGATACGACAATTTGAAGAATACACAAAAATGTACAAAGAAAGACTGATTACATCTACCAGAAAAGGGCGGTGCCCTCGTGTTGTAATAGTTAAAGCGCTGGTCAACGGAATCGTAGTAAACGAGTTCGAACTCCAGTCGCGCTATTACGTTCACTTTTGGACAAATACCATTGAGAAAGGTATGAAACCCCGTATCCTCCCAGCTATGGGTTAAATAGCATCCCTGCTGTTCTTCTCGAAGTATGGCATTAAATAACCCACGGAGGTTGATATGCCATCAAACAATGAAACCCCTAGAACCCTCTACCAGAAAATAAAACAAACAAAAAAGAATCAATAGAACAACAATATCTAGACAACAAAAATGAGAAGAAAAACAACTGTATAGATATTTCAAGCGACAAACTTGCGAAATCTCACACGATAAAACTTGGATATGGCTAAGAAAGGGAAACTTTTAGAGAGAAACTGAATCTCTTCTCATAGCAACACAAAACACTATAAGGAAAAACAGATAAGATGCAACAAAATATCAAGTGTGGGTTATGTAGTGAAAGAGACGAAACCATTAATTTGATTATGAGTGAATGTTGCAAACTAGCGCAAAAGAATAAAAGAGTAGACACAACTGGGTTGGAAAGGTGATTCACTGGGAATTGTGCAAGAAATTAAAATTTGACCATACAACCGAATGATACATGCACAACCAAAAATCAATCTTGGAGAATGAGATACACAAACCTCTCTGGGATTTTGAGATACAGATAGCCTCATCCCAATCAGAACACTAGTGATAATTAACAAAAAAAAAGAGAATCTGCTGTATGGTAGACTTTGTGGTCCTGGCGGACCACAGAGTGAAAATCAAAGAAAACGAAATAAGAAACTAGTACCTTGCATAAGAACTAAAAAGCTATGGAGCATAAAGATGACGGTGGTACCAATTGTAAGTGGTGCACTTGGAATGATCCCCAAATACTTGTTGAGGGGACTGGAAGAGTTGGAAATTGGAGAACGAGCAGAGACCATCCATACTACAGTATTGTTAAGATCGGTCAGAATACTGAGAAGAGTCCTGAAGACTTGAGGAGACTTGCTGTCATTCAGACTCCAATGAAAGATCACCAGCTAACACTAGTGTAAAAAACTTAAGGAAAGCGAAAAGAAATATGAGTACCTAGACCTTGCTAGAGATCTAAAAATCCTGCGGAACATAAAAGTGACGGTGATACCAATTGTAATTGCTGCGCTCGGTACTGTCATTAAAGGATTTGTACAGGGACTGGAAAACTTGGAAATAAGAGGACGAGTGGAGACCATTCAAACTACAGCATTATTCAGATCGGTCAGAATACTAAAAAGTGTCCTGGAGACTCGAGGACACTTGCTGTTACTCGGACTCCTGGGGAGAACTATCAGCTAACGGTGATGTGAAATACTCTTAAATGAGTAAAATAATCAGATATAAAAGAATAAATTAACAATTAACAAAATTAATACAATATAGCTACGTAAATATAAAATAGACCATCCTTCCTAGAATATCACACAAACTAGATCACCTTTCTCTTTATGCCCCAGACAACCTGATTAAAGAGCTACACAAAAGATAAGGACGACTTGGTCTGATTATCGTACAGGGGAAAAAATGGCAGTCACAAAGTGCCGCAAACACTGTGTACGCTACCATAATATATATATATATATATATATATATATATATATATATATATTTCATCGTTGACCTTACTATTACAAATAAATTCATTACAATTAGTAAGGTCAACCATAAAACGTTTCAGTTTTATCAAACCTTCATCAGGACTTTGTGATGGAGATTTTTTTTTTTTTTGCATAAACAACGATGGATGTTCTTTTAATAAAATAACAAGAGAAGAAAAAGTAAGTGTATATATATATATATATATATATATATATATATATATATCACAGATGGCAGTATGCCATCTTGCCGACCCTTTAATGACTTTGGCCTTGAACTCGAAGTCCTTATGATAGTATCCAGTGTCCGCCCTGTACTGATGTATGTAAGTTTTTGTTGGTCGGCCAACACTGGTGTGTCTGCAAGTAGGAGTCCATTGGAAAACGTCCTTAATGAGTCCTTCCTTACTTTACCAAGTTCAAGTGGTACAACTATACAATACCTCTGACACACCTACAGCTTGTGACGTAAATATGAATTGATGTTACATTTCTCAAAGGTCAAAGCGGACTCAGTTGTTTCAAATACGAAAGGTTTATTAGCCGACAGTAACATTTCATAGTAGCATTCATCAAAATGCGAGTGAAAGATATAATTGTGCCAGACAGAAACGCCGTGGGATTCATTAGTGGTAGACGAAACAAAATACTGACTTCGCTTTTCTTTCATGTCTAGGGCCTCGCCCTCAAGAAGGCCACTCAAAAATGCCCAAACGAATTCATCGACTCTATCCGACCAACTGCCCTGCCTCTCTCGACTTCCAAATTCCCATGTTTATATAATATTTTAATTATTCTCCTCAACTAATAATGATAAGAACATATCATTAACTTTTTCTGCTACGTCAGCTAAAGTCAACTTACATTGTATTCAGTTTGTTTACTTTTTAACATGCTGTTTATAACCCCGAGTTCAAAACGAAAACCTATTTTGACATGAGCTGACATCCGGTCATGGTATGTGCACGCATGTCCTTTCTATGCGACCTACACTTCAACTCAAAGATTTTAGCCAACCTGCAATTCATCACCACAAATAAAATAATTAACTGATATAATTAATTACCAACCTTAATTATATTACACAATGAAGAAAAACTCCTGCTTTATTTTGTCATAGAGATCAGATTTCCATATGGTCGAAAACCTGTCAATAACAGACCTTGCTTTACCTATGCTAACATCACTTACAGTTGATGAGATAGTGCTACCGAGATATATGATCTGCTCAAATAATTTTTAGGCTTGCCATTTTATAAGGAGATGGTACCATGAACTATTCTCCCAAAAAATCAATAAAAATCGTAAACCGCTCATATCTAATCATAAATTGCGAGAAATAATGTGGACAAGAATTCGGTTGTTATTATTTTTTCTCCTTGAAATAAGTCATGGCTTTTCTCGTATAATCTTCTCGGCCGTATGACAAAGTTGCTTGCTTCCTCTACGACGCCATGTTTATTCGTTCTTTCCTCAGTTGGCAAATACATTATCGTCTGCTTTCAATAACAATCCATCAACGACTCTTCCTTTCATTCAAACGATTTATACAGACTATCTTCTTTTTTTCTCACTTTTAGTTTGAAAAGTAAATATTCGTTTTGAATATTTATTTCTTATTTTGTTGCATTAAATGCCTTTGTATGCAGAGTTCCTACTCTTACTGCAAATGTTATCTGAGAAAGATCGGAATAAATTAGTTTCCCAGGGAATCATTAGTCGAAAGATGTTTATATAACCCGTGATATTGGAAATAGGATTTATTAGATAAATGCATTAAAAAAAACTTTTACTTTTTGTTCCAGAGTGAGTCAAAAGTTTTACAATATTTTGGTAGCATATGCTAGTTTGGGGTGCGAATATCACGTGACTGAAGCTGTTCAAGTCGTTATAGGGAGCAGATGTGGTCAGTAGTATCATTGTAGTTGGTGCGTTGACACGTCGTGCATGGTGTGATTTGAAAGCCGCACAGATGAACATAGAACGTAATCTAATTCTGGAACTTTATGGATTCTAACAGGACCAAAACGCTGGGGAAGCAACCAAAAATATTTGTTGTGAAAAAGGTGAAGGCTCAGTTGATCAGAGTAACCAGATGGGTCAGGAAATTTCGCTGAGGTTGCAAGAACCTCGACGATCAGATGGACCTAAAAGCATAGATTAAAAAGCCATGTTCCAAGTTATCAAGGCAAATCCGGTAAGTAGCACTCAGAGAGCATCAGGCGAACTCGATATATCACAGTTCAGTATAGTTCATCACCTTCACGATTTCAGCAAAAACACCTAGATCTGCCGAATTGTGCCTTATGTACTACCAAAATATTGCACAACTTTTGATTCACTCTTATGATGATACTAATTTGTGGTTGTGTTTTTTCATTGGTGCTAGAGTTTCGAGCTTCTGGATAATTTTTTTTTTAATTTAATATTCTAGCCAAGTAGAATTCTTTCCTTTTATGAGGTTGGTGTAACACAACTATTGTAGTTCTATATAAGCATTACTTGTAACTGTAAGTAAAAGTAAAGTTGGCGACCGTAGTTGAGGGCGACCAGAAGGCTCCCTTTTCAATAGCTACTACACCAAAGTGTAGGGGAGAGTGCTACTTCTTTCCCTGGATTGCTCCACTTTACCCTTGATACATACCTTATATCGCTGAGTGTTAAGCTAGGAGGTAACAAGTACCATTTTTAAAGTCTTTGGTATGACGCGACGTGGGATTGAACCCAGGTCTCCCAGACCATTGGCAAAATATTTCCTATGGAAAACAAAGTTCGATCGGCGAGGCTATATTCCCTGAAGAGGAATGAGACTCAGTCCAAAGTGGTGCCCTGGGTATGGCACAAAATTATATCTTATGGTGAAACTCAGGTTCTATAGCACTAGTGAGTTTGGAGTAGCCCTACCTTTCATTGCCATGACTCCCAAGTCCACTTTGATCTGGAGTGATAGTACCTGTTAAGGTACCATCTGTGATCAAATTTGAAAATTATTTTTATTTGATAGGAATACATTAAATCATGGCTGTGGGCAAACAAATAAAAAGAACAATTTAAAAAAACGTAACGAAAATATAGTTTTGATTATAATCAAAGATTTATAGATAATTTATAAATAAATCAAATTCGACATTTGATAATCCATTACGAGCTGATATGCCATTAAACGAACCAAATCTCTGATAATGGAAGTCAGTACTTGAATAGTCTAAGTAAAAAGAGTTCGAGTATTGATTTTCCTAACATGCAGGGTTTTTCTAATTGGAATATTGGCGCATGACAATCTTCTTATCTATATTATCCCACCATAACTATAACCAGTTTGGCTTTGCATTGTGTCTGGCTAACCAAAGAAAACGCCTTATAGCAAATTGCTCACCTGAGAATTAATCTTGTTACTACATTAATATCAAATCCATTTGAATTCTGCATAAATTTAGTTTTGACACTTTTCATCACTATCCACGGACATTACCAGTTATATGTCTAAGTTTATTTGCCAAAGCCCTGCCAAAAAAATATGAACTCACAGCTCTTTGAAAACGCTTTTTTCGGTATCTTAAAATGAAATATTAACTAAGCACACATCTGAGACAAAACCTAGTTTTTTTGGTTATCTTTAATCCATGAAAAATAAATTAAGCGCAAATCTAGCAGAAAACCAATTTTATTTTGGTCTAGTCAGATAGGGCTGCAGAATACACTGTCTGCATCTCTGCAGAAGAGTAAGACTCCTCAACGAGTGTCCTACGTATGACACTTAACAATCTGATGGTGAGGCTCCAGTAATGCTAGAGCTTAAGGGAATATGGAATACCTCTTTAATGCCAACGCTCCCAGGTCCACTCTAGCGCGAAATGGTAGTAGCTGGTAAGGTCCTGTCTATGGGTCAAATATAACTAAGCTGAGTACTTATGTTAAAATGGATTGTTTGAAATAGAACTGATTTGACATTTAAACTGCGTACTTATGCTAAACTGAATTGTTTGAAATAGAACCGTTTATGGGTATAAAATGGATTTGGCATTAAATAACCTACAATGATCGATATACTATAAAACCAAACCAAACGAAAGCAAACCGATTTTATTTGATTGCTAAACCTCTTCGGCTTCATGGAACGTACTTCAAATTAATGAAAATAATTTATCTTAATTGATATTCGAGATTTTTTCTACAAAATATTGCGGATAAAAAATTATGGAATCACTAAATTTTGAGAAAAAAAAAATAATAGAATCACCAAAAAAAAAAATTACCAATATTTTGTTACCCTCCCCTTGCTTTTCTATTATTTGTTCCTCTACCATCATCATCATCGTCATGTCGTGCCGCGAGCACGGATATCCCTGACCCTCTATCGCCACTGCTCCCTATCGTTCATCGCTTCTGGTAGGTCCTCAGGGCTACATCCCGTATCCTCACACAGCTGCTGTATGTAAGTTCCTCTACCAGATGTTGAATAAAATCTTGATCATGAGAATAAATAATTTTAATTGATTTGAAGTATGTCCTAGTTTGGCTATTTGATAAAAATAGTTTTTTTTTCTCATATTTGTGCTTAAATTACTTTTCAAAGATTAAAAATAATGGAAGAAATTTCTGTTCCACCCTGACCCGGAGTGATAGTGCCTATTTGGTTCTCATCTATGGGTCAAAAAGAACTGTTTAACTGTTTGTGTCCAAACAAATGACTGATGTTATTCAAATAGTTAGTGGGCGCCTCGGGTGATGTAATGGTTAGCAAGCTAGACTATCAAAACTTCACGATAGAATTCGAGTCTCATTAGGTGCCCCATTTAAGTAAAAAGCTTTTGTATTACTATTTGAATTGTTAGTGTTACATAGAAATACTTGAAACCATTTAACTGTGTGCAAACAAATGAACTCTGGTTTGTTTAAAATCTTACCTTCAAACTATTCGTTTATGAATCATAGATTTTTTTATATATTTGTGGACAAAAAAAGATTTGGCAATAAATAACCAACAAGGGTTGATATGCCACAAAAAAAACCAACCAACCAACCAACCTAATATTTCTGTGGATACTTTCAGGCAAAAGCGTAACAATTATTTACTAAATTGTCCGTAGACTAACAGGATAGGCTTGGATTATCTATTGGGGGAGGAAAATTCATTATATCTGATATACTTAGTAGATTACTAATAGTGTGACAGAGCCCATCCCTCTCCAGCTCACTATCTCATTACTGATAATTAGGTAAGATCTCACAACTGCATATCTCAAACTTCGCATACATTTGTAGTTTATATTCATTGTGCATATTAATGTCTACGTAAATTCTCTTTCAGCATTTCTTTTAATATTATGAATTCTTATATTAAAATTATATATCTGCCTTTCTTTTGATTTTCTTAATGTGATTTATATTAAAAACTTTGTAATAGTTTCTATATTAAAATCGTCGACTCAAAATAAGAAACTGGTTCAGTTCTATTTTACCTTTAAATTGGACCCAAACAGGTACTACCAATATGACCCCAGTCAACTGGGGCTGTAGAATACACCGACTGCATCTCTGCAGAGAGTTTAGACTCCTACTACGAGTGTCCTAGATATGACATAAGACAATCTGATGGTGAGGCCCCAGTAATGCTGGAGCTTTGGGGGATCCGAAGTACTCCTTTATCATATTTACCAACCCCTCCACTCAGGCAGGATATAACACAAGGTCAATTTTTAAGCGGAGTTTAACAGGTTTGAATTCAGAGTTTTCCTTCTCCTAGCTGGAGGGAGAATAATTGGATTCATACCTTTCCCAAGGGTATTAGTGCTATGTGAAATGCAACCAGTCTCGTCCAGGATTTGAACTCGTGTCGCCGTGTCCATTTCCTACGACGATAACCATTACACCACGGGCACCTCCGAAGTACTCCTTTATTGCCATTGCTCCCAGGTCCACTCTGGCCCAGAGGTGTAGCACTTGATAGGGTCTTATCTATGGATCACATAGAATTATTTGACAAAATGACTTATGCTAAATTGAATTTTTAGAAATAAAACTGATCATTAAACAGGTTGTAAACAAATGACTGATGTTTAATTGAATTGTCAGTGATACATAGCAATACTCGGAAACATTTAACTTTGTTGACTCCTGCTAAATTGAATTGTTATTGATAGAACTGTTTGATCATTTAACAGGATGTAAACAAATGACTAATGTTTAATTGAATTGTCAGTGATACATAGCAATACTCGAAAACATTTAACTTTGTTGACTCCTGCTAAATTGAATTGTTATTAATAGAACTGTTTGATCATTTAACAGGATGTAAACAAATGACTGAAATTTAATTGAATTGTTAGAGATAAATAGCAATGCTTGGAACCATTTAACTTCGTTGATTATGCTCAATAGAATTATTAGACATCGATCTGTTTGGTTATTCAGCTGTGTCTATCAATAAAATGTTTTTTACGAACCATATATTTAATATATATGTAAAAGCAGTATTTGATATTAAATAACCAACAATGGTGGATAAGCCATAAAAGCAACCCAAACCAAAAGAAGAATATGTCTTCTTTCAGGTCTCCATGAAATCTCGTTTACTAAGAATGAGATTTTTTTAAAACCTCCTTTGAGAAATAACGAGGATTTATAAAATCTTGGTATCGAGAATTGTTAATTTATCTCAAAGGCCATTCTTTGTGAAGATTTTTATTTTCCCATTTAACTGATTTTTTTCTTGTTTCAAAAAAATATTTCTTTTTTAAATTGTTTTTTAAATTGTTTAGCTTTTTCTTCCCCGTCAGACGTATTTTGTTTATCTATTTATTCATTTATTCATTCATTTATCTCGTCGAGATTTTTTGTAGCTGTGAAATTATTTCTCCAAGGGCGGATTTTAGAAAAAGATTTTGCTCATGAAGAGGGTAAATGAATAAGAAGTGACAAAACTATGACAAAGAAGAAACGAAAAGGAATATGTAATTATATGAATAAAAGAAAGAAAGAAAGAAAGAAAGAAAGGAAGAAAGGAAGAAAGAAAGAAATCATAAAAAGAAAGGAACGAAGGAAGGAAAGAAGGAAGGAAATATTTTCAAATGAATAAGACAAACGATGAAAGGAAAGAGGGAAAAATACTCGACTATTGGGAAAAGGCAAAAGTATTGGTTGAAGAAAGAAAGAAAGAAAGAAAGAAAGAAAGAAAGAAAGAAAGAAAGAAAGAAATCATAAAAAGGAAGGAACGAAGGAAGGAAATATTTTAAAATAAATATAACAAACAAACGATGAAAGGAAAGAGGAATGAAAAAATACTCGACTATTGGGAAAAGGCAAAAGTGTTGGTTGAAGAAAGAAAGAAAGAAAGAAAGAAAGAAAGAAAGAAAGAAAGAAATCATAAAAAGGACAGAAGGAAGGAAAGAAGGAAAGAAAGAAGGAAGGAAATATTTTTAAATGAATAAAACAAACGATCAAAAGAAAGAGGAATGAAAAAATACTCGACTATTGGGAAAAGGCAAAAGTGTTGGTTGAAGAAAGAAAGAAAGAAAGAAAGAAAATTCTCTAGCCAGGTCGAGGTACTTATCCTTCTTTTCAAATTCTTTCAGTTTTATTCTGATGTCAGCCGGGACAGCAAAGTCGACACTTTTGCAAATTCTCCTTTTTTCTTTTCTTTTTTTTATGTTGATTATCATGAGGTCTGTTCTTCTGGCCGAGATTAGGTGATCCGTCTGTATGTCAAAACCCCATTATTATTATTATTATTATTATTATTATTATTATTGTGGACGTTGTTGTTGTTGTTTTGTTGTTGCTGTTTTACTTTATTTTATTTTTATCATTTATTTTTGTCAATTTATCTATTTTCAGTCTTTAAATACCCATCACAAGGGAACAACTTGTTCTGATGATCACATACGCGAGAAACTGACTGTCACCAAGTGCTATTGTTCAAACGCACACACACACACACACACACACACACACACACACATATATATATATATAGTCAAATGGATTAGAAATGTTTATTGATGATGCATGGGATTGATAATTGAATGTATCGGAATATATATATATATATATTCAAAATGTTAGAGATGATCTTTTATAGGTAATTTAAGATACGTTATCTTTCTTATTATTAATTTTAATATATCGGAGATTTTATTTTGTGAGAGGAGGTAACAGATGCACTGAATTTAAAAAAGAAAATCTGTCATTACCGCCTGATGATCCTGAAAGCATAAAACTGACAGTTGGGAAGTTTCATCTAAAATATTTTGATATACAAATAATTTTGTGTTGAACTTTTATAGAAAATACTGCCAGACAGACGTCAGTTGGCTTACGTACCGGAATACTAATGATTGATTGCTATTAACGGCATGTCAATCCGTCTTGGATTATCTATGCTAAGACGTTAAGGAATCACGTTCATTGTACGTTTATATTCATATTTTTTGTATAGTTGTTTCTTAAGACTTTTTCTTTATTTTTTAATTTTTTTTTTGTTTATTTATTTATTTATTTATTTATTTATTTATTTATTGCTTACGGTCCTGTTCAATACGATTAGTTTTTAACTAGATCCAGTTTGACCCATAGATGTGACCCTAATTCTGGGTCAGTATTGACCTGGGAGTAATGACAATGAAAGGATACCCTTCACTCCCTAAATCTGCAGAACTGGAGCCTCACAATCATACCCAGGACACTCGTTTTTCTTTAGGTGATCCAGTTAGAGTATTCAAGACTTCGCCAATAAGGTACCGGGGTTCTTAGAGTCATTACCGATAACAAAAGACGACGATATTGAGCTAATTTTAATATCAGAGACAAGCCCTAAAATGTGGAATCACTTCAAGAAAAACTGCAATGGGAAAAAAGGTGGTAGTAATAATAATATTGTTTTATTATGACGTGAATTTGGGCATGATACGGTCGGGGTATTGTAGCTAATCATTTCTGAGGCTCATTGTAAGGTTGGTCAGCGGTGTACTGAAGCATCGATGACCCATCTGGAATTCGGATGCATCATTTAACTGGGATTCTTATAAATTTGGATAATTTATGGGCTTCTCTTTGCCTGATGTGTCCATGGAATTCAAAATGGCGCTGGGTTGGGCCAGACGACGATAAAAATAGAAAATAAGGAAATTCGAAAATGAAAAATGAGCGTGACTAAAGGGGTGTGGTTGAATTAAATTGAAGGGACAGCTACTAGAGTTCTTTCTTTATTTTATCTTTTACGAGAGATGCTGAAAAATTCTCGGCCAGACTAAGAAAGGAATGACTTCGAGCCACGTGTCCATTTCACAGTTCAACGCCCTTGGTAAATCGTTTCTCAAGTTTCTTTGTATATATATATATATATATATGTGTGTGTGTGTGTGTGTGTGTGTGTGTGTGTGTGTGTGTGTGTGTGTGTGTATACTAGTAATATCCAGTCAGCGTCTGAAGACAGTAGTTGTGGATTATTCGCGAAATGAATATATGAGGAATATCATATAAATCTATGTGAGTGCTCGATGTATGGCTATTGTTACATATCTTTTTCCTTCCCGGTCTATATAACAAAACTTACATACAGAGCATATATAGTTGCAATTAGAAAGAAATTCAAACCTGCTTAAATTGTCATTATAAATTTATTTCGCCGGAGAATATTAGAAATAGATTTATAATGACAGTTTAACCAGGTTTAAGTTTCCTTCTAATTGCACTATATATATATATATATATATGCTCCTCCATGGGGGTTGGGCTCTCTGGCGAAGGAATTGCCGGCCGCCGCTAGCGTAATGCAAAGCTCTTCGAAAGAATTGAGCACTATAGTAGCCGATAGGGTATTTAAAAAAAAAATGTAAACAAAGGCTGCTGCTGCTGCTGTTTCTAAAAATAAAAATACCTTAAAATTCCCTTAGCCAACGTGGTCCGCTTGGTGGACGAGTGGTCTGAAACACAGTCTAACGTAAAGTTGGATGGGTTTCGATCCCGGCTTCGAGCGTCCTGCGTGTCTAGCCACACTGAAGAGTTCTGATAGAACGAAACAGTCTGTCTGTGGATGACTATATATATATATATTACGGAAGCAAAATATGTAATAATTTTGAAAACTTTTTTAGTCAGATTTGTCCAATTTTGAAAAAAAAAAAACGATGAATCTAGATTTTCATGATGAGCTTTTGTTATAGTAATTTACCCACGCACACTTGAACTCAGCTATAAATAGCAGCAGGTATTGCTCTTTGGTAGAAGTCAATATTCCAGCAGACAACCATGACAGTCGGTTCGAACAATCTCGCAGGAAACCCTTTGATTTGTATATGTTGTACTACTGTTCTTTGTTAATATATTTAACTCGATTCCTTTTTTGTGTCTTTATTTCTGGTCCCTAACAAGGCCACAATAGCTCTATTATTCAAGCACATTTTTTTTATTAAATATAAATATAAAATTGCCAAATGTTATTTTGCAAGCAAATCGTCAACTATTCGGGAGGTTCTCTTTTTTTTTTTTTTCTTTTTTTTTTCTTTTTTTTTTTTTTGTTGACAATCACTAGGTCTGGTTGTCTGGCCGAAATTTGGTGATCTGTTTGTTCTTGCTGTTTTTGTTGCTGTTGTTATTTTTCACTCCTTGTGAGTTTTTCTTATCAGTTTTAATTAGTTGTCTTTCAATGGAGTCTAAGTGAAAACAAGTCCTTTCAAGTGTCCATGTCTCTTCTGAGTATTCTAGCCGCCCACCCAACAATGCTGTGGTCGGGATGGTGTCAATTTACCCACGGATTTCCAGTTTCTTCAGTCTTTTTTTTTTTTTTCAAGCCTTTAAGAAACCGTTCCAAATGCACCAACCACAATTGGTATCTTGCCCAGTCGGCTGCTGGGGCAGCAGAATACACCGACTATACCTCTGCAGAGGAGTAAGACCCCCCCCCCCAACAATGAGTGTCCTGATATGACACTAAACAATCTGATTGTTAGGTTCCAATGATGCTGGGGCTTTGGGGAATGCGGAGCACCCCTTCATTGCCATTGTCCCAGGTCCACTCTGGTAGCACTTGATAGGGCCCTATCTTTGGTTTAAATAGAACTAACGGCATACTTATGCTAAACTGAATTGTTTTACTAAACTGAATAGTCTGAAATAGAAATGTTTTTCACGATTAAACCGTACTTACATTTAAACTGCGTGCTTATGTTAAACTGAATTATTTGAAATGGAGCTGTTTTTGGCATTAAAACTGTACTTAAATGTCTAAACAGTTCTATGTTAAACAAATCAGTTTACTGTAAGTAACTGTGTGTAAACAAAATCTGTACTTATACTAAACTGAATAAGCTGAGTTAGAACTGCTTGACTAAACTGAATTGTTTGAAATGAAAATATTTTTCACAATTAAACTGTGCCTACTTTTAAACTGCGTACTTATCCTAAACTGAATTGTTTGACATAGAACGATTTTCATAAACTGTACTTATTGACAATTAAACTGTGTACTCATACTAAACTGAATTGTTTGAAATAGAACTGACTATTTGCATAAAAGTGGATTCGGCGTTAAATAACCTACAAAGGTTGATATGCCATAAAACACAAACAAACAACCAACCAACCAACTATTGGTATCACCGTTCGACAACTTTTTTTTTAGATCTCTGGCAAATTATCATTACCACTATTATTATTATTAATGAACAGAAATAATTGCTCGCAAAAAAGACTGACTTCGGCATTGGTTGACCTCACAAAGGTTGATATAATAAAACCAACCCACCAACCAACCAGAGTTATTTTTTGCCTAGAGGTTAGAAAGTTGTGTTCAGTATACATTCATTTTTGTGTAGTTGTTTCGTTAGAGTTTTTGCAGTTCTGATATCAAGTATTCCAGTCTAACAAAAATAATTTGCATATATTTGTATAGTTTAAAGTATTTCTATCAAATACTAATAATTTATACATAATTATTTGCTTTCAAGTAATTATTTTTATTTAATAATCATTCGGTTATTTGGTTTCAAGTAATATGTAATAATAATAATAATAATAATAATAATAATAATAATAATCCGTAGTTAACAATTATAGTAAGTAAGGTTGGCAACTGTAGTCGATGGCGACCCGAAGGCTCCCTTTTCATTAGCTACTACACCGAGGAGTAAGGGAGGGCGCTACTCCTTTCCCTGGATTACTCCACTATACTCTTGATACGTACCTCATAATGCTGAGTGTTAAATAAGGAGGCATCAAGTACCATTTTTTAAGTCTTTGGTATGACTCGACCTGGGATTGAACCCCGGTCTCCCGGGCCATTGGCGTAACTTCACGTAACTATTTTTAATAGAAATAGTTTACAGTTAGTTATATGGCATCATGCTTTTTTTTTTATCTTATACGAATGATTTCCTAACCTCTAGGCATAAAATAACCCTAGACTGGTTTACATGCCGTTAATATTAATCAATCCAACCTAATCGCAACTATAGACTGAAGTTTGGCTCGTATTTAACGTGACTGAAATATTTTGACATTTTTCTATCAAAGTAATCTCACCTATCCTACATTACAAAATGAGTTCTTCACGTGTAATTTCAATTTGTGCTGTTGCTTCGTGAGAGGCACGTGTTATCAACATCATCGCATTAACATAAATTACCATAATTGCATGATTATGTTTAGCACGTGCTTATGTCGTATATTTCGCACAAACATCTGACCATTATATATATATATATATATACATTTGAACATTATATGTATATATATATATATATATATATACATTTAACCATTATATATGCAAATATATATACATTTGATCATTATATATGTATACATATTTACCAACCCCTCCGCTCGGGCAGGATATGACGCAAGGTCAATTTTTTTAAAGCGGACTTTAACAGGTTTGAATTCAGAGTTTTCCTTCTCCAAGACTAGTTGCCTCAACAAGGCTGAAGAACCTAGTCTGCCCATAGCTAGAGGGAGAATAATTGGATTCATACCTTTCCTAAGTGCTATGTGAAATGCAATCAGTCTCGTCCAGGATTTGAACTCGTGTCACCGTGTCCGTTTCCTACGACGACAACCATTACATCACGGGCACCTCCATTATATATGTATAAATATAAATATAAATACATTTGACCATTATATATATATCCCCCATGGGGGTTGAGCACTCTGGCGAAGGAATTTTCGGCCGCTGCTCGTATAATGCAAAGCTCTTCGAAAGAATTGAGCACTCTGGTAGCCGATAGGGTATAAAAATGTAAACAAACGTTGCTGCCGTTGCTAGATAAATACCTTAAAAATTCCCTTAGCCACCGTGGTACTCTTGTTGGCCGAGCGGTCTGAGACTTAGTCTAACATAAAGTTGGATGGGTTTCGATCCCGGCTTCGAGCGTCCTATGTGTCTAGCCAAACTGAAAAGTTCTGATAGAACGAAACAGTCTGTTTGTGGATGACAATATATAAATATATTTGACCATTATACATATTTATATATATATAGAAAATCAACTGATTTCTACCCTAAAAAAAGGATTTTTTTTGTGCCAAAAAAATTAAGCTCTAGAAACTGAAATTTAGTATCTGTATTTTTGCACAGTTTACCAACCAGCGCATTTCCCGCTAGTTTTTAAATTTCGAGATACTTTGCAGACGACAATATTTGACTTGCCGCGAAATATTTGAAGGATCAAGACCCAAAATAATTTTAGAAATCTTTTCCTTCCGCAAACATTACCATAAAATTTCTTATCCAATTAGATTCACTGATAAATCATTATCTTTTTTTAGCTAATTTCGAACCTTCCAAAATTGTACGACTGAGCGAAGAAATAATTATTTCTTCAGTATGAATTTTTCTACGCTTACTCAACTAGCAATAAGTATAGAATTGTCTATATTTACTCAACTAACAGTAAATAATGAATTTTTCCTTACTTAAATACCTTTCGATTTATTTCTTTTGAGTGAAAATTTATATTTTTTTTACACGAATGCATTTTTCTCCTAACTTCGCTTTATCAATGTTGCAGTTTTCTTAGTGTTTACATAAGTCGTTATTAATGCTGATATAACAGCGTAAGCTCACTGAATAAGAAGTCAGCAGCAATTCACAATATATGTCCCTTTATTTGAAGCTAACAATTACTGCTATACTTCATTACACGGACCTTAACTCTTTAACTATGTTTAAAATATCTACGCTTTTATTAATGTTATCTTTTCATACAAGAAAAGATTTTGTACTTTTGTTTTTCAGCAAAATTTTTCGTCAATTTAAAGAAATAAAAAAGTTATACATTTGTTGATCGGATTTTTATTCATTGATTTTCTCCTTTATCCGATACACACACACACACACACATGCATGTATATATATATATATATATATATATATATATATATATATATATATATATATACTAATAATTAGTCTTGTCCTCAAATTGGTTTGGAAATTGAATTTTTTCAGTGCAACCTTCTTAAAAAGAATATTATTTCAAGACAAAAGTTATCTTCCTTAAAAAAATTATAATGACCTTGCTGAGTTCAACACGAATTCTATACTATTAAGTTGCAAATTGTACTGGAAATAGCTTTATTCTCTTACACCAATAAAAATCGGTACCATTTTTTCTGTGTTATGGTTGCATGCAAAAATTATAGGATTTTCGTGAAGATGATCCGTGAACCTATGGAGCTCTCGTTATAACAACGGTCCATATTGATGTCTCCATTTAGAAAGAAGTGGTTTATTGAAGTATTTATTAGAGATACCTATTATCAACATCATTACATAGCATATATATATATATATATATATATCCCCACACATGGCCGTGCAAAAGCAGGACGACCAGCACGAACATACATTCAGCAGCTATGTGAGGATACGGGATGCTGTCCTGAAGACCTACCTAGGGCGATGAACGATAGGGAGGAGTGGCGAGAGAGGGTCAGGGATATCCGTGCTACCAGCGCGATATGGTGATGATGATAATTTCGGATAATGTAGACAGTATCAACAGTACTTATTGACTACCTCTGGTGGTATAATGGTTAGCAAGCTAGACTAACAAACCAACACGAATGAGTTCGAGTCTCTTTGGGTGCTTCATTAATATGGTCTTGTGTTACATCTAATCAAAAAGCTTAGTAAATTACTACTTGACCGTAAGTTTCTGGTCCATGTGATTAGCAGACCAAATGATTTCCACGTGGTTGGTACTCCTTTATGTACTGTTGAGTGGGACATGTTGGGAAGGGTGATCTAGTTTGTGACACATTCTTGAAAGAATTTTCTATTTTATACTGTGGGCCATATTATATTGATTTCGTGATTTGCTTGTTTATTTACGATATTATGTTTGATTGATTATTTTCTATTAATTATTATTATTGATTCTTATTTCATTTTATCAATTTATTCCTATTCATCTGTTTATTTTTGTTTATTTATTTTTCCTTATCTAATAATAATAATGATAATAATAATAATTAACAGATAACTTAATCTTGGCCTGAAAACCAAACCTAGAGATAATTAAGGAAAAAAATCGAACTTGCTGAATAGTGAACTTTGTCGTCCCGGCAGAGCACAGATAAAAAAAAAAGACGAAAAAAGAGACAACTTCTTGGACCTTGCAAGAGACGTAAATAAAGTTATGGAACAACGAGCGTGACGGTGATACCGATAGTAATTAGTACGCTTGGAATGATCCGCAAAAGCTTGTTAAGGGAGCTGGAAGAGTTGGAAATCAGAGGACGAACCGAGACCATCTGTTACATAACCGTGATGAATGAAGGGATCATAATACTTTTCTTTATAAAAATATATCTTTCTTTATTTCTCTCGAAAGGTGGAGGTCGAAACTTCAGTTGTTTGAAAGAGACTGACGGAGACAAAACGGAGACGAAGACTAACTTTAAAGGCTAGGACACTTCTAGATTGACCCTTATTTTCTCAGTTACGTTCTCAATCAGTATTCACCAGAGGGCCACTTGGCCCCCTGTGGATAATCTGAGACTCCAAAACTCAAGACTGCAGACTGCAAAACGACGACTGACGACTAAAGACTGACAACTGCTGCGGACTGCCGCCCCCGACCTAGTCAGCGCCCGGCGGTCGCTTTCCATGACTGGTCGCTACTCCGGGGTACTGTATATATATATATAATTTTATAACGCCTACCGAGAGTTCTTCTGGATCTTATTCACGTGAGCAGTTCCTGCTTGTTTACACAGGTGCGTCTGCACAGGAACGTCCAGCTCTGTCAAGCGTCAATATGCAACACATCCAAACTACAACATCGCTAAAATCGACCGGAATACTGAGAAAGGTCTTGGAAACTTGAGGAGACTTGTTGTCACTCGGACTCTAGTGAAAGACCATCAGTTAACGCTGGAGTGAAAAACTCGTATAATGATGATCATATATTAAAATTAATATAAAAGAATTTAAAAAATTATATAAAGTAGCCACTAAATTACCACGAAGTATAAATGAAACCACCCTTCCCCCCCCTCTCTCTCTCTCTCTGTATATATATATATATATATGGAAGCCCTTGTGGCGTAACCGTTATGGTTGTCGGAATTGGACTCGTTTTTACGAGTTCAAATCCTGGACGATGCTCTTGGCATTTTACATATCACTAATATTCTGGGGAAAGGTATGAATTCAATTATTCTCCCTCCAGCTATTGGTAAAATAGTTGGGCAGACTTGCTCTTTAACTTTGGTGTGGCAGCCGGTCAAGGAGAAAGAAAACAATTCAAACTAGTTGTATACCTGGAGAGATTGGCTCCTCCAGGCTATTTCTACCTTGATCGCGCTACATGAGTAGCATCCCCACGACCAGACCAAGTCCGAGGACGAGTGATATATATATATATATATATATAGTGATACAGACTGTTTCATTGTATCGCAATTTTTCAGTGTGGCTTGATACGCGAGATTCTCGAAGTTGGAATCGAAACACGGCTGAGGCAAAAGTCAGTCGAAGATTCTACCGCATAGTCACGAAGAAACTGGGTGTTTCAGAAAAATCAGAATCATTTCATATTTAGGTATTTCTATATTTGAGTGTTTCAGAAAAATCAGAATCATTCTATAATCAACGTTGTATGTTGAAAATGAAAAATCAGAATCATTCTATATTCAATGTTGTGTGTTGTTGTCTTTTCAGGTTTAAAAATGTCATCACTTGAAACGAAAAGACGTTTAAACATTAAATAGAATTTTGAGCTGTTTTCACACTTGGTGTTCAAATTTGAGATGAAATGAGAATTGGTTATGTTTTTAGATTACGGAATAATATCAGTTTTTCTTAAATACTATATATATATATATATAATGATCAGTAAAGTAAAGTAAAGTTGGCAACCTTTGTCGAAGGCGACCTGAAGGCTCCCTTTTCAGTAGCTACTACACCGAGTTGTAAGGAGGGCGCTACTCTTTTCCCTGAATTGCTCCACTTTACCCTTGATACGTACCTTATATTGTTGAGTGTTAATCAAGGAGGCATCAAGTACCATTTTTAAAGTCTTTGGAATGATACGACTTGGGATTGAACCCATGTCTCCCAGACCATTGGCGAACACTCTACCCATTAGGCCAAGGCAAAATGTAGAAGGATTATAAGACAATATTTACTTTTTTGCTTTCTTCTGAACGACGAGCATCGTAGTTTTTTTTAGTCATAGTGTAATAATTCGAAATAATAATGACTATTTCAATCGAACAAAAACTACATCTTACTAGCAGAGAATCGTATCACATGAAAAGCATTTATTATTATTATTATTTCAATTAGTTTTATTGAAAACGAAAAGTTCTTTCATACATGTATTGTGTAATCGGCCATGTTTTGTCATACACCTTTTGCTTTTTTGTATAAAATAAGTTCTTTCTTGTTTGACACGCTTCACAGTCCTCCTACACTTACTGCCACCGCCACCCTTACGCATTCAATTCTTCATGTTTTGATCTATTCTTGGGCAACGGTTGATTTCACGATCGTTTGTTGTTTTGACTGGTGCGTGTCCGACTGGTTGTGGAGACAAGTCATTAGGGACACGACATTTGGAACGAGAACCTAAAACAGAACTCGCTACAAAATCATATGTTACTTGTCAGGAGGGAAAACAAAAGCAAAAACAATAACACACAAAAAAGATAATGACGAACATTTAAACAAAATAGTACTATTTCACGCCTGACGAGTTTTTCATACCAGCGTTGGCTGGTAGTCTTTCACTAAAGACTAAGTGACAACAAGTCTCCTCGGTTCTCCAGGACTCTTCAAAGTATCAATGCTCTAGTCTGCATGGTGTCGATTCTTCCTCTGATTCTCTTATTCCTTCTGACATTTTTAAGCGATTGGTTGGTTAGTTGGTCGGGTTTTATGGCATATCAACCTTTTTAGGTTATTTAATGCCAAATCCTCTTTATACGTGTACATTATATATATATGATTTAGTTTGGCTGGGTTTTATGGCATATCAATCATTGTAGGTTATTTAATGCTAAATCATCTTTATACATATATATTAAACATATATGATTTGGTTTGGTTAGGTTTTATGGCATATCAACCATTGTAGGTTATTTAATGCCAAATCCTTTTTATACATATATATTGAATATATATGATTTGGTTTGGTTGGGTTTTATGGAATATCAACCATTGTAGGTTATTTAATGCCAAATCCTCTTTATACATATATATTAATATAGGATTTGGTTTGGTTGGGTTTTATGGCATATCAACCATTGTAGGTTATTTAATGCCAAAACCTCTTTATACATATATATTAAATATATATTATATGTGAACAAATAGTTCATTGGTAATATCTTAAACGAGCCAGAGCTCATTTGTTTGCACATAGTTAAATGGTTTCAAATATTCCAAATACGAATAATTCTATTTTATATAAATCATTTGTTTACAAACAGTTCAACAGTTTCAAGCATTACTATCTAACACAAATAGTTTTATTTGCACACAGTTAAAATATTTTTAAGTATTGCTATTTAACACTAATAATTTTATTTGCCCACAGGTGAATGGTTTTCAAGTATTGCAATTAATACAGATGATTTTATTTAAATGGTTTCAAGTATTGTTGAGCAACACTAATAATTAAATTTAACATAAGTCATTTGTTTACTCTTGTTACTATTAAATAATTACACAGTTCTATTTGATCCATAGATGGGACCCTAAAAGGTACTAACCCCTGGCCTCCTGTGAACCGGGAAGTAATGACAATGAAGAGGTGCATGAGCTTCATTATTCGATGGTTTAGTGTCATATCAGGACACTCATTGAAGCAGGTCATGCACATCAGCTGAGATGCAGTCGGCATATTCTACAGCCCCAAACGACTGGGCTACCAAACATTTGTGGACTATTCCAAGGCACCAACTATCACCGTCAACCGGATGTTCAGCCGTTTTTGCGGGGATTGGGGGGGGGGGTATCGCTCTAGTTTGGTCCATGTATTTGTCCATCTTTCGCTTTCTTTTATTTTCAATCCTAGAGAATTGTATGGTTCTCATTCTCTAAGACGGATTCTAGTTTTCCATATATTATTTGATAGCAATGTCCAAATTTCATCTCTTGCACAATTCTCTGTGGCTCATTTTTCTTACGCATGCGTACCTAGTTTTATACTCCTTCTGTGCAAGTTTGTTGCTTTCGCTTAGTATGGAATTAACACTTTCATTTCTCTCTCTACAAAACTTACACTTGCAATTCAGTTGCCTATTATCAATTGTTGCTTTATTATTATTATTATTGTTGTTGTTGTTATTGTTGTTTTTGTTATTCCTTTTCGAATTTTTCCAACCGGTGTTAACTGATGGTTTTTCTCTGGAGTTTGAGTGACAGCAAATTTCAAGTCTCCAGGACTCTTCTCAGTATTCTAGCCGATCTCAGCAATGCTGTTGTTTGGATGGTCTGTTGCATAGTCACAACCAACTATACATATACATGCGATAACAAAATCAACAATAATGACGAACGAACACAGTTCTTTAGAAAAATATACCTCTCACACTTTATTCGAAATGGTTGCGAAAGGGTTGTGAAAGGGTTGTGTGAGAGGTGAGTTGGAGACTGAACAAACTGCAACATACTGACCCCCAGTTCCTTTGTCTTTAGCAGCACTTCTTTCTCGTTCTGCTGGGCTGTTCAATCGAGGTCCTGATGGACCATAGCCCTCTGCTGGGTGCTGGTTCTCTCTCCAGCATCTTATTTCCAACTAACTGACTCCAACTCTGAACTTCCTGTCGCACCGGGTTATATCATTGTTTGACATCCACCGGCTTCCTGTGAGCGTCGCATCTGCACCCAATTCAACCCGTCTACAGTCAAGGTTATGCCCTCCCTGATATCTTCGACCGGATGCACCAGTTCCTTGATTGACGGCTGGGTCGAAGGTCAATATGTTACAGGTCTCCACTTAAATTAATTCTATTAAGATTCTCGAAGCACTACATATTTGGAACATACAACCCAAACTTAACAGAATTAATTTTCAAACCAGTGCTAATGTACTTAAATGTCATTAGCTACTGACACTATTTATAGAAACAAATTTAAAAGTAAACGCTACACACTGCAACGGCCCAGACGCTCTTCTTCTTACAAAGTAGTAATGTACATACAAAAGTTACATCACTTTTGTAACAGATCCTCCCCTGATGATGGCCCAAAGTCGAGCAGAAAGTACTTGGGAAATAAATAATTAGGGAAGATACATCAACCAATTCCGACCGAATATTATAAAATTAATACGGTAATATGTAAGGATCAACAAAAAGATATGTAGACAAAAAATGTCTATTATGAGCAACGAAATATGTATTAATGAAGAAATGCTGGCAATATATATATATATATATATATATATATATATATATAATTCATTTCTCGAATATTTTATTACATTTTAAATTTTAAAGAATTTTATCGTTAAAGGACTGTGTAAAAATAAATAACCCAGAAGATTTTCCGTCTCACGAATTTAAAGGTCTTCATTCTATGTGGGCAAGATCAGAACTAGGGTCACATGCCCACCCCCGAATCGCTGATACGCCCCCAAAATCTATAATACCCTCTCTCACTGAATTTATCATATGGGGTCCCAGTCTCTTACATATTTATATTTCATTAAGTAGTATACGTAGAAAATAAATGAAACCCTCCCGAAGCCTCAAGCAGGCTTGGGCACCCTCAGTCGGTTGTTACGGGTTTAGTACGCACCGGTCCTGTATCAGGAGAAACAGGAATATATAAGACAATGGGATCAAAGTCAGTACATTAGACTTTATCGGATTCTTTTCTTTTAGACGTGAGTCAGTTTTATATGTATATTTCGGTGGACAGCTTCAAATGAAACAAAACAAGTCAAATGAAGAGAAAGGAAAATAAAAAAATCGACTTTTTTAGGAAACGTTGATCGTACGTAAATTACAATGAATCTAATAAGAAAATAATGCATCAATTATATATATATATATATATATATATATATATATATATATATATATATATATATATATATATATAATGCTTTCAATAAGTTTCCAGACTTTTTTGTACAGGCATTTAAATTTGTCGTAGACTCTTGAAAATTATTGCTATACATCTTATGAGATGACTGATCAATTTTTATGATTTCAGCTTCAAAGGAACAGCTACAGCAGCAATTGGAATACTCCCTGCTAAAGCTTGATTGTTACAGCTAGTGAATTTCAAGAATGCAATCTGGACGTGAGGACACTTTAGAAGAACGAAATTCAATAAAATTCTGTTTTAAACTTAGAAAAAATGCTACAGAAACGTATGGAATACTTCAGACTGCTTTTGGAGCATCTTGCATGAATTGAGCTTCAGTTTTTGACTGGCATAAGAGATTCAAGGAAGCCAGGGAGTCTGTGAGGGATGATGAGAAATGTGGGAGGAGTAAGGAAGTCCATACCCCAGAGTTGATTGGTCAAAGGGTTAGGGTTAGGGTTACTATGTTAAGGTTTTAAGGGATTTCAGGAAGAGATTCCGTCGGAAGAGGCCAGCACTCTTCAAATCGGGTCAGTGGTATTTCCACCAGGACAATGCACCAGTCCACAACTCCATCCTTCTCACAGACTATTTGACCAAGATGGGCATCAAGTCAGTTCCTCACCCTCCCTATAGCCCAGACCTTGTTCCCTTTGACTTTTGGTTATTCCCTAAGCTCAGAGGCTGTCGTTATGAAACAATTGAGGAGATGAAAGAGGCTGAGACGAAGGTCATTGACACGCTCACAAAAGAGGACTTCCATGGGGCCTTCCATAAGTCGTTGGAACGGTACAACAAGTGCATTGCAGCTGGAGGAGATTACTTCGAAGAGGACTAGTGTTTCATGTATGTACTCTCAATAAATGTGCCCATACGAAAAAAGTCTGGAAACTTATTTAATGATCCTCGTATATATATATATATATATATATATATAGGTATAAATATAAATTTTTGTTCTAGGTCCAAAGAGAGAATAAAAATATTTCTAATAGGTAGGCCCACGAAGAGATTTTAAGAAATCTTTTTTTCTTTAAAAAACAACAACAATCGATCACACTGAGTTCCATACCAAGATTATTTAAATTTGATATTCTATTTTTGAATATTTTATTGGTCCTGATTGGAATTATTCCCTTTTCTGGATTTACTGGATTGAATAATATATATATATATATATATATATATATATATATATATATATATATATATATATATACCATAATATCCCTCTGTACAAGTAGGATGTGACGCAAGCTCGATTTTTAAGCGGACTTTGACAGATTTAAATTCAGTTTTTCTTCTTCTTGGCCAGTTGCCATATCAGGGTTAAAGAACCCAACCTGCCCAACTATTTACCCGTAGTTGGATGGAGAATAGTTGGATTCATACCTTTCCCAAACAGCCACGTACAGGATTTGGGGTTAGTAAATTTCCCTCAATCTCGATTTGCGGCAGTAGAATTACATTTTTTTTACCAGCTGAGCAAAAATGGCTTTGTTGTCGATTCTCTTTTTACCACAAAACAGTCACCTCATTATCGTGTTGTACGCCAGCCGGCAGGAGCTATAGAATACGCTGGCTGCATCTCTGAAAAGGGCTAACGCTCCCCCTCCCAACAAGTGTCCTGGATGTGACACTAAGCCACACTGGAGCTTTCGAGAATGTGGTGTACCTCTGCATTGTCATTACTCCCTAGTCCACTCTGACCTGAAGTGGCAGTACCCGTTAGGGTCCCATCTATAAGTCAAATAAAAATGTTTAATCATTTACAATACTTGAAACCATTTATATGTGAGCAAACAAATGATAGATATAGAATTGGATTAGTACTGAATAGAAATACATAAAGACAGTTAACTGCATGCAAATAGAACTATTAGTGTCCGGTAAAATACTTGAAATCATTTAACTGTTTGCAAAGCACTGATCTCTGACTCATTTAAAAATATTACCAACAAACTATTCGTTTACTAATCATATGTATGTACATTTATATATGTTGATATGTGTGTGTGCGCATGTGTGTGTGTGCCTGTCTGTGCGAGTGTGTGTGTGTGTGTGTGTGTGCAAAAAGATTTGGTATTAAATAACCTACATGGGTTGATATGCTATTAAACAAACCAAACCAATGAATAATATTTTTGCTTCTCCCAAGTCTGTCCAATGCCAGGAACCATATACAATTTAGCATATATTAATAAACTATCACAATCTTTACACCGGAATAAAACATAACAAACTATTGAAACTATTTGAAACTATTTGAAAATACTGTCCTGAGCAATATTTCAAAGAAACCAGGCTCTCAAGGACAATCTAGAATTTGAAAAAAAAAGAACAACAATTTTTCCCAAACATGCTTCCATACAACTTTTCAACGACCATTTTTATTACCTTTAACTCCAAGGATGAATTATTAAGTTTTGAAAAACCCTTTTACTACAAGCTGCATCCACTTCAAGTATATTCAATGAAGCTTTTGCAGCATTAGATAACCCTCTTGAGTTGATATGCCATAAATCAAATCTCCAAATTTATCGTATTCCGAGTAAGATAGCGCAATGTATTTACCCATCCCTTTCACCACGGGTAGGATATGGATGTGACGGGTCGAGTTCAAATCCTGGGCGAGGCTGGTTGTATTTCTCTTTACGCTAATACACTCGAAAAATGCATTGACTCATATCATCTTTCCACCTACCATCATTTAATGGTAAATAATAGGGTAGATGGGGGTTCTTTAGCTTTAGTAAGGCAACCATTCTAGGAGAAGGAAAATTGGATTCAAATCAGTGATACTCTGCTTAACAGTTCACAGGGTTGAGTAAAAATATATCTACGAGGCTTAATTTAGTTTGGCTCAAGGCTACAAGTATGGGGCGCTTAGTGTGAATCGAATCGAACAAATATTAGAAATTGATCTGTGAAACTACCGTACTTATCATTACACCTTGACACGTAGGTAGTAATTTACTAAGCTTTTTGCTTAGATGTAGCACAAGGCCATATAAATGGGGCGCCCAATGAGACTCGAACTCACTTGTGCATGTTTGCTAGTCTAGCTTGCTAACCATTACACCACCAGAGACGCTCACGTAGGTTGGTCGGTCGTAACGAATTAATCTGTTAATATACGGATACCTTCATTCGAAATTTGTTTTTTTTTCTTTACGTATGCCCTTCGTATATTTTACAATAATATGAACTTCCTGATAAAACCAAAATATTTTAGAAGAGTGTGTGAGGTCTATTCTTAACAGAAGAATTCAAAATAATGAAAATGAAAATAGCATGGGCGTATATCGCTACGTATGAATATCGGGTAACATTGCTTATGTTCACTATAACTGAATGTCCGTAGAAAAGGTATGAATCTATCCCTCCCGGTACATTGTCTCATCGACAGGTTTGTTAACACTATGCTACGATGGCTGACAAAAACTGACAAAAATTTATTGGTTGATTTTAACGGCATTATCGACCTGTCGAGGGCTATTTTACGCCTAGAGGTTTAGGAATCGCGATCATGGAACATTTTTAAATTTTGCGTCGTTATTTTATTTTATATGTTTATTTTTTTTTTTTTTTGCACACTATCCCATTCGAATAATTTTAAGAATTATTTTTAATCCGATTCTTTTTTTACTCTAACAGAGGCGCCTCCGATGGTGTAATGATTAGCAAACTTACATGAATGTGTTCGAGTCTCATTAGGAACACCATTTATACGGCCTTGTGCCACATCTAAGTAAATTAGAATTTGACTCTTTTATTATTGTATTACCACTCCTGTCAGAGTGGACTTGGGAGTCAATGAATTGTTACTCCATATTCCCAGATCTCTAGAATTGGAACCTCACCATCAGACGCTGTTTTTGTTTGTTTTGTTTTTTTTTTGCTTACCCTGGACACAGCTTTTTTTCTGGGGGAGGATTATAACCACTCTACAAGAAACACAGTCAGCATACTCTAAGCTCTACCGATAGGGCGTAAAAAAGGAGTTATGTGTCTATCTACATCTAATCCCTAAGTGACTGTAAAAAGCTGCTGTAATCATTGATAACCTTGACAGATTTCGATCTTATTTTGGAGTAACCTTGAAACTTTTTCGTGGGATCTTTTAGTATAGATTAATATATAGTCTCGTCCTTGTTTCAAAAAATGCATCTTCCACAAATAAAGTACAAATATGCAAACAAAACCTGTCACACAAAAGAAAAATCTCAATATATTTTCACAACCCTCCAATTGATATTGATTTCTTGGTATTCTTGTTTCTAGACATTCTATTCTAATTGTTGCCCAGTCGGCTGGGGCTGTAGAATACACCGACTGCACCTCTGCAGAGGGTTAAGACCCCCCCCCAATGAGTGTCCTGAATAAGACACTAAACAATCTGATGGTGAGGTTCCAGTGATGCTGGAGCTTTGGGGAATGCTTTTATTGCCATAGCTCCCATGTCCACTCTTGCCCGGCGTGTTAGCACCTGATAGGGCCCTGTCTATGGGTTTAATAGATCTAATGGCATACTTATGCTAAACTGAATTGTTTGATTAAACTGAATAGCTTGAAATAGAAATATTCTTCACAATTAAACCGTACTTACATTTAAACTGCGTGCTTATGCTAAACTGAATTATTTTTAATTGAACTGTTTTTAACATTGAAAGTGTATCTACACTAAACTGAATTGTTATATATAAATGCTTGAATAGTTTGAAATAGAAATGTGTTTGACAATTAAACTGTGTACTTTTTTTGCTAAACTGAATTGTTTTAAATGGAACTGATTATTTACATAAAGATGGATTTGGCGTTAAATAACATACAACGGTTGATATGCCATAAAACCCAACCAAAGCAAATCATATATATTTAATATATATGTATAAAGAGGATTTGGTATTAAATAACCTACAATGGTTGATATGCCATAAAACCCAACCAAATCAAATCATATATATTTAATATATATGTATAAAGAGGATTTGGCATTAAATAACCTACAAAGGTTGATATGCCATAAAACCCAACCAAACCAAATCATATATATATAATATATATGTATAAAGAGGATTTGGCATTAAATAACCTACAATGGTTGATATGCCATAAAACCCAACCAAACCAAATCTATTCTGATAATCGCTGAAAAATACAATCTTCGCCAAAACAAGTTCCATTTTATATACAAGATTAACTTTTTTCATATTTCGAAAAAAAAAAAAAGAAGGAAAATTGAAATAAAAATAGACAGCAGTGATTTTATGAAATAGCATGAATGATGGGCTGAAATGAACAATTCCAGAGTTTTGCAATGCAAACGTTTGCAGCTTTTTAAAACATAAGAATTTTCTTTTAACTCAGCAGTTTAGTGCAGTAGACTCCTATCATTATGCCATCTACAGAGCACTGCTTCTATCAAAGTTCAAGAATAAGCGTCTCTTTGGAATGAGTCAACTAGTCCAGATGACACCAAGGACGTTGAAGACACTTCAACCTTCGCACACATGGACTCTCCCGCTCACGTACTCAACGCTTCACGTGTTAATGCATATTCAATTGGGCATGTTTAGTATGGTGTCTTTCTGATACATCTTGGCTAGGTCGTAGGCAGTGGGTCGTACCGAAGGCTTCATTATGAACGAACAAAATGGCATGTCGACTGGAACCAGAAATTGCTCAACCGAAAGGAATTTTGAATTACTGGGGTCCCCTGAATTAGTTTTCTCAACATTGATCGGTTAGAAACGCCAGAGTAGCCACGACAAATGGCCGCTCACTCGTTCACTTCTTTCTTTGTTAAATCTTTCTGTTTCTCTTTACAGGGTGTATATCCATGGGCTCATAAGTAGCGATTTTGCTTTGGTGTCAGCAATCGGTGTTCGAATCAAAGTAAAAGCCAGATGAAAAATGTTTAGCTCTGTAACCAATCCTATTTTTCAAGAAAAAATGCTTCAAATCAGCAAGTGGTTTGCGGACGGCTCACAAAGGCGAAAAAACAACTGGAAACCAAAACCCGTCTCGTGTACCGAAAAAAAAAGACAAAGAAAATGTAGTTAATCACGTAATTATTCATTAATATACAGGAAAAATTAATTGTGAGTTTTTCATGTCAGCGTTAGCTGAAGGTCTTTCACTTGTGCCTGAGAGACAGCAAGTCTCCTCTGGTCTCCAGTACTCTTCTCAGTATTCTAGCCGAACTTAACAATGCTGGGGTTTGGATGATTACAGTTCGACCCCTGATTTCCAATTCTTCCAGTCATTTCTCTGAGCATTTGGAGACCATTCCAAACGCATCGATTACAATTGGTATCACTGTCACCCACATGTTTCACTGCTTTTTTTTTTTTAGTTCTCTGGCAAGATCCAAGTACTTGTCTATCTTTTTTCTTTCTTTTATTTTTACTTTGTTCTCTGTTAGAACGGTAAAATTTATTTGATGACACGTTCTTTTTTTTCTTGTTAATTAACACTAGGTCTGGATTAGGTAATTTCTTTGTATCTCCAAATCTCAGCGAATTGTTTGCATCTCATTTTCTGTGTAAATTTAAATGCTGTCTTCGATTGAATTTATAATCCCATGAAAAAAATGATGAAAAGTTCAATCCCCCCAAAAATATTACAAATGACCGTTCGCCGAGTTTACATGCAGAGTATCAAGCCAAAAAATAAGAAAAAAGGGTTTTGTGGACTTCTTTATTTTAAAGGCGTCAGTATCCTTTAATTTTTTTGCTGTTTTGTTTTAGTTTTTGTGATCTATTGAAGTATGTTCTTCTGAAGAATACCAGGTTACATTTGTGTGAAGAGAACAAATAATAATCAATCCTTTGTATAGCCACATTATACTAACCATGAAAAATCACAAATCAAAATCAACGTAGGACTCAGAATACTTATCTAAGTTTTATCAGCAGAATGCTGGCTGTTGTAATTTTAGGTACATAAACACCAACGCAAAAAATGAAGCAGAGAAGACAACTAAAATATACTTATCTTTTATTTTAAGAGCGATCCTACATAAAAAGGAAACAAAACAAGAATGATCCTATCTACCAACCCTTCCGCTCGGGCTGGATATGACACAAGGTCAATTTTTAAGCGGAGTTTAACAGGTTTGAATTCAGAGTTTTCCTTCTCCTAGACTAGTTGCCTAACCAAGGCTGAAGAACCTAGTCTGTCCTACTATTTACCCATAGCTGGAGGGAGAATAATTGGATTCATACCTTTCCCAAGGGTATTAGTGCTATGTGAAATGCAATCAGTCTCGTCCAGGATTTGAACTCGTGTCACTGTGTTCATTTCCTACGACGATAACAATTACACCACGGGCACCTCCGATAGAATGATATCAAGAATGATAGAAATTTGGGTAAATTCCACAAGATTTTATATAACGAGCCAAAGTCTAAGCCAGTAGGATATTAGATAAAGTATGGTTTTCCGACTACAAATGAATAATGAAGAATATCAACAAGATTCCCCAACACGAATCGAAACACTAAATACTGAAGAACAAGCGCTCCCTAACCCAATTTTTAAAGCAAAATTCTGATGATCAAAACGTCGAAGACGCCAGCAACAAAAAACAAATGTTAACACAAGTTAAAATAAATGTAGAATTGATAAAGAAAATTATGACTGAAATTACCATCCATTAGAAACCAAAACTAGAAAAAACGTTAAGATAGAAACTGAAAAGCTAAAGACATTATTACAAAATATTTCAATAGGCAACATCATTGAACTAAACGGGCTAATTTATGATGGAAATTAAAATCGGTGTTCTCCAAAAGGAACCCGAACAGAAATACAAAACCTGGATTTGAAATTAGGTAAGAAAGGAAAGTAAAGAAACTGCGACAACAAGCAAAAGTGCCATTGAAGGCAAAACACGAAGGGTTTATGATGAAATGAGAAAATCAAAACAAAAAGTCAAGTCTGACACTGCAACTTGAAGAGATAAATAAAAAAAATATTGACAAAAAAAAATGAGACTTTAAAGATACTGAGACAGAATCAAGCAATAAAAACAAAATAGAATATTCCAAAACAACGAAAGAAAATTCAGCCAACGAGTCGGTGGGGAATGCAAGGGCACAAACCAACTACTGGATGCAAAAGAAGCAAAACAATTTTGGAGTACAATATTTGAATAGAAAGGCCGAATAGATAAATAACACGAAAAAAGAGTTACAAGAACTAAAAGAAGGCCCTGAAGCAGACATACACCAGAAATCGCTCAGTGCAATACTCAAGATGATATCGAATTGGAAAACTCCCGGCCATGATGGCATAAAATGATTTTGGTTTAAAATAGACTGGCTATCGAAATGTAGAGATGATTAAAAGAAACATACACGAATAGAAGACCAAAGGAAAACTACCCTGATCCAAAAAGACCCCTAAAAAGGAACTGTCCCTAATAGTTATAAACCCCTAACGGGCCTGCCGATGATGTGGAAAAAACGTAACCTCACAGATAAGAGAGAATGTCTATTACTGTATGCTGAGTGAGAACTGTTTCCAGAAGAACAGAAAGAATGCCACAGAGGAACAAGAGGAATTGGTGACTTACTGTATATTGATCAACTTATCTACAAGCAAAGCAAAATGAGGCAAAAAATGTAATCATGGCGTAGATTGACTACAAAAATGCTTATGATATGGTCCTGCAAAGCTTGCTAGTAAATTGTTTAAAAATGTAAAAGATATTTCATAAAGTCATAAAATTCGTAATTGAAGTCAGGAAAAAATGAAAAGTGGGATTAGTAGCAAGAGGAAAAACATTAAATGAGGTGAAAATCCAAAGAGGCATCTTCTAGTGAGATGATCTTTCGCCATTACTATTTGTTATTGCAATGTTGCTGCTCAATTATATACTTAAGAACTGTACTGGGGGCTACAAATTTACAAAATCGCAAGAAAAAATTAATCACCTTATGTTCATGTACGAATTCAAGTTTTTTGCAAAAATGAAAAAGAATTGGAGACTCTGATAAAAACAATAAGAATATACAGCCAAGATAGAGGAATAGAATTTGACATAGAAAAATGTGCAATGCTCATAATGAAAAATGAGAAAGACACATATAAAGGAAGAAATAGAACTACCAAATGAAGAACGCTCAGAGAAAAGGAAAACTACTAGTTCTAGGGAATACTTGAAGTGGTCACCATCTAAAAAGAGGAGATGAAAGAAAAAAATGTTTTAAAAGTATCTAAGACAAACGAGAAAGCTGCATGAAACGAAGCTCTGCAGTAGAAATCTCATCAAAGGAATAAACATCTAGGTGGTTCCCCTTGTAAAGTGCTCGGAATCATTCTTAAAATGGACAAGGGAGGAACTCAAACAAATAGAACAAAGGATAAGAAAATTGATGACGATGTCCAAGAACTAACATCCGAGAGATGACATTGACAGACTATATATATCAAGAAAAGGAGGAGGAAGAGGATTCACAAGCATTGAATATGGCGTTTATGCATCAATATGAGGACTCGAAGACTACATTAAAAATGGTCTTTGCTCGCCCACCGATTTAGAATTTATCCAGCCCCCTTTCCAAGCCTTTGGGGATCATTCCGAGCACAACAATTACAATTAGTTTCACACCAACTTTCATGTTTCATAGTTTTTTAGTTCTCCGGTAAGGTTTAAGTACTTCTCTCTCTTTTAGCTTTCTATATTTTTCACTGTGGTCCGCCGGAACAACAAAGTCCACTACTCAACTGGTTCTCTTTTTTGTTGTTGCTGTTGTTGATGATGTTGTTAACTAAGTCTGGTCTTCTGGTCAGGATTAGGTGATCCGTTTGTATGACAAAGTCCCAGAGAATTTTATGCGTCACATTCTCCTGGACAGATTCTAGTTTGTGCATATATCATTTTGTAGTATGGTCAAATTTCAATTTCTTGCACAATTCCCATTGGATCACCTTGCCCACCCAGTCGCGTATAGTCTTATACTCTTTTTGCTCCAATTTGCTGCATTCGTTAATTATGTGATTAATCGTATCGTTTCTAATACCACATAACCTAGACTTGCTATTTTGTTGCGTCTTATCAATTTTTTTAACATAGTTCGTCCTTATGACATTCTTTTATTTATTACCATTATTATTATTCTCTTTTGAGAGTTTTTCACATCAGCGTTAGCTGATGGTTTTTCCCAAGAGTCTGAGGGACAGCAAGTCTCCTCAAGTTTCCAGAACTCTTCTCAGTATTCTGGCCGATCTCAACATTGCTGCTGTTTATATGGTCTCCACTCGTCTTCTTATTTCCAAGTCCTTCAATCCTTGTACTAATCTCATGGTGACTGAACCAAAAGTACCAATAACAATTGAGATCACCATCACTTTCATGTTCCATGGTTTTTTTCAGTTCTCTAGCAAAGTTAAGGTACTTATCTCTCTTTTCGCTTTCTTTCAGTTTAACCCAGTGGTCAAGTGGAATGGAAAAATTTACAATCCGGTAAGTTTTCTTTTTTCTTTATTTTTAGTTTTTTTTTTTTTTTTCTTTTTATTGTTGACTATCAGTTGGTCTGGTCGTCTGGCCGAGATTAGGTGATCCGTTGGTATCTCAAAACTTAAAGAAGTTTGTGCGTCTCATTTTCCAGGACGGATTCTAGGTTGTGCATATATACTATTTGTTCGTATGGTTAAATTCTTACAAAATTCCCAATGAATCATCTTCCTCATCCAGTCGTCGTATTATTATTATCATCATCTTCATTGGAGTTTTTCACATCAGCGTTAGCTGATGATCTTTTACTGGAGTTTGAGTGACAGCAAGTCTCCTCAAGTCTCCAGGACTCTTCTCAGTATTCTGGCCGTTCTCAATAATGTTGTTTTTTGGATGGTCTCCAACTTCCAAATCCTCAGGTCCCTTTAGTAACCCTTTAGTTACTGTACAAAAAGCACTAATCACGATTGGTATAATTGTCACCTTCATGTTCCACAGTTTTTTCAATTCTCTAGCAAGGTTGAGGTATTTTTCCTTCTTTTCATATTCTTTCAGTTTTATTCTGTGGTCAGCCGGAACAGCAAACTCGACAATTTTGCACATTCTCTTTTTTTATTGATTATTATAAGGTCTGGTCTTCTGCCCAAGATTAGGTGATCAGTTTGTACGTCAAAGTCCCATAGGAGTTTATGTGTCATTTTCTAGTACGGGTGCTGGGTTGTGCATATACCATTTGTTTGTATGGTCAAATTGAAATTTTTTGCACATCTCCCGGTGGATCACCTTGCCCACCGAGCCGTGTCTAGTCTTATACTCCTTCTGTGCAAATTTGCTACATTCGCTTATTATGTGATTGATAGTTTCATCTCTGTCACCGCATAGCCGACATTTGTTATTTTGTTGCGTCTTATCTATTCTCGTTTTGATATGATTGGTTCTTATGGCGTTGTTTTATGCTGCTATTAGGAAATATTCTTTTTCTCTCTTAACATTTCCTTTTCTTAGCCATGTCCAGGTTTTGTCATGTGAGATGTTGTTTATTAGTCGTTTAAAACGCCCGTAGAGCTGTTTTCCTTTCTGTTTTTGTTTCCTAGTTATTGTCATTCTCTTGTCCATCGTATTATCAGTATCGTTTCTGATGGCGGTAATCAGTCCTCCTTCGTATTTTTCTATGTTGTCTTCGAGTCGTCGTATCGATGCATCAACGTTGTCTTCAATGCTGGCAAGTCCTCTTCCTGCCTCTTTTCTTGATACACATACTCTGTCAACATCGTCTCTAGGATGTAATGCCTTATGCATGGTCATTAGTTTTCTTGTTTTTTGGTCCATTTGTTTAAGTTCATCTCTGGCCCACTTCAGAAAGGTTCCGGAATATCTAACGCGGGGTATTATTATTATTATTATTATTATTATTATAATTGAATACTTTGTCCGTATCTGCAGACTGAGTTACCGCTGTAAACCAGAAAATTTAACCATAAGTTCGACTTAATAATCATTCCAAAAGGTAAGGTTAGTGATGATGACAGTTCAAATAAGCCAAAAAGAAACTGCAAAATTTTTCGTTCAATTGAAAAGATAAAAAGACTTTGACTTAATTTGGAAAGAAAAATAACAAACATTCTTATAAAAAGAGAAACTACAATATCTTTATAAACTTAATGTAATAAGAACTCTAAATCAACAACTTGAATCCCCATTAACCTGTATGGTTCTCATTATAACGGCAACCCGTGATTATATTAATGCGTATATCTCGGAAGGAGTAAACGGTTCCAATTAATGCTATAGTAGGTAAAGTGTTGGAATGGAGTAGCGAGCCTCCCCTACACCTACACATTAAAAATTTAGATTTGAAATTAAATTTTTTTTAGAGTCGTTTATGAAATATTACCGTTATTTTCTATCTTTTTGAAGAAAAGATTAATAAATAAATAAAAATTAAATAAATAAATAAATAAATAAATAAGTTAAAATAAAAGGAAATGAAAATTTTAAAATTCAAAATTTTAAATTCGAAATCAAAAATATTTTTAGAAATATTTATTAAATATTACCGTTATTTTCTATTTTTTGGAAAAAAAGATAGATAAATAAATAAATGAATAAAAGATTTAATAAATAAATAAATAAATTAAAATAAAATGAAATGAAAATTCTAAAATCCAAAATTTTTAATGTAAAAAAAGAATTTTTTTTAGAAATGTTATTTCGTATTTTTTGAAAAAAGAGATTAATAAATAAATAAAAATTTGATGAATAAATAAATAGATAATTTAAAATAAAACGTAATGAAAATTTTAGAATTCAAAAGTTTAAAATTTTTAATTTAAAAATTTAAAAAATGTTTATGAAATAATATCGTTATTTTCTATCAGTTTTTTTTTTTCTTATAACACATGAAATACTGACAAGGCTCGTCACTTTATTCCATCAATATAACAGTTTAATGATCATCTTAGAAATTTAGACAAATAGTTAAATGATCTATTTAACAAAGTCCAGGGATGTGGCTGTGGCGTAGTGCCTAACGTGCTGGACTGCAAAATCGTTGTAAGCGAATTCGAACTACCGTCGTGCTATTACAATCACTTTCAGAAGAATACCTTTGGAAAAAGTATGAACCTCCCCCCTCATTATTTCCCAGTTATGAGTTTGATATTACCGTGACTGTTCTTCTACAAGGACAACCTTGGTATTAAATAACCCATGAAAGTTGATATACCATTAAATAAAGAAAACGAACCAAGATTAAATCCGCAAAGTTCCGTTATATACTGATTATGTTAACAACAACAAAATTTAAACAAAAGATTGAAAATATAAAAAAAATGAAAATTTTAAAATACAAAATTTTTAAATTTTAAATTCAAAAAATTTCAAAACTGTTTATGAAATATTTATCTGCTGATCCTTTGAAGGTGTAGAAAAGATAAATTTAAAATATAGATTGTCAATAATGTATCGCCTGCGAAGAAAAAAACAAAAAAAATATTCAACTAAGAAAAATTAGATAAGTTGTCATGTGCTATGTATTTTTACCAGCACTTTCTATAGCCTTTATGAGCATTAAACTATATAAAGTACAACTCATAAGTATTTGAACAAATACAAAATCTAGTCTAGTCTAAGATTTCGACGACAATTAAGAATTTTCATCTGTGGGATTCATATTGATTTATTATTTTAGCAATAGTAATCTGAGTTCGCCTTTTTAATCTCCTTGATCAATTCTGGACAAGATTTTAAACAGATAAAAAAGCAATTGTTATTTTTTTTTTAATTTACCAATTTAATTCTATTATAAAACATTTTCCAGAAATTTAGCATTTGGAACTACAAAACAGTTCGTCCTTACCTCACCAGAGCCCAGCATGTCTTACTTGGATGTTTTGTGAGATGGGAGGAAAGTGGCTGTAAACAGCGCGTAGTATTCTTGCATAGTTTCCTGCAATAAAATGTGGTTATTTTTACGTAATGTTCAAATTTTTAAAGCACATACCAAGCAATGGGAAGCAAATTTTCTACTTTTCTTTACTAAAATTTGCTTAGTTTGGCACATAAACCCCAAGTTGCTTAGCGAGTTTTGACAGGAACTGATGCTTTCAGCGAAACTTAACCATTATTTAGATTAGCTGATTAAATTTAACGGCAGATCAACTCGTCTAGGGTTACTTAATGCCAATTTTGCACATTTGTATAATTACATCTTTTGTGTGGTCATCTCTCAAAAGGTTTGTTTGTTTGTTTTTTTGCACACAGTCCAATCAATTTGGAATAATTTTAGAACAAATCTATTTGACCCCGAGATGGGATCCCTAGATCTCCAAAACTGGTGTCTCACTTTTAGATGCAGTTCAGTGTCATAACCAGGACCCCCCCCCTTTTTTTGGGGGGGATAGGTAGATCTTACCCCTGTGCAGAGAACACAGTCAATATATTCCAAGCCTTGCCGACAGGCCCTGCTTGGTTTAATATTGTAATTCCCAACGTGGGGGGCATTCCCCACAGGTGGGGCGCATACAATATTATGGTGGGGCTTGTTTAGAGACCAAGTCAATGTATATGTAAGAATTAAATATTACGGGGGGGGGGCATCAGAATTTTAGAAATACCAAAGTGGGGCATGACCCGAAAACGGTTAGGAACCGCTGGTTTAATACTATAGATTTACATATATGTAATAGATGTACAATATATGTATGTATATGGGTGCATATATACACACACGTACATATATATATAGATGAGCAGTCTGAATTTCTGAGACGAAGCTTGATAATTTTCATCATTCAGGGTTTTCGGACTATTATCTACATCTTTGTGATAATCACAACGTTTCGGCCGATGTATCCTCCGGCCTTCTTCATGTGTTTCTTGTCGAACTCGGGAACCTAGACAGAACTTCGAATCACGTCCTTTGTTTAATTCACGAGGATCGCTTTCTCTGATTCCGTTAACCATAACCGGATATGAATGTTAAGTATTTCTATATTGTTACTCGCCTGAGTCAAGATTGAACCTACAACCGTCCAGATGATTGTTACTTAGAAGCTTAGGGAACCAACGCCTATAATATTTACTCCATGTGCCCTGCTGTATAGAGATATATATTGTTGGACTCTCGTTTGCATGTAATCTCAGATGTAGTATTCTTTTTTAATTTCAATTTCAAATAACTCATTTGTCATCAAAAAGTCCTCATTAAACTGTTCAGACATTGTTACACAATAGTTGTTTTTGTTTTTAATCAAGCCCGTGGTATTTTAATCAGCAATTATAGTTACAAGCGATTGAAGGGGTAAGGTGAATCGTTCAGTCACTTGATACTCCGACACGAACCGAAAGCCATGAACAATGAGTTATATGAAACTTTCTCTTTTTCTCCTTGAGTCATCCCGAGCGGACGTTGGACGTACGATTCCTTACGGTGAGTAGGGAGGTGATGAAGGCCAATGGACCTTCTGTTTTTGGACACGATGCTGCCGCTAAAACACCGCAGACAAATTATCCACAAATTCGTTGTCTGTTCATAAACTGACCTTGTGTTGTGGGGTTTAGACACGTGATGTGTTTAACAGGCGGAACATTGAACGTTTGCGCTCAGGGAAAACCACCGTCTTCACCAAAAGTAATGTGGTGGCTGGTAAAATATCAAAGGTCACTTATTGAAGGTCATCCAAATGGAACGAAAGAAAAGTTGGAAAATTACAAACGAAACATCAACAACGCAAAGTAAAAAAAAACAACTTCAATTCATCCTGTTTGTTTATATACGTAGGTTAGTTCATCAAGCTGTTTATAGGATCTGATATTGATAAGGAATCACACAACTAAGTATTGATCTATCTGAATGTTGTTTGTTGTCTTTAGCTTGACCTAACCGAAAGGTTCGCCCAAGTTAGAGGTTTAATTGTACTACAACCGATCTTCACCAAGAATGGATTTGGCTTTGAATAGTCCATGAAGGTTAATATGCCATTAAACAAAGAAACCAAACTAAACTAAACCAAACCAAACCGAAAGATTTACATATCATAGTTGGCGACCGACTAGAAGGCTCCTTTTTCAATAGCTACTACACCGAGGGCGTTACTCCCTTCCCTGGATTGCTCCACTTTAACGTTGATATGTACTTTATATTGCTGAGTGTTAAGTAACGAGGTATCAAGTACCATTTTTAAAATCTTTGGTATAACGTAACCTTAGATTGAACCCAGGTCTCCAATTAATCTTAAATGAAGGTTTGTCATTAGTTTTAATAACTAGCGAATTCACCGGGCATAGCATAGCTTTATGCGAGTATCTTCAGGCGTCTTTGTTTCTTCGTGACATGTTCGTTACTCTCACATCCTTAGCCGCTTTACGAAAGTTTCTCTCCGCTCGCAACCACACAAAATGAAATATCGCATATAATCTCATAGACATTGTCTCCTCACAAAAACAGGAAAGACATCTCTGGTAATACCTAAAGCCTAAAAAATTACCTATTATCGTTTTGTTGGTATCTTTTATATTTTATCGGCCTGATCGGCTGGTGCAGTAAAATACACCGACTGCATCTATGCACTAGGGTACGATTCCCCCAATGAATGTCCTAATAATGACACGAAGCTATCAGATGGTGAGGCTCCAGTCCTGAAGTTTTGGGGAATGTGGAGTACCCATTCATTGCCATTTTTGAGAGTGGGTCTTACGTTGCCTGGGTGGGTCTTACCTTTGCAGGGGCATGGCTTCTTAAGGGAACTATTGTTGGTTGGTTTTGTTTTATGGCATATCAAATCTTATTGGCTATTTAATGCCAAATCCTGTTTATACATATATGTATAAGATATACGGCCTCTTCCGACGGAATCTCTTCCTGAACTCCCTTAAAACCTCAACATAGTAACCCTAACCCTAACCCTTTGGCCAATCAACTCTGGTGTATGGACTTCCTTACTCCCCCCACACCTCTCATCATCTCTCACAGACTCCCTGGCTTCCTTGAATATCTTATGCCACTCAAAAACTAATGCTCGATTCATACAAGATGGTCGAAAAGCAGTCTGAAGCATTCCATACGTTTCTGTGGCATCATTTTTTCCAAGTTTAAAACAGAATTTTATTGCATATCGTTCTTCTAAAGTGTCCTCACGTCCAGATTGCATTTTTGAAATTCACCAGCTGTGACAATCAGGCTATAGTAGGGTGTATTCCAATTGCTGCTGGAGCTGTTCATTTGAACCTGAAATCATAAAAATTGATCAGTCATTTCATAAGATGTATAGCAATAACATACTGAATTTTCAAGAGTCTACAACAATTTTAAATGCCCATACGAAAAAAGTCTGGAAACTTATCGTATGCACCACGTATATAAGATTTGTGAATGAATAGTTTGTAGGTAATGTTTTTAAACGAGACAAAGCTCATTCGTTTGCACATAGTTAAATGGTTCCAAGCATTTTTATTTACCACAAATAATTTAATTTAACATTAGTCATTTGTTTGCACACAAATGATTTCAATATAGAAAATGGTTAAATAGTTCTATTCGGTTCATAGATTGGACTTTAACAGGTACGACCACTCCGGGTCAGAGTGGACCTGGGAGTGATGGCAATGAAAGGGTAATCCACATTCCCCAGAGCTATTATGACTAAAGTCTCATCATCAGATGATTTTGTGTCGTATCCTGGACACTGGTTAGCGGGGTCTTACCTCTCTGCAGAGATGCAGTCGGTGTATTCTACAGCACTAAGTTGGTTGGTTGGTTGGTTGGTTGGTTGGGTGGGTGGGTTTTATGGAATATCAGCCTTTGTAGGTTATTTAATGCCAAATCCATTTTTATGTAAATAATCGGTTCTATTTCAAGCAATTCAGTTTAGCATGAGTATACAGTTTAATTGTCAAAAACATTTCTATTTCAAACTATTCAGTTTATTCAAGCAGTTATATATAACAATTCAGTTTAGTGTAAGTACAGTTTCAATGTAAAAAAAACAGTTCAATTTCAAACAATTCAGTTTAGCATAAGTACGCAGTTTAAATGTAAGTACAGTTTAATTGTGAAAAACATTTCTATTTCTAGCTATTAAGTCTAGTCAAGCAGTTTTGATTCAGCTAATTCTGTTTAGTATCAGTACATATTTTGTTTACACACAGTTAAATATCAAAACAGTTCTATGTTAAACAATTCAGTTTAGTGTAAATACAGTTTCAATGTCAAAAAACAGTTCAATTTCAAATAATTCAGTTTAGCATAAGCACGCAGTTTAAATGTAAGTACGGTTTAATTGTGAAAAAACATTTCTATTTCAAGCTATTCAGTCTAATCAAACAATTCAATTTAGCATAAGTATATCGTTAGTTCTGTTTAACCCATTGATAGGGCCCTTATCAGGTGCTACCACGCCAGGCCAGAGTTAACCTGGGAGCGATGGCAATGAAGGGGTGCTCCGCATTCCCCAAAGCCCCAGCATTACTGGGACCTCACCATCGGACTGTTTAGTGTCATATCCAGGACACTTATTGGGGGTGTCTTACCCCTCTGCAGAGGTGCAGTCAGTGTATTCTACAGCCCCAGCCGACTGGGCAATCTAACCAAGTGGGCTAGGGAACTGTTTATAAGCTAATATCGTTATATACCAAATTCTGCTTAATATGATGCATAAGTATTAGGTTGCTATGATTCCGGAGTGGTCACTCATGTCAGAACTGAACAGAATCATTATTGCTTAACTTCAGTGATCTAACAGGACCTTGTGATTTCAACTGTTTGACCGTAAGTCGTGAAGGTGATTAGTTTAATTTGTAATTGATTGATTAATTGAATGATTTTAACGGCATGTCAAACCTCTTAGGGTTATTCTATGCCTAGAGGTTAGGGAACCGTGTTCATTGTAAGTAAAAGTAAAGTAAAGTTGACAACCTTAGTCGAAGGTAACCCGAAGGCTCCGTTTTCAATAGCTACAACACCGAAGTGGTGCAACTCCTTTCCCTGGATTGCTCCACTTTACCCACGATACGTACCTTATAATGCTGAATGTCAAGCAAGGAGGGATCAAGTACCATTTTTAAAGTCTTTGGTATGACTCGACCTGGGATTGAACGCCGGTCTCCCGGTGAACACTCAACTCATTAGGCGAATGGCCTTCATATTTACATTCTCTGGATAGCTGTTTTCAAAGAGATGTTGTTTTGTTTTTTTTACATGGTCCAGTCAAATGCGTATAATTTTTTAACCAGTTCTATTTGACCCATAGATGGAACCCCTAACAGGTTCTACCACACTTGGACAGAGTGGACCTAGGAATAATGGAAATGAAGGGAGTCTTTGCACTTTCAAGACCAGGAGACGCACCATTAGATCTAATTTAGTATCATACCTAAGACACCCTGGTTGTTTTTTAGCGGGGTTCTTGCCTCTCTGCAAAGGATATAAACATTTTTTCAGCCCCACCCATAGAGCGATATTGGTAATTGAAGAAAATAAAGTTTATTTGATGAAAAAGATTTATACATAATCAGTCTTTTTAATCAAGAAACAGATCTTCTATTTGTAAACAACAAGTTCTTTTTATATATACATAAAAGGGAAGGTAATTCTGTCCAAATTCTGTTTGCTAAATCTAATAAATATCAAATACGAAAAAGCTAAATCCTTGTCGTAAAATTTAAATTTGTTTGGACTTAATACGTCTTGAGTAACTGGAATCAAACCTCCAATGCCAGTAGATTGATTGATGTTGATTGGTGAATTTTGTTTTTTAATAGCAGGGTGCCAAAAGATTAGTTTTCTTGTCGATTTTAGCTTTGAACGAAAAGAAATTGTCGATGAATAAAGCCTGTAGGAGTTTTATAAATTACATTTCATTAACGCTTAAGGGATAATTAAGATGTAATTTATGCAGATTCATGCAAACAAAACATTGTCAATCTATTTAAAACGAGGAGACATGTCATTTCAATGAACATCATCATTATAAAGACAACAAATCTTTATTCTCCTCTTCCGTCTTCTTCTTCTTCTTCTTCTTATTATTATTATTATTATTATTATTATTATTATTATTATTATTCATTCATTCATTCATTCATTCATTAGAGCTTTTCACATCAGCGTTAGCCGATGGTTTTTCACTGGAGTTTGAGTGACAGCAAGTCTTCTTAAGTCTCCAGGACTCGTCTCAGGATTCTGGCCGTTCTCAGTAATGCTGTCATTTGGATAGTCTCTACCCGTCTGCCAACTTCCAAGTCTTCCAGGCCTTTTAATAATCCTTTAGTTATTGTGCCAAAAGCACCAATCACAATTGGCACAATCGCCACTTTCATGTTCCACAGCTTTTTCAATCCTCTAGCAAGGTCGAGGTACTTATCCTTCTTTTCACATTCCTTCAGATTTATTCTGTGGTCCACCGGAACAGCAAAGTCGACAATTTTGCAAATTTTCTTTTTTTGTTGTTGATTATTATTATCATTATTATTCACTCATTAGAGCTTTTCACATCAGCGTTAGCCGATAGTTTTTCACTGGGGTCTAAGTGACAGCAAGTCTCCTCAAGTCTCCAGGATTCTTCTTAGTATTCTGGCCGTTCTCAACAATGCTGTCGTTTACATGGTCTCCACTCAGCCGCCAACTTTGAAACCCTCTAGTCCCTTTAGTAATCCTTTAGTTACTGTCCCAAACGCACCAATTACAATTGATATAATTGTCACCAACATATTCCACAGTTTTTTTTCAATTCCTTAGCAAGGTCGAGGCACTTATCCCTCTTTTCACATTCTTTCAGTTTTATTCTGTGGTCAGCCGGGACTACTCCTTGAGTTTTTCACATCAGCTAACGCTGGTGGTCTTTCACTTGAGTCTGAGTGACAGCAAGTCTCCTCAAGTCTCCAGGACTCTTCTCAGTATTCTGGCTGATCTCAATAAGGCAGTAGTTTGGATGGTCTCCACTCGTCCCCTTGTTTCTATGTCCTCCAGTACCTTTACCAAACTTTTTGTGGCTGTACCAAGTGCACCAGTTACAATTGGTATCACCGTCACTTACATGTTCCATTATTTCTTCAGTTCTCTAGCAAAGTCTAAGTACTTATCTCTCTTTTCGCTTTCTTTTTGTTTTAACCACTTTTCGGTAGGTTCTCTTTTATTTATTTATTTATTTTAATTTTTTTTTCTTTTTTTGTTAACTGTCATTAGGTCTAGTCATCTGGTCAAGATTAGGTGATCTGTTTGTATATTAAAATCCCAGAGAATTATTATTATTATTATTATTATTATTATTATTGCGTATTTTTCACATCAGCGCTTGGGGGTGGTCTTTAACAGCAAGTCTCGACAGATCTCCAAGACTCTTTTTAGTATTCTGGCTGATCTCAACAATGCTGTAGTTTGGATGGTCTCAACTCGTCCTGTAACATATTGACCCTCGACCGAGCCGTCAATTAAGAGATGCACCTGTGTAAATAAGCGGAAGATTAGCAGAAGCAGGTGAACGTAAGACAATTATATAACCAGGTGCCCTAGGCGGTTCGAGTCAGTTGGAGTCAGTTGGAGACAAGAGGCCGAATTGAGAGCCAGCGGCAGATAGAGGGCTTGGGCCCTCAGTGACCCACGGTTGAGCAACCCAGCCAAGATGAGAAAGAAGTACTTTTGGGTCAATACAGCAGTCTTTCCCCGTCTCCAACTCATCTCTCACACACAACCAACATCACCCTTTCGAGAATAAAGTGTGAGAGATTATATTTTTATAAAGAAGTGTGTTCGTTCGTTCATTGAAGTTCGTATATTATGTTTGATTATGTTTCTGCTTATAGTTGTATATGCAGTTGTATGCAGCTATACAACAGTCCTCTTATTTCCATCACTTCCGGCCTCCTACCCGAACCTTTGGGGACCGTTCTAAGAGTTCCAATTTCAAGTGGTTTCATTGTTACACATATTTTCCCTATTCCTTGTGAGTTTTTCACACAAGCGTTAGCTGAGAATCTTTCACAAAAGTCTGAATGAGAGCAAGTCTCCTCAGTTCTTTGCCCAGTCGGCTTGGGCTATAAAATACACTGACTGCAGCTCTGCAGAGGGGTAAGACCTCTCCCCAACGAGTGTCCTGGATATAAAACTAAACAGTCTGATGGTGAGGTTTCAGCAATGTTGGAGCTGTGGGGAATGCGGAGTACCCCTTCATGGCCATCGCTCCCAGGTCCACTCTGGCCCGTGGTAGTAGCAGCTGATAGGGCCCTATCTATGGGTTAAATAGAACTAACAGCATACTTATGCTAAACTGAATTATTTGAGTAAACTGAATAGCTTGAAATAGAAAGGTTTTTCACAATTAAACCGTACTTACATTTAAACTGCGTGCTTATGCTTAACTGAATTATTTGTTTTTCGACATTAAAACTGTATTTACACTTAACTGAATTCATACATATAACTGCTTGAATAGTTTGAAATAGAAATGTTTTTGACAATTAAACTGTGTACTTATGCTAAACTGAACTGTTTTAAATAGAACTGATTATTTACATAAAAATGGATTTGGCGTTAAATAACCTACAAAGGTTGATATGCCATAAAACCCAACAAACCAAACCAAACCTTCTCAGTTCTCCAAGATTCTTCTCAAGATTCTAGCTGATCCTAACAAAAGCTGTAGTCCAATTCCTCCTATTTCCAAAGGCACCCACTTCAATTGGTATCACCATCACATTATTATCATTATTTCACTTTTTGTGGGTTTTCACATCAGCTAATGCTGGTAGGCTTTTACAGGAATCTGAGTTACAGCATATCTCTTAAGATCTCTCAGACTCTTCACAGTGTTCTTGTCGATCTTAACAATACTGTAGTCTCGATTCTTCAATTGTTCTCCTTTCCAATCGTTTGGGGGTCTGTTCCTAGTGCACCAACCATAATTGGTACCACCATCACCTGACACTTTTTTTTAGTTCTCCGGCAAGATCCAAGTATAAGTTGATCTTTTTGCTTTCTTTTATTTTTGCTTTGTGGTCCGTCCGAACGGCAAAATCTTACAGATGGTAAGTTCTTTATTTTATTTATTTATTTATCATTTATTTACTTATTATTTATTTATTTTATTTTATTTATTTATATATTTATTTTATTTTTATTTTATTTTTTTTTTTTTTTTGCTTTTTAGTTAACATTTGATGTTATCTTCTGGTCTGGATTGGGTGATCCCAATTTTTATTATTATTATTATTATTATTATTATTATTATTATTATTATTATTATTATTATTATTATTTACTTACTATTTAAGAGTGGTTCACATCAGTTTTAGCTGTGACAGCAAGTCTCCTCAAGTCTCCAGGACTCTTCTCAGTATTCTGACCGTTCTCAATAATGTTGTTATTTGGATAGTCCTTTGGTGACTGTACCAAAAGCACCAATCACGATTGGTATAATTGTCACTTTCATGTTCCATAGTTTTTCAATTCCCTACAAGATCGAGATACTTATCCTTCTTTTCACTTTCCTGCAGTTTTATTCAGTGGTCAATCGGTACAGCTAAGTCCATAATTTTACAAGTTCTCTTTTTTTCTTTCTTTTTTTCTTTCTTTTTTTTTTTTTTTTTTTTGTTGTTGATTATTATAAGGTCTGGTTTTCTGGCCGAGATTAGGTGATCCGTTTCTATGTCAATGTCTCATAGGAGTTTATGTGTGTCATTCTCTAGGACAGATGCTGGGTTCTGCATATACCATTTGTTCGTATGGTCAAAGTGAAATTTCTTGCACATCTCCCTGTGGATCACTTTGCCCACCCAATCGTGTCTAGTCTTATACTCCTTCAGTGCTAATTTGCTGCATTCACTTATTACGTGATTGATCGTTTTGTCTCTGTCACCACATAACCTACATTAGCTATTTTCTTGCCTCTTATCTATTCTCGCTTTAATATGATTGGTTCTTATGGCGTGCTATTAGGAGAGATTCTGTTTCTCTCTTAACGATTCCTTTTCTTAGCCACGTTCAGGTTATTTCGTGTGAGAATTTGCTTATTAGTCATTTAAAACACCCATAGAGTTGTTTTTCTTCCAGTTTTTGTTTTCTAGTTATTGTCATTTTGTTGGTCTTCGTGTTGTCAGTATTGTTTCTGGTGGCTGTAATCGGTCCTCCTTCGTACTTTTCTATGTAGTCCTCGATGCCTTGTATCGATGCGTCAACACTGTCTTCAGTGCTGGCAAGTCCTCTTCTTCCCTCCTTCCTTGATACATATAGTCTGTTAATGTCATCTCTGGGATGTAATGCCTTATGCATGGTCATTGGTCCATTTACTTAAGTTTTTCTCTGGTCCACTTCAATAATGGTCCCGAATATCTAAAGAAGAGTACAGCCCAGGTATTTATTCCTTTGATAAAGTTTGCACCAGATAGTTTCGTCTCAAGTAGCTTTCTGGTTATCCTGAGATATTCTTTCTTAATTTTTCCTTTCATCTCCATTTGTTTGATGGTGTCAGCTTCCAAGATGCCGAAGTATTTGTACGTTATCATTATCATTATTCATTTGAGAGTTTTTTCACACCAAGGTTAGCTGATGGTTTTCCCCTGGAGTTTGAGTGACAAGTCTCCCCAAGTCTCCAGGATTCTCCTCAGGTGTAGGGAAGGGCGCTACTCCTTTCCCTGGATTGCTCCACTTTACCCTTGATACGTACCTTATATTGCTGAGCGTTAAACAAGGAGGTATCAAGTACCATTTTTAAAGTCTTTGGTATGACGCTACCTGGGATTGAACGCCGGTCTCCTGTACCATTGGCGAACACTGTATAAGCCGGTTTAATAATAATATTAGTATTTAATTATAATTATTTTGTAAACATTTATAACTTAGTACAAATCATCTGTAGACTGTTATATGGTTTCAAGTCTAATATTTTGCTAATAATTGTATATCTTTAATTAACTATTTCTTTATAATATTACTAATTTACAAGAGTTTAAGTAATTATTCATATGTAAATATTTAATTGCTGATTAGTACACCGTTAAATGGTTTTAAGTATTCCTATCTAATATCTAATTTATAAGCAATTAAATGTAGTTTTCAATCATTTAAAATAGGTAAACACTTCATACTTAGTTGCAATATTGATGTTTAAAGAGCTAATGTATTATTGTAGTTCAAAGTAAACATCTAAAACAAATATATTTGACTCATAAATGTGACCTTAGCATGTGGGGGAAGGGGAGACGAATTAGAGTTCGATTTTTTTTTCAAAAAAGGACAAGCTATTTGCTAAAAATTTAAAAATCTTTTAAAAACTTTTTTTATGAATTAAGTGTAGTCTGAATTTTTTTTATAAATTAAGGGTAGTCTGAATTTTTAAAAAGGATCTATATTGATTTCTTTTTTGAATATCAAATAAAATAACGCATTTGTTGTGGTTTGCAATAAAAGTCTTGTTTAGAAAATATTTTGGTAAGTTTAATAAAGATTTATTTAAATGAGCGATAATGTAACTATTTAGAACGAATTTAACTAAATAAGGAGATAAGTTGAAAAAACTAGAGATTTGATAATATATAATTAGAAAAAATGCTTGATTAAAAAATCTTTCCGCATTGATTATTATGGATATTATATAACGTTTTAGAGAATTAATTTTTATTGCGGACTTTTGTCCTCATCTTGGTAGGTTTTTTTTTTGTTTTTTTTAATGACCCGAAGAAGGCCAGAGGTGAAATTTGGCCGAAACGTAGTGAAAAAAAATACCAAGATGAGGACGAAAGTCCACAATAAAAAATTAATTCTCAGATTAAGAAGCCTCATCTCAGAAGGATTCCCAATAAAGACAATAACATTTTAGAGATCTTTAAAATTAAAACTTATTTTAAATTGTGTTTTGCTAACGAGTTTCTGTCATCACCGATTTTGAAATTTTAGATACGTTCATAGATACGTTCTTTGATTGGTCTTCAAGTCTCATAACCCGTACATACGATCAAATATAAACCAACTTCAGTTTTCATTTGATTATTTTTCTTCTTCTAATAGATTATATTTTAGAAGAGTTTGTAACTGTTTAGATTCCAAAGTTGTTTAGATTACGTCATCACATTTGGGAAAGAACGCTATTAACGATCATTATTATCATCATGTCGTGCTGATAGCACGGATTTCCTTGACCCTCCTTCGCCATTCATCTCTATCGTCCATTGCTTCCGGTAGGTTTTCCCGGCTACATCCTGTGTCTCTACAGAGCTGTTGTAGATAAGTTCAAGCTGATCGTCCAACTCGCTTGCTCGTCTGTATGCAGGGGCCCATCGGAGAACATCGCTAATTAGTTCGTCCCTACTTCTCCAGCAGTGTCCCACATGTCTTGTCCGTCTTATTTGGATGGTTTTCGAGATGGGTGGTAGGTGGCCGTTCAGCTATTATTTTCTAGGATTAAAACGCTTAAAATCTTCTCATTTTTCGTTTTCATTTTTTGATAAGTGAAAAGTATTCAGGTGATACATTGCATTCCAACATCATCCTGTAGATGGTTTAACAAAAACAAAAAAACAAAAAAACATAAAACAAAACAAAAAACATTAAACGTTGGTATATTATCCTTTATTAGTAAATACATCCTCTAAATATTTCAGATTTTTCTGATATATATATATATATATATATATATATATATATATATATATATATATATATATATATATATATATATTTCATTAAGAAAAACAACAAACCGGTCACATTAGGATTATGAATTTATTTCCATTCTGTTATGTGTTTTAGAAAAATTCAAAAACACAAAAAAAATTAACAGGACTTCTTCAGATCCTATGGATAAAAAAAAAGGATCTGAAGAAGTCCTGTTAATTTTTTTCGTGTTTTTGAATTTTTCATAAACCCATAACAGGATGGAAATAAATTCATAATCCTAATGTGACCGGTTTGTTGTTTTTCTTAATGAAATTATTGCTCTGTAATGTCTGTTACATTGAGCTCTTTACCAGGAAAATTTAAATGTTCACTCTTGAATAGTTTTCTTGTCCTGCTGGAATTACTCCCAACTCCGGTTTAACTGGACCAAATAATATATATATATATATATATATATATATATATATATATATATATATATATATATATATATGTTTCAGTTTTTATATCAACATGGAGCATATTAGCTTTGAGTAAAATTTTTTTCTATCTGGCACCATTCTGCTCCATCTCAATCAACCTCTCATCCACCTAAATTTGTCTTGAAATTTTTTTTCTGATTACTTTAATCATTAAAAAAATTTCAATGAAAATATTTTAATGTTGAAAATTATCATCATTAACAATATTTTCAAAAATTGCTGTTTATATAATTTGTGATGATATCAGCGGAAAGAATTATTTAAACAAGTATGTGATATGTCTATTTTCTTATGTAATGATCTCATTAACAATGATGCAGAAAAGACATTTACAGAAACGCAATGGAAATGATTTTATTATAGAATACGTTATCATTTTTATTTAGTATAGAAGTGCAATTGAAATCTTTCTGTATTGAAATGTTTCGGATATAATTCTTTTATAGAAGATTCCCGATAATAATTTTTATTTTAGAATATATCAGAAATTCGATTTTATATATAAATGCAATAGAAATATCTTTATATAAAAAATGCTTAGAAAATAATTTTATTATAAAATGCAAAAGAAATATAATTTCACATATTAATGCGTTTGAAATATCTTCGTACCGAAATGCGTTGTCAATAAATTACATCAGAATTTTTTCTTCAAGAAATACATTAAAAAATGATTTTTTATTGAAATGTATTCGATATTGTTTGATTATAAAAATGTAATCGATATTATTTTAGTCTGAAAAGACAGTGAAAATAATTTGATCATAGAATGCTTTAGAAATTTTATTGCGTCTATAAATGAAATGGAAAATATTTTAGTGTAGAAATACATTAAATCTTATTCATTTTATCTTTGATGTTTTACATACACTTTAGGTGTTAGAAAAATATTACCTTGAATTGTTAGACGAAGCATTGTCAGTTATTTCTTTTTAATTCTAACTATTTTTAGCTTAATATTCTTTCAGTTTAATTTCTATTTACTAAAGGATATACACAAGACGGAACCTCCCTAGAGCAGGTTGACAAGTTCACCTACCTAGGAAGCAGTGTCTCATCAACCAAAAAAGACATCGACACGCGGCTAACGAAGACATGGACGGCTATCAATAAGCTATCGATCATATGGAAGTCAGACCTGACCGATAAAATGAAACACAGTTTCTTCCAAGCAGCGGTCGTGTCGATACTGCTATATGGATGCACGACTTGGACGCTAACAAAACGACTGGATAAAAAGCTAGACGGCAATTACTCAAGAATGCTGCGAGCAATATTGAACAAGTCCTGAATGCAACACCCCACAAAGCACAAACTATACGGCCACCTACCTCCCATCACGAAAGCTATCCAAGTTAGACGAACCAGACATGCAAGACACTACTGGAGAAGCAGCGACGAGCTCATAAGTGATGTACTCCTATGGACCCCCCAGATATGACCGAGCAAAAGCAGGACAACTAGCACGAACCTACAAACAGCAGCTATGTGAGGATACGGGAGGTAGCCCTGAGGACCTGCCAGAGGCGATGAACGATAGGGAGAAGTGGCGAGAGAGGGTAAGGGATATCCGTGCTGGCGGCACGACATGATGATGATGATGATGACTAAAGGATATAGAATGACAATTTGAATATTTACGATGGAAAGCAACTGAAATTTAACAAAGAAATTTGAACAGAATATTAATGACATTTGTGTAAAATTAAGAGCATTAAAAATCATTTAGATAATAAGCCATGATTCGTTTTGACACTTATCACAACAAAAATACCCTTAGAATGCTTCCATCAAATCATTTTAATTGGAAATTAAAAGGAAAGAAATATAGCAAATTTTAATGTATCTTTATATTGTATATGTTAATAAAATTGTCCTATGAATGTTTCTAAGTCATTTCAACAAATTTTGTGGCTCTGATTTCGAAGATACCATCCATTTTTATCCATCTTGTATCATTTTTGTGTGATGGAAATAATATATATCAGGAGATACCGATGGCCTGGTTCCTTCCACATTATGCAATGAAATGGAATGTCACTGTCTGAAGTTTAGAATAAAAACAAGTGGACTATTTTTTTGATTTGCAATATTATCTATTTTTATTTTGATTTGATGATTCATCAAATTTTGCAGAATTTAATATTTTTGTGTCGTTTAATAATATCTGAGATGAGGCAATGAATTTGAGTATTGTTGTAATCTTTTTTTCTTTTTTTCGGGGTATGACAATGTCATACACTTTATTTCAACCTGTCGACGGGAAAATCACTTAAAATAAACACTATGAGGTTTATTAAAATTCTGAAAATTATTTAAACAATTTTTGAAACGTCTTGCCAAATTTTAGCCCTTTTCTCTTATTTCAATGATTCTTCGTCCGATATTTCAGGGATATTGTTTTACTCCCTATATAATGGACTCGCCCTCCTCCATAAATACACGTCAACGGAGAGCCAGAGGAGCTGACGAAACCCACGTAACACAATCACGTGTGATACCATCTACGTAGTAGACGGAAAGTCACTACCCGACTGCAGTCTAAGCTTCCTATTAACTAACTACTATTTAACCTGGTTCACTGGTAACTTGTTTCTGTTACTTGAATATATATGCTTTTTCTGTCAACCTTTATGTGTTCCCCGTGTCTTTCTTTTGCCAGCATCCCAACATAAATATATATTATGACTCTAGCCTGAGTAACTTTACAGTTTTTTGTCTCCAAATATTTGTTGGGCTGTTGTTTTCAAGTCCATGATATCCTGATGAAATTTTTCACTTTATTCATCACTCTGTGACAGAGAGAGCCCCCCCCCCCCGCGCCAGGTGGATTTATTAATCAACGGTTCTAAGGGATTGGAATGAGTTTACTAATAATTCTAGAAATAAGTTTGTTTTTTTTTTAATACAGAGAATAGGAAAAGGAATTTCCTATTTTATTTCTATCTTTATTTGTATATCCTTTTGGAATAATGTTTCTGGTGTTGAGTTTGTAAGTTAGGTAAGTTGATGGTTCAGAGTAGTGGATGGATGGGTTCGTTAATTAAATCCTATGATAAATGGTGAATATGATTTTGGGTGGTCTGAGGACGAAATCCAGACCTATGGTTCGAGACAAGATAAATCGGTTTTGCCTGACTCAAGTGGTCGCTGCGGAAAACTCAGCGGAGAATCCAAATTCATTTTTAGTACCACTTGAAAAGCAGTCACCTGCAGAGTTTCAAAGATTATATGCAAATGCATGGTGGTCCAAAGCGATTAACATATTATAATTCATAGGCGGGGCCAAAAGTTGTCGATACTCCGCCTTACTCTATGTAAGCAGTCGGCAGAGAAGACCAAAGGAAGTCCAGTCCGAAGCAGCAGAGAGAGAGAGAGAGAGAGAGTCAGTTCGAAGCAGCGGTTAGAAAGAGACCGACATTTTTCGGTGGTCAAAGATAGACATTTTTCGGCAGAAGAGAACCGCAGGGTCCTGAGGGAAGACAGACATTTCGAGCGGTCAGACAGAAACGCCGAATGCTGCGAAAACGTCTTGTAGAATCTTGCTAGTCCGATCAGAACCAAGAGATGGAAATAGAATCTTTGCGAATCCAGATAATTTTGTCAACAAAGCCGTGAAAACAAACCTTTAAGTTAATATGTCTGTAACAAAGATCTGTAGTTGTCTCCCTTTACCGTATAGATAGATCAGATTCATTCTGCCTTTTCTTTCTCTCTGTCACTTCCATCAGAACGAGTGAATCTCGTGTAACATTTTTTGAACGCTACGCATTTATGCAATTTTTTTTGTGGCGAGATAAAAACAATAGCCTTAAAAATGTTTTATCATACAAGAATCAAAAGTGTTGCTTGTCTCTTTTTGTGTTCTTGTGGTTGCGACAAGAACTATTTTCTTCATAAATAGCGATTCCTTTCGGCGTGGAGCCCAGCCTAATCAACTCCCACTATTGGACCGTTCTGAGGGGACTAGAACACCGCTGCTCGGATTAAGAATTCACAACGTGGCGAATAGTGGGGGTTCCTTCAGCCCAACAAAGGGAGCCTGTGTGATTTTATTTCGGCGAAAATTACCAGAGTTGACGTGATACAGCAGCCGGCGGTTGAGTTCTACGTCAGACTCACCGCTCCAAGATTTTCAAGGAAAAAATTCAAATTCAAATCCATAACTTTAATTCTGAGATTCATATTGCAATCCATCTCTTTAAATGAAACCAACAAATGTATTTTGGTTTCTTCTTGTTTATTAAGAAGTTAGAAATTATCTCTTTAAATATTTGTTACCTGTGCCTCTCCTTCCAGGTCGTTTATCACACGATCAACCAAAATCAAATAAAATTATCTGAAATAATCAAAACATTTTTCAATGTTGACCTGAGTAGTAGAAGTTGTAGTAGTAGTCGTAGTAGTAGTAAGTGACTAATTTAAACGGCATATCAACCCATCTCGGGGCATTTTATGACTAGAGATAAAATTGTGTGGTTGGTTAGTTGGTTGAATTTAATGGCATATCAATCCTTGTTGGTTATTTAATGCCAATAAACGGCTGCCACTCGCGTAATGCAAAGCTCTTCATATAAATTGAGCGCTCTATCATCCGGTAAGGCAAAATGTAAACAAACGAAAGCAACTACATATTGCCTAATAATTCCCGAGCTGACGTATGTCGACTGATGACTGAGCGGTATGATACTAAACCTAACGTAAAGCTGGGTAGGTTTCAATTCCAGCTTGAAGCGTCCTACGTGTCTAACCACACTGGTGAGTTGTGATACAATGAAACAGTCTGTCTGTGGCTGACAATATATGTATATATATATATATATATATAATTTGTAACTGAATGTTTTGTAGGTAACATCTTTAAATGAGCTAGAATTCATTTCTTCGCACATAATAAAAATGGTTTATATATCGGTGTTTATTGTTTGCACACAGTTAAATAGTTTCATGCATCAGTATTTAATACCAATTCAATTTAATATCAATTACTTGTCAGCACAGTTACATGATTTCAAGCATAGAAAATGATCAAACAATTCTATTTGACTCATAGATTGGATTATAACAGGTACTTCAACTCTGGGTCAAAGTGGACCTAGGAGTAATGGCAATAAAAAGGTACTCTACATTTCCCAAAGCTCCAGGACTGGAGCCTCACCATCAGAAGCAGTTTAGTGTCATATATCTGGACACTCATTGGGTGGGAGGGGTTTTACCCCTCTGCCGATATGCCGTCGGCGTATTCAACAGACTGGGCATGTTATATAACATATGACATGGTTCGTCCCTAGTGACCCTGCGTGCTTTGACAAGCAGTCACATTTTGATTTGTAAACAGGAAGATGATAGTGCGTCAGGGCACTCAGGTCGAACAGATGTGTAACCGGAAGGAGACCACGTGATGAGAACCACGCAGTCAGATTTAGACAGAGGCAGAGAATCGGAGTCGAGCAAGGGACACGCAGCCGATAAGAGGTCGTCTCTGACGAGCTTGCAAGGTGGGTGAAAGCGTTGGCACCCCTGGCTCCCGGTAGAAGATCTGGGAAGAAGAAGTCCTCTCTCTGAGTATATGTCTCTCTATCTATCTCTCAACTAACGTAGGTCCTTTAGAGAATAAAATGAGAGATAATTTTTTATAAGTAAGTGTTTCGTTCGTCATTATCTTTGATTATGTCTCCGCTTGTATTTGTATTACGACTATACAACAGGCAGTAGAGGTTAGGGAATCACGTTCAATATACATTCATATTTACTTTTTTGTGTGTTGTTTCGTAAAAGATTTTCTTTTACTTTGCACACGTTCCTATCAAAGACAACTGATTTTCAAACAGATTTAATTGGCCCATAGATGGGATCCTCATTTGTAATATCACTGAGTGGACCTGGAAGTAATGGCAATAAAGAATCAATCCACACTTCCCAGGTCTCCAAAACTAGAACCTCACCATCAGATGCAGTTTTGTGTCATACACAAGACACCCTTTTTTGAGGGTGGGGCTTTACTCTTCTGCAGGAAATTTAATCAGTTTATTCTAATACCAATCCACGGGGCGTAGAAGTGTTTATTGTCTTTGATTTTCCATTAGATGAACCATTGTCAATATTTTTTTCATTTCAAACATTTTTTTACTATTTCGTCTTAATTTCTGTTTACTAAACGTCTCAGGACGACGGTTTGAGTATTTGTGATGAGAAGCAAATGAAATTAAGATGAAAAAAATACAAATGAAAATGTCATATAAATTGAAAAATACCAATTGTTTTTGCATATTTACTTGTCAAATCTTATTTTATGCTTCCTTGAACAACGGATGTTTTACAGCCGTGAAAAAGGGAATTCAGATTTTTTTTTCTTCAAAGCAATTATATTTTTTTTCTTAAGAAATGACATTTTTCGGAAAACCTCGATCAGAGATCATCTCGGTTTCCGACAGCGTTGATGAAATGTGTTTCGTTTTGGCTTGTTCCATACTGTGAAAAAGTTTATTTTAAATGAAGCGGTTAAAAAAATGGCTGCCCATTTGAATTTCAAAACGGCAGGACTCCAGAAAAAATTCAAAGAAGCAGCCAAAAGCTCTTGTTTTCATTGTTTTTCATTTGTTGTTTTTTCTTTTCTTTTCTTTTGTTTTTTCTTTTTGCTTTGTTTTGTTTTTCTTAATTATTATACTATAAAATAAGGGTTTTATTAATAAAAAAAAAGATTAATGTCCGTATTATTACCACCTTTCATACGACGGTATTTAAAATGGAAAAAATATTGAAATAAACTCTGTTGTCTCCTCTTTAAATAACTATTCATTCATAAGTGTATAACTTATATACGTAAATTTAAATATATATGTACCCATAGACAGAAGAAATTTATCATTAATAAATGTGTATAGATATTTGTTTAAAAACACAGGAAATTTAATTCGGATCAGTTATTTAATCATAAAGTCAGCATTTCTGAAGGAAAGTGTATCTTGAATTTGTATGCGTTTTAAACAAAAAAAGTATTAAACAATCTAAAACATCTCTTATCATTTATAAAGAGATATGCTAAGCTTTGTTAAATTCCTAGACGAAACTGTGTTTCACTCAGCGCTAATACTCATGGGTGGGACAAAACTCTGTCTCTTCTATACGCAGCTATGGGTAAATTGTAGGGCAGGCTGGGTTCTTTATCTTTGTTACGGCAACCGATTTAGGAGAAGGAAAACTCTGAATTCAAACCAGCTGTATTCTGCTTAAAAAATGATCTCGTGTTGCATCAGGCGGAGAAGTTAGATGAATAAATACAAAGGTTTGCTTAGTATGGCCAACAAGCATCAGAATGGAGTGAGTGAGTGAGTGGAGTTAAAGAAAGAATGAATGAGTGAGTGAGTGAGTTAAACGAAGAATGAGCTGGTGTGTGAGTGAGTGAGTGAGTGAGTTAAAGAAAGAGAGAGTGAATGAGTGAGTGAGAGAGTGAGTTAAACGAAGAATGGGCTGGTGTGTGAGTGAGTGAGTGAGTTAAAGAAAGAGAGAGTGAATAAGTGAGTGAGTGAGTGAGTGAGTGAGTGAGTGAGTTAAACGAAGAATGAGCTGGTGTGTGAGTGAGTGAGTGAGTTAAAGAAAGAGAGAGTGAATGAGTGAGTGAGTGGAGTTAAAGAAAGAGTGAGTGACTGAGTGAGTGAGTGAGTGAGTGAAAGAAAGAGTGACTGAGTGAGTGAGTTAAAGAATGATTGATTGATTGATTGATTGATTGGTTGAGTGAGTGAGGTAAAGAGTGAGTGAGTGAGTGAGTGAGTGAGTGAGTGGAGTTAAAGAAAGAATGAATGAGTGAGTGAGTGAGTTAAACAAAGAATGAGCTGGTGTACGAGTGAATGAGTGAGTGAGTGGAGTTAAAGAAAGAATGACTGAGTGAGTGAGTGAAAGAAAGAGTGAGTGAGTGAGTGAGTGAGAGAAAGAATGATTGATTGATTGAGTGAGTTAAAGAAAGAAAGAGTGAGTGAGTGAGTGAGTGAGTTAAAGAGAGAGAGTGAGTGAATGAGTGAGTGGGTTAAAGAAAAGAATGATTGATTGATTGAGTGAGTGAGTGAGTGAAAGAGAGTGTGATTTGGTGAATGAAGGAAGGTGATATTTTAAAAAAGAATTATTTAATGAGTGAGTGAGTCAAAGAAAATATGAGGGAATCAAAGACAGAGTGAATGAGTGAGTGAGATGAAGAAAGAATGATTTTGTTAATGAGTGAGTGAGATAAAAAATAAAACGAATGAATGTAAGTGAGTAAATTAACGAATGATTTTGAGAGTGAGTGAGTGAATGAGTTAAAGAAAGAATGTGAGGGTGAGTGAATGAATGAGTGAATTGAAGAAAGTCTGATTCTGAGTGAATGAATGAGAGAGGGTGTGTATTAAAGAAATAAAGATTTAGCGAGTCTGTTAAAATGATTTAGTGAGTGGATGAGTGAGTGGATTCAAGAAAGAGTGATTGACTTTTCTAAACAATGATTCCCAAGCTTTTCCAATTCAGTGAAAAAAAAAAAAATCAAAAACAATTTGAAGTTTCTTCTCCATTGAAGAAAGAATTTATTGCTGCTTTTCTTATCTTAAAAAAAGCACACGATATTTTTTTCATCTTTTGTTACATAAAAATACAGAGTTTAAAAAAAAAATTATATTACAACATTTTTTTTTCATCTTTGGTGGCAGTTTTGTTCTTATTTTTCTTCATAATTTTTTTAAAAATACGACTATCACATAGTAAGAAGTCATCTTGAAAAGAATCGGCCAAGAAGTAATTTTTGTTGGACTGGAAAGTTTTAAAAATTACTGGTGTATGTAAAAAAAAAAGAAAGGATAGCGAAAAAATTGATCAATACCTGGACTTTGCCTGAGAACTAAAAAGCCATGGAACATGAAGGTGAGAGAGATACCCAACTTATATGAAGCACTTAGAAGGATACCTAAGAAGCTAGAAAAGAAAACTGAAGAAATCCGAGGAAGAATCAAAATTCTTCAAACCACAGCATTACTGAGATCAACCAGAATACTTAGGAGAGTCCTGGAGAGCTGGGAAGACTTACTCTCTGTAGACTTCAGGGAAAATCACCATTTACAACAAGTCTGAAAATCTCGCAAAGTGTTAGATAATAATAAACGAATAGTAAGCGAATGAAGTACAAAAGAACTACAAGACCAGGCACGACTGAGTGGGAAAGATGATCCAATGGGAATTGTGCAAAAAATTAAAATTTGACCATGCTAACAAATGGTATATACCCAAACCCGAAATCGCCTCAGAGACTGAGACACATAACATTCTCTGCGATTTGAGATACAAACGGATTAACTAATCCAGACCAGAAAATCAAACCGCGTATTAAAATGAAAAAAGAATTCTTTGTCTAGTGGACTTTGCCAATCCTGCAAACCAAAGAGTGAAAATAAAAAAAAAAACAAAAACAGAAACAAAGATGTGAACGTCGCCAAAACTAAAAAAAAAAAAAGCCGTCGAACATGAAGGTGACGGTGATACCAATCGTAGTTGGTGCACTTGGAACGGTCTCAAAAGGTTTGAAGAAAATACTGGAGGGATTGAAAATCAAAGGAAGAATCGGGACCACCCTGACCACAACATTGCTGAGATTGGCTAGAATACTGAGAAGAGTCCTGGAGATCTAAGGAAACTTGCTCTGATGAAAGACTCAGTTTAAAAAAACTCGCAAGGAGTAAGATAATAATATGCGTTATGAAAAAAAAAAGAGGATGAGGACTCGCCAGTAATGAAAATTGCGTAGATGCAAGAATCTTGGGATTCAATGAACATAGAAAAAAGAGCGAAGAAAGACTGAATAAAACAACCAATATCAGCAAAATCAACAGAAATAACGATAAACAGGAAAACAACAATAAAAAATTCTCGGAAACAAAAATAGTTGCTGGGTTGGTTAGTTGCTTAGGTTTTATGGTATATCAACTCATGTAGGCAATTTAATGCCAAATCCTGTTAATATATATATATATATATATATACACGAGGATCATTAAATAAGTTTCTAGACTTTTTTCGTATGGGCACTTTTATTCAGGGAGGTTGAGCAACTGTCTTGATGCCCATCTTGGTCAAATAGTCTGTGACAAGGATGGAGTTGTTGATTGGTTCATTGTACTAGTGGAAATGCCACTAATTCGATTTGAAGAGAGCTGGCCTCTTCCCTAGGAATCTCTTCCTGAACTCCCTTAAAACCTCAACATAGTAACCCTAACCCTTTGGCCAATCAAGTCTGGTGTATTGACTTCCTTACTCCTTCCACACCTCTCATCATCCCTAACAGACTCCCTACCTTACTTGAATCTCTTATGCCACTCAAAAACTGATGCTCGATTCATGCAAGATGGTCGAAAAGCAGTCTGAAGTATTCCACACGTTTCTTTGGCATTTTTTCCAAGTTTAAACAGAATTTTATTGCATATCGTTCTTCTAAAGTGTCCTCACGTCCAGATTGCATTTTTGAAATTCACTAGCTATGACACTCAGGTTTTAGTAGGGTGTATTCCAATTGCTGCTGTAGCTGTTCATTAGAACCTGAAAATATAAAAATTGCTCAGTCATCTCATAAAATGTATAGCAATAACATAGTGAATTTTCAAGAGTTTGCGACAATTTTAAATGCCTGCACAAAAAAGTCTGGTAACTTATTGAATGCACCACGTATGTATATATATATATATATAATTTGTAAAGGAATACTGACATTTTAAACTAGCCAGAGCTCATTTGTTTGCACACAGTAAAGTGGTTTCAAGTATTGCTATCAAACATTAATAGTTTTATTTGCACACAGCTAAATGGTTGCAAGTATTGCTATGCAACATTAACATTCAATTTAGCGTAAGTCATTTGTTTGCACACAGTTAAGCAGTTCTATTTGACCCATGTCTGGTTCGTCTAACTTGGATAGTTTTCGTGATGGGTGGTAGGTGGCCGTACAGCTGCTTCTTTGTGGATGGCTGCCTCCAGGACTCGTTCAATATTGCTTGCAGCTTTTGACATGGAGGCCTATGCCAGCAGCTGCTCGTTCCAGACTATGTAGCAGGGTTTCGGGTTGGGCGGGAGTATTTGCCAAAAGTGCTATGTCATCGGCGGAGTCCACGTCCGTAATTGTTTATCTAAGTTAGACGAACCAGACATGCAGGACACTGCTTGAGAAGTGGGACGAACTCATAATCGACATACTTCTAAAAGATGCAATTATTCCTGTAATTATTCAGCTTTGATTCACAGATATTTTCTACGATATTTTTTATAATATTTTCTATACTTTGCTCAAGTATTGTTTTATATGATATATATATATCTTTTTTAATTTTGTTCAAACATTTTCACTTTTAACATTAATTTTTATATTCTGCCCAATAGAGTTTATGGCCTAGTCGGTCGGGGCCGTAGAATATACCGACAGCATCTCTGCAGAGGGGTAAGATTCCCCTAACAAGTGTCCAGGATATGACACAAAACAATCTAATGGAGAAGTTCCTGCAATGTTGGTGCTTTGAGGAATGCAGAGTACCCCTTCATTGACATCGCTCCACTCTGGCCCGGAGTGATAGCACCAGATAAGGTCCTCTCAAATATGACTGGGTTTTTTTTTGGCATTTAAACTATATGCAAACTAAGATATTCTAAATTGAATTATCAGAAATAGAACTGTTTTTTCATGTAACTGTGTGTAAACAAAGGACTAATGTTTAATTGGGTTGTTAATGATACTTAGCAATACTTGGGACCATTTAAATATGTTGACTTTTGCTAAATTGAATTGTTAGAAGTAAAACGGTTGGATCATTTAACTGTGTGTATCTACAAAATGTGTTAACAAATGTATTTAATATACATGTAAAAACAAATGTATTTAATTCATATGTAAAAACAGAATTTGGCATTAAATAACCAGCAATTGTTGATATGCCATAAAACGAAACGAAATCAATTCAAATCGAATTTAAGAATATTTTTTATGCATAAGTCCTTTGAGGAATGTAAATCAGAATACACATATTTAAACGTTTGTTTTGTTTGTTTTGTTTTACGGCACATCAACCTCATCGGTCATTTAATGCCGAATCAAGTTAAAGAAAATCAGTCTGAAAAGAAATTCAAAGGAGAGGTGTTAGGAATTAATGATAAACTTTAGATAATTAGTTGGTTATTTGATTTGTTTTGTTTTTGTTTTTTTGTTTTTTATTAGGAGTTTATTTGTAGGGAATCATAATCATAAAAACAACAACTGTGGAACAGGTTGGGGAAGGGATCAGTTTGTTAGGATATATCTAGTAAAGAAATGGTTTATAGAGGTAATTCGGTCTTATTGTAAATTTCTTTAGATTTTTGTGTATAGCCTCACTGTTTTTAGAAATGATATCACATTATTTATTTCAGGGTTTTGGAACAGTGTTTTTTAACATACATACGTATAAAAAGGAGTTGAGAAAGAGTTTTGAATTTTTATTCATAATTTTAAAATTAATCAGTTCAATTTTGAGTAGAATTTTTCTCTCTCATTTCGTTCTATGGGAAATGTATTTACGATCGATCTAAATACGCCTGTTCATTTTCAAAATTCCTCTGTAACTGTTTTTCTCATCCTATATCTTTGGTACAAGTCCATGAGGGAGATTAAATATTGTATCTTATTTTTCTGCCCATTGGCCTAGTGGGTAATGAGTTCGCCAATGGTCCGGGAGATCGGGGTTCAATCCAAGGTCGAGTCATACCAAAGACTCAAAAATGGTACTTGATGTCTCCTTGCTTAACCCTTTACATTATAAGGTAGGGAACGGGGGTAAAGTGGAGCAATCCAGGGAAAGGAGTAGCACCCTCCCCAACACCTCGGTCTAATAGCTAATGAAAAGGGAATCTTCTGGTTACCCTCGACTAAAGGGAGACAACTTTACTTACACATACATACATACGTAAATTACTACCGGACATTGGCATGATGGTTAGAGTGTTCGCCAATAGCCCGGGACATCTGGGTTCAATCCCAGGTCGAGTCATACCAAAGACTCAAAAATGGTACTTGATGCCTCCTTGCTTAACACTCACAATTATAAGGTAGGGATCAAGGGTAAAGTGGAGCAATTCAGCGAAAGGAGTAGCGCCCCCCCTTACATCTTGGTGTAGAAGTTATCGAAAAGGGAGCCTTCGGGTCACCCTCGACTAAGGTCGCCAACTTTACTTACATACATACAAAAATATCTCAAATGTCTTATATGGGAAGTTGAGGTATCTGGAAGGATAGAGTTTTACCCCGACGCCATGCCCGAATAATATTTGTGACTTGTCTAACATAAAACTGCAATATTAAATACAAGGCGGTTTTAGATATGATCAAATACTGTAAATGATTCGTAAATAGGAACAAAAAAGTGGTAGAAAAACAAAAGAGAGTCCTGTGAATCCATCGTCGGTATTTTTACTTGACATAGGAAGGTCACATCTTATCGGCAAAAAGTTCGAGTCTTCTGATATTCTACATCTTTCATAAACATTCACACATGCAGCATATACACAGACACACACACACAATATATATATATATAAATGATGATGCTCCCTTTTCCATAGCTACTACACCGACATGTAGGGGACGGTGCTACTCTTTTCCTTGGATTGCTCCACTTTTCCCTTGATCCTTACAATGCTGGGTTTTAAGCAAGGTAGCATCAAGTACCATTTTTTGAGTCTTTGGTATGACTCGACCTGTGATTGAACCCAGGTCTCCCGGGCCATTGGCGAACACTCTAACCATTATGCCAATATCCGGTTATATATATATATATATTAGATAAAACCTTGTGACACCAAGCATGTTTTACCGACCGAGATTCTTTATATATATATATATATATATATATATATATATATATATATATATATATATATATATATATATATACACGACCCATATAAAATATGAACCTTAAATCCTGTGGTGTACGGGACGTTGTTAGCGCGGGTAATAATTGACGGTAAGTTTACCCCTGCCTTGGTAATAACACATACTTTCTTTTATATATATATATATATATATATATATATATATATATGTGTGTGTGTGTGTGTGTGTGTGTGTGTGTGTGTGTGTGTGTGTGTGTGTGTGTGTGTGTGAAACGGAGATATAGATAGATATAAAAAAAAGAGGAAGAGAGACAGAAAGAGTGAGTGAGAGATGTGAAAATACTGAAGATAGAGATATATGAAGTAACATAGATAGATAGATAGATATGAACTAAAATAGATAGATAGATACATACATACATACATACCACATCAATGCAGAATTTTGTTTGGTCTTTTCTTCTCTTCTCTTCTCTTCTCTTCTCTTTCATCCGGTTTCCACCCCCACATATGCATGTCTATAAACACACACACACACACACGCATACACACACAAACACAGAGTGCCCAGAATTGTGTTCAAACATTTTTCTGCAAAGGTCTAATCACAATGCTTAAAACCTTCCTACTTTTTCTTCCCCATACCCCTACTCTTGTCAATGTTTCTGGTGCGGCACCGGAAGTTACTTTTCACAAACACAGTAGAAACAATCCAAAATCCTCCCACCGGCTTTTATTGTAAACGAACAGCGTTTATATTTTTTACCCCACATCCAACACTCGTTTTTTTTTTCTCTCCATTCACCATTTATTTCTTCATATTTTTCTTATAACTAAACTATTCTTCTCTTCCTTTTAATCTTTTTTTTCTTTTACGAAAAAAAAACTGATTTCTTTTTCCGTTCTCAGCTCAAACGGACTTTGCAGTCCAGTTTTTCACAAAAGAAAATTTTCAGAACGAGGCTTAAAAGCACTTAAATCGGAAAGAAAAAATCCATTTTTTTCTTTCTCTACCTTTAAGAAAAGGAAGAATGTTTTTTTATATGTATATAAAAAAAGAGAAAAAATGGATAAAAGAAATGGAAATTTTAAAAGGATGTACGGTGTTGACAAACAAAAAAGAACAAGAAAACGAAAATAGGAAAAAAGCAAATAAGAAAGAACACGGAAAAATAAACAAAAGAAATTTTAAAAAAATGAAAGAATTCTAGAAAAACAATTAAAAATAAAGGAAAAAATACAAACTAAGATGCCTAATAGTAGATACAAGATAAAACTATTGTGACAAACTTCAGGGTCTTTCTCAACCGGGTGTCTTTATATTTTTCTATTGTACTAAGCCAAATATAGTAAATATTAACGAAAGAAAGAATGAAAGAAAGACTATATAAAAAGGAGAACGATAATACTACGAAATAGAAAGATAATTCTTAGAAAGAAAGAAAGAAAGAAAGAAAGAAAGAAAGAAAGAAAGAAAGAACGATGATACATAAAAAAAATAAAACTAAAAAAAGGAAAGGAAGAAGGTAATATTAAAAGAAAGAAAGAAAGAAAGAAAGAAAGAACGAAAGAAAGATAATGCTCTATGAAAAACTATTTAAAAAAGAATAATACTACAAAACAAAGATAATACTACAAAGAAGAAAAAAGGGGAAAGATGATTATACAAAAGAAAGAAAGAAAGAAAGAAAGAAAGAAAGAAAGAAAGAACAATTTGATGATAGTAAAAGAACAATTTAACAAAAATAACAAAATATAATTTAATAATAGAAAGAAAGAAAGAAAGAAAGAAAGAAAGAAAGAACGATGATATAACAAAAATAAGATAATACTAAAAAAAGAAAGGAAGAATGTAATATTAAAAGAAAGAAAGAAAGAAAGAAAGAAAGAAAGAAAGAAAGAAAGAAAGAAAGAAAGATGATGCTATAAAAAAAACTATGAAAAAGCATGATAATACAACAAAAGAAAGATAATACTATAAATAAGAAAAAAGGGGAAAGATAATTATATAAAAGAAAGAAAGAAAGAAAGAACAATTTGATGATCGTAAAAGAACAATTACAAAAGTAACAAAAATGATTTAATAATAGAAAGAAAGAAAGAAAGAAAGAAAGAAAGAAAGAAAATGCTTTAAAAATAGCTACAAAAAAGAAGGATAATACTACAATAAAGAAAAAAGGGAAAGATGATTATACAAAAGAAAGAAAGAAAGAAAGAAAGAAAGAAAGAAAGAAAGAAAGATGATACTACAAAAAAGATAATACTAAAAAAAGGAAAGGAAGAAGAAATGAAAGGTAATATTAAAAGAAAGAAAGAAAGAAAGAAAGAAAGAAAGAAAGAAGATCTAATAGTATGAAAATAAGAAAAAAGAAAGAAAGAAATTGAACAAATCAAGTGGGAGAAAACAGTAAGTAAATAATCTGGAAGTGGAAATGTGTCATCGAATAAAAATATACAATTGAAAAAAGGAAGGCCAATCCTTAAACAAAGAAGCAATCGAACTAAAAATAAATAAGGGTACTATTTTGGCTGATACAAGAAGTGAGAGAAAAGTTTCAAAACTCTCAGTACTGGTTAAAATAAATGAATAAATAAATAGATAAATAAATAAATAAATTTCCTTTGTTTATTTATTATCCGAGTTGATTGCCTTAATTCGTTAAAGGGATGACCTATTTCACCAACCCCACATTTTATTTTCTATTAACCGATTTTTTTTTTTTTTGCTTTGTTTTTAGGTTGTTGTTTTTTTCTTTTTCTAACAGCCATTTTGTTTTGTTGTTAAAACTTCCCTAAAAGCTTCTTAAAATATAAAAATGTCGAACTTCTTAATCGGAAGACGAGTTTTATACCTCTTCGAAATTTCCTAAACGTTTATTTATTTATTCATTTATTGTTTAGTGTTTCGAAAGTAAGCCACAACCACAAATAGTAACTGAGTACAAACATTTCAATAATAACCCACCCCCACCCCGACTCCACCCTGAAGGCAAAGAAAAAGAAGGGTAAAAAATACACGTTGAGAAGTGAAGGATAGGAAGATGATGAAAGGAGAGAAGGATTAGGTTAACTACACAGGGAGTGTATCGATAACATCGAATCGGTAAAGAGACCCGTAGGTTTTAGAATAATTAGGAATATCTGTAATAGCCAATAACACAATTCCGTGAATTGCTATTTTTTTTACCTCTGAAAACACATAAAATAAAATGCTGTCAATGATATTTAAAAAAGACATTATCAATCCATGAGTTATTCAAACTATTGCTCTCTCTCTCTCTCTCTCTCTCTCTCTCTCTCTCTCTCTCTCTCTCTCTGTGCGTACTTGGGATAATCTACGTAATCCAATTTCGAATAAGTCAAATTATGTTTACCTATCGATCATGTTGTTGAGGAAAGCATGAAACTTCACCTCCCTACACCTTATCTCAGCCTCTGATATCGTAGTAAAACGTCTCATCATAAACATGCTGTTTGTTGACGGAGAAGAGAGTGGATGAGTGAACATTTAAATAAGATATATTTCTTGTTATAACAATTTTTCGAACGATCCGTTCTATAGCCTTCTGGCTCAGAGTGGTAGCACCTGATAGGGTCCTATCTATGGGTCAAATAGAACTGAACTGTGTACTTATGTTAAACTGAATTGTTTGAAATAGTACTGTTTTTACATTTAAATGTGTGTAAACAAAAAACTGTACTTATGCTAAACTGAATTGCTTAAAATAGAACTGATTGATTTGGCATTAATAACCTACAATGGTTGAAATGCCGTAAAACCAAACCAAACCAAACCAAACCTATTCATACTCACAACATTACGACTTGACTGTTCTACAACCTTCTTCAAGTATATATTTTGCTGTAAAAAAGAGAGATCCAGAAGAATGAATCGACCGAAACGTTAGAAAAAGGATATTTTTTGTTTGTAGGATATGATTGACAGTAAAGAGAGAAAAGAACAATCCTACATCTCTTTTCATTAGTGCCGAAAATATTTTATTGTTGTATACGTCTCTGTCACGATTGACCAAAAAACCAACCGTTAAATACTTCAACTGCCGGCGTATGTCAGATTGTTATGAGAAAATATCTTTTTAAAGTGTTCACTCATCCACTCTCTTCTCCGTCAACAAGCGTGGCATGTTTATGATGAGACGTTTTACCAAGATATCTAGCGATGAAATAAGGTGCAGGGAGGTGTAGTTTCATGTCTTCCTCAAGCACATGATCGATAAGTAAACATAATTTAACTTATTCGAAATTGGATTTGGTAGACTATCCTAATTTTAAAATGGACGTCAACGAAATAATTAATCTCTTATTTGATTCGTTAGCTGAAACAGCAATACATTATATATAAATACATGACCACTCACGGTTTATGATAATCTAACACCAATAGATATAAGAATATGAGAATAATTGTGCAAATGGACCTAATGAATATGTTTTTTTTATGGAATATCAACCTTCGTGGGTTATTTAATCCCAAAGCCATGCTTGTAGAATAGTAGTTATAAATATACGTAAGAAATAAACAAATTGGCCTTATAGACATGCCAACCCAGTCGGCTGGGGCTGCAGAATAAACCGACTGCATCTATCCAGAGGGGTAAGACCTTCCTATCGAGTGTTCTGGATATTAAAAAAACTGACTGTAGAGCTCCAATTCTGAAGCTTTGTGGGGTACCTCTTCATTGCCATTACTCCTAGGTCCACTCTAACTCAGACTAGTAGTTTGGTTTGGTTAGGGTTAATTTTATGGCATATCAACCACTGTAGATTATTCTATGCCAAATCCTGTTTATATATATCTATATCAAATATATGATTATTAAACAAATTTTGTTAATAACATTTTTAAACGACCATGAGTTCATTTTTTGCAGATAGTCAAATGGCTTCAAGTATTGCAATCAAATACGAATAATTCTATATACTCTTGATCATTTGTTTTCACACAGTTAAATTGTTTTAAGTATTGCTATTCATCACTAATTATTCTATTCAACATTACTCATTCATTTGAACGCAGTTCGATGGTTCCAAGTGTCGCTATGTATCACTAACAATTCAATTAAACATTGGTCATTTGTTTATACACAGTTAAATGTAAAACAGTTTTATTTGTAACAATTAAATTTAGCATAAGTCATTAGTTGGCACTTAGTTTAAATTTCAAACTGTTCTATTTGACCTACAGATAAGACCCTTTCAGGTGCCACCACTTCGGGCCAGAGTGGCAACGAAGGGGTACTCTGCATTCCCTAGAATAGTAGTACCTATTTGAGTCCCATCTATGGATCAAATAGAACTGTTTGACATTTAAACTGAGTGCCAACTAATGACTTATGCTAAATTGAATACTTAGAAATAGGACTGTTTAATCATTTACCATACTAGGAACCATTTAACTCTGTACAACCAAATAACTGATATCAAATTGAATTATTAGTATTAGAAAGCATAGCTTGAAACTATTTAACTGTGTTCAAATAGAATTATAAGTGTTTGATAGCAGTACTTGAAACCTTTTATCTGTGTACAAATAAATGAGCTCTGGTTCATTTAAAAATAATGTTACCTACAAACTATACGTTTACAAATTATATATATATATATATATATATATATATATATATATATATATATATATATCCAGTCTGAGCCCGAAGACAATGGGTATGGATTATTCGCGTCTAGAATATGTGTGGAATTTTATATAAATCTATGGGAGTGCTCGATGTATGGCTATTTTTATATATTCCTCACCCAGGTTTATATAACAAAACTCACATACATGTATTGTATATATATATATATATATATATATAATTTGGCATTAAATAACCTATATGGGTTGCAATGCCATAAAATACAACCAGTCAAGTATAAACATGCACCAAAAATAAGTCAATGGAGTATGCATATGCCTGTTAAAAAAGCAAATAAACCTTATAAACAGGCTTATAAAATAAAGGTACTATTTACCAACCCCTCCGCTCGGGCAGGATATGACACAAGGTCAATTTTTAAGCGGAGTTTAACAGGTTTTGAATTCAGAGTTTTCCTTCTCCTAGACTAGTTGCCTCACCAAGGCTGAAGAACCTAGTCCGTCCTACTATTTACCCATAGTTGGAGGGAGAATAAGGGGGTTCCTACCTTTCCCAAGAGTATTTGCCCGAAAGTGAACGTAATAGCGCGACTGGAGTACGAACTCGCGTACTAGGATTCCGCAGTTCATCGCTTTAACCATTACACCACGAGGACACCCCTAAAAATAAAATAAAGGTACATAAAAAACATTCTAATAAAATGAACTAAAGTAATTTATAAACAGGCCTATGAAATAAACAAATGGCAATACATATATATATATATATATATATATATATATTGTGACTAGGAAATATGACACACTCATACGTTCACCAGGATATGGGGAAAGGAGGTGCGACACGCTGGCCGTCAGCCGACTATAGTAGTTATCAAGAATAGTATCAGTAGAAAGGCCGTTTCTCTTCAACCCTCCCTATTAGCATAGGGTGACATGGGCGTGAGAAGACCCCACTCTCTATTAGCCATGTATGCGTCAGCGGAGAGAGGCAGACGCCAAAAAGCCAATACGTGGTAATTTTTCAAACTACGGAAACTAACTAGTTGCCGTTTTATCGTCGGAGAATGAAAATACATAGTTTGGGACACGTAGAAACCCAAATTAAAAGTCATGCAGCACAGAGAACATTGAGAGAAAAGAAAAAGCTTCTTTTTTGAATGAATTCGCACTCTGATGTATGGTGAGCCTCGTTAAACGAATACCCAAAGAAAAGACTTGTCCACGAGGAAAGAGACAATAATTATTCTTGGTCTTATCTGAAATAAGACGTGCATCTCTATCAACATGTTATGGCAGCCCAGTAACGAAAGGAACAAGAGGAAAGAAAAGATCCTACAAAATCCTAAATTAGTGAACATACAATTAAAGAAGGAATATTCTCCTAATGATAAACTTCAGATTTAGAGTACGGCCTCTGCCATCAAATCTCAAAATTTGAAGGAAAGCGGACCGTATCGACCGCTGACCAACTGTATTCTCTCCTTCCACCATTTAGAAGAAAGACTTTCTCGCACCTGGCTTTTACCTGAATTTTTTTTTTGTTTCTTTCTTTTATTCAATAAAAGAATATTGTTATTACTCTTGTTGACCCAAACACGGCAGTTCAGAGTCCTTTTTCGTTGTGGAAGTATTGTATTTATCGAAGACCTAGTATTTGAGGGGGAAAGCTAGCCTGATAGCTGTGTTGACTTTTAATAATTCACCTATAACTCGCCTAGTGGCTTTAAAATGTGGTTCAGCTAGGGAGTTAATGATATCTGTAATATTAGATCGCGTCGACAAACCAAAGCCAACGTTTGTGCCCTGCTTTAACTGGTGGACTTGGCGGGAACGAACGGCACCCTGCAAGCCCGCTGGGCACATAGTGGTGTCACAATATATATATATATATATATATATATATATATATATAAGTTGGTGACCGTAGCCGAGAGCAACCCAAAGGCTCCCTTTTCAATAGCTACTACACCAAAGTGAAGAGAAAGGCTCTACTCATTTCGCTGGGTTGCTCCACTTTTACCCATGATGCGTACTTTATAATACTGTGTGTTAAGCAAGGAGATATCGAGTACCATTTTTTGAGTCTTTGGTATGAATCGACCTGGAATCGAACTCCGGTCTCTCGGGTCACTTTTGAATACTATATCCACTCGACCAATGGGCCGGTTTTATATATATGTAAAAGTTGATTATGTCTGTGTATCTGTCAATCTAAAGTCTATGGACACTCAAATGTATGAAAGACCACTTTTCAATCAATGCGAGCTTTACCATATCATGGACTTATTGTGAAACTATCGACTGAGTAAAATAAGACCGCAGGGTAAATTATTAGGAGTAACTTTTTTTCCTGTACCGGCCACCTATTCTCACATACCAACCCCATCGGCCTTTCGAGAAGCGACATATCCAGCCGTGATGCAATGGGTGGTTCAGGTCGGGTGTCTTGTCACTGGATATACCTCGGGCCTCAGTGGGGGGGGGGCGTCCCCCAGGCTTTAGCCCTCTTCGGAGAGGTTGGGTTTATCACCCGGCGCCTGAGGAGCCCCTTTTAGGGGAATGCCGACGGGGTCCGAGGCACTTTTGGAAATTATCTGAAATAAGACGTGCATCTCTATCAACGCTTTATGGCATCCCAGTAACGAAAGGAAAAAGAGGAAAGAAAAGATTCTACAAAATCTCAAGTAAGTGAACATACAATTAAAGTATATTCAAATTCATCTTGCGGTATTCATGCTGACGGGAATAAAAAAAAAACAACAAATTACGGGAGGAAAGAATAGCCCTGACCCACCTTAAAAAGGCCTTATGCCATACTCGACCAGTAGGTGGGACAGAGGACAAATACCATCGACAGCATTATTTTTTTTTACTTCCAAAACTATTTCATAAGTGTAGTACGTTGCATATATTTAATTTTTAATTAAATATTCTTGAATGAAATTTAATCTTATGTGATTCATGAAGTTCACTATTACATTACAGTGTAATTATTCTAACATTTTTTTTTTTCATTCAAAAAATTCTTTTTGCATGTATATAATTTTCACTACTTACGGTATAAACAATTTTCATCATTAAAAAATCTCAAAATTTTTATTTTTTATCTCCGTTATTTTTTTTTTTATCTATTCATTTTATCTTATTTTATTAATTAATCTTTCTTTTCTTTTTATTTTTGATAAACTGAGGCAAAAAAATTATCAGATTATTTTTTTAAAAAATGATTGTTTTTAACTGCAATTATAAATGGTTAAAATAATTTGATTAAACTGCTAATATTGTTTTTGAATGTGTACATTGTTAATCGTTTATTTTTAATATACGGACATGTTAAAAATTACAAGTATTTTTTGTGATATAAAATCTCTTCTTTTTTTCATCTTTTTATCTCTTGGAACAATTTTAAGAGTAAAATCTGTAGTAATTGAGGGCGACCAGAAGGCTCCCTTTTCAATAGCTACTGCTGCGAGGTGTAGGGAAGGGTGCCACTACTTTGCCTGGATTGCTCCACTTTACTCTTGATACGTACCTTATATTGCTAAGTGTTAAGCAAGGATGTATCAAGTACTATTTTTAAAGTCTTTGGTATGACGCGACCTGGGATTGAACCCAGGTCTCCCGGACCATTGGCGAACACTATACCCGCTAGGCAACATTGGTTCACAATCGTCGTATTTTTAAATATAGAAGAACTTTCTGTTTAAACATATAAAGTTGAATCATTTAAATGTTATTTATCTAATCGTTATCGATATTGTCCATCTCCCAATCATTTTCGGATTTAAAAAAGAATTGTACATTACTGGTATTAATATGTTATAATATACGGATAACACCGGGTATCCTTATATATATATATATATATATATATAGTATTATTCGGTCCAGTTAAACCAGAGTTGGGAGTAATTCCTTCAGGACAAGAAAATCATTCAGGAGCTGAACATTTAAAATTTCCTGGTTGAGAGCTCAATGTAATTGATTTTACAGAGCAATATTTCTTTAAAGAAAAAAAAGATATATATATATATATATATATATATATATATATATATATATATATATATATATTATTTAATTTTCTCTCATTAGACCAACAACAATCTTTATATATGAGATACTTACGGATCATCTCATCTCGGTCAATTAATCTGGTCAAATAAAAAGGAAAAAAAAAAGTCAAGTCTAGATTTTTAACTAAGTTAAAACTTAATGAATTTACAATTTCTTTTCGTGGCCCGTTCTAGTACTCTTTTATCATAAAGGTAATTGGCCACATCTGTGACAGGAGAGCAGATAATAAAAAAAAGGGCTTGGGTCTGGTATAGCCACTGTATACTTCCCATGATAAATTAAAATCTAATTCAGTGTGGGACCCAGACAACAGGTTTGGGTATAATGATCGGCAGGTGTTCTCTTGATAGCTAAAATGGGGCACCAGTGGGCATCCTACGAATATTGGCTGTTCTTTTTTCAGGTACACAAACGACGAACTAATCAACTACTCAAATCAGTGACATCAACGTAGAAAATAGGATAGAGAAGACAACAACCATGCACTTCACTGTCCACAAACAAGGTATTGAAAAAGAACCATTGAAATCTGCGAAGAATACGGTAGATTTAAGACAAGACTTGCTGACCAAGCTAGAACGACAATAAAGAAAAGTCGGTTTTCTGATCTTGAAATATTAGAAATAAACCACCAAATAGATCGGGAAAATGTAAACAAGACCCTAAAACAGTAACTGGGACACTAAATACGGAAAAACAAGAACCTCTAACCGATTTTAAATGCAAAGTGATAGTAATCGAAACAGCATACACCAAAACACCACAAAACAAACACTATCACAAGAAGAAAAAATGAATGTAGAGATAATGAAAAGAATTATGTCTGAAAAGAAGACTACATTAACATCTCTCAGGAACTTAGACTGGAAAGCAATCAAGGTAGAAAATAAAAAAGAATAAACAAATTATTAACAAATATCTCAAGGAAAAGCATTACGGAATTAAACGAACTGATCTATGCCGTTCCCACAGATCACAAAGTAAAATTAAAAGAAAGCAAAAAGAGAGATAAGTACTTCGACCTCGCAAGAGAACCAAAAATTATGGAAAATGAAGGTGACGGTGGTACCAATAGTAATTGGAGCACTTGGAACATTCCTCAAAGGATTGGTACAAAGACTGGAAGACTTGGAAATAAGCAGACTAGTAGAGACCATCTATTCTACAGCATTATCAAGATCAGTCAGAATACTGAGAAGAGTCCTGGAGACTTCAGAAGACTTGCTGTAACTCAAACTCCAGTGGAAAGCATCAGATAAGGCCGGTGTAAAAAAAAATCTCCAAGGAGTAACAATAATAATAATACATGGCTAAGTAAAGGAAACCTTAAGAGAGAAACGGAATCTCTTCTGATAGCAGCACAAAATAACACCACAATGTTAAAGTAAGAATAGACAAGACGCAACAAAACAGCAGATGAAGATTATGTGATAACGGAGACGAAACAATCAATCACATAATTAGCGAATGCAGTAAGTTAGCGCAAAGAGAGTATAAAACTAGACCCGACTGGGTGGGAAAGTTGATACACGGGGAATTGTGCAAGAGATTTAAATTTGAACATACGAATAAATGGTATATGCACAACCCAGAATCCGTCCTGGAATATGTGACGCACAAAATTCTTTGGGATTTTGAGATATAATCGAGCCATCTAATCTCAGACAGATGACTTGACCTAATGATAGTCAACAACAACGAACAAGGAACTGCCGAATTGTGGACTAGGCCGTTCCGGTTGACCATATGGTAAAATTGAAAGAAAGCGAAAAGAAGGATAAGTACCTGGACCTTGCTTGAGAACTGAAAAAACTATGGAACATGAAAGTGACGGTGATACCAATTGTAATTGGCAGGCTCGCTACAGTCACGAAAAGATTGGTATTGGGACTGGAGGATTCGGGAATAAGAGGACAAGTGGAGACAGTAAAACATACCCGCCTGATGAATGTATAGCAGGAAAATCAGAGTCACGGGAAATGTAGCATGTCGTCCTCTTAAAGATAGGGTTTTGAAGTATGTCTACTGTTTCTCGGCATAGAGCGAATCTGCTCTAAAAGAATCGTTCTTTAAACCTTATTGTTGGGACGGGAGACTTGTGTGCAGGTCTTCCATTAAACAATCGCTTGGTAAATCAAAAAGTGCTCAAAAGCTGATCAGTTGAGCAATATAAAAATTAAAAGGAATTTAGATCTCACCTTCTTACAACCGTTTCATAACAATAAGTTTCATAGATCTTCAGTACAAGTGAAAAAATCATCTGATGAAATTAGGTAAAAACGGGAGAAAGATATATGTTTGGTGATTTGTTTATTGTGCTAAGAAATGAATTGAATCCGATTAAATGAATTTAGAACATTTGCCTTTTTCTTCATACATTCTCTTGGATTCAATTCACTTGTCGACATAATAAACGATTCACTAAACACTCATATATATGGAAGTCAGACCTGACCGATAAAATAAAACGCAGTTTTTTTCCAAGCAGCAGTCGTATCGATACTGTTACATGGACGCTAACAAAAGGTATGGAGAAAAATCTTGACGCCAATTACACAAGAATGCTGCGAGCAATATTGAACCAGTCCCGGAGGCAATACCCCACAAAGCAGCAGCTGTACGGCCACCTACCACTCATCACGAAAACTATCCAAGTTAGACGAACCAGACATGGGGGACACTGCTGGAAAAGTAGGGACGAACTCCTAAGCGACATACTCCTGTGGACCCCTTCACATGGACGAGCAAAGCCAGGACGACCAGCTAGAACTTATATACAGCAGCTCTGTGCCGATACAGGATGTTGCCTTGAAGACCCCCCAGGAGCGATGGACGATAGAGACGGGTAGCGGGATAGAGACGGGTAGCGGGAGAGGGTCAGGGAGATCCGTGCTGGCAGCAGGACATGATGATGATGATATGTATATAACATGGTGTAATGGTTATCGACGTAGGAAATGGGTACAGCGACACGAGTTCAAATCCTGGACCAGGCTAATTGCATTTCACATAGCACTAATACCCTTGGGAAAGGTATGAACCCAATTATTCTCCCTCCAGCTATGGGTAAATAGTAGGACAGACTGGGTTCTTCAGCCTTGGTAAGGCAACTCGTCTAGGAAAAGGAAAACTCTGAATTCAAACCTGTTAAACTCCGCTTAAAAATTGACCTTGTGTCATATCCTGCCCGAGCGGAGGGGTTGGTAAATATGATATGTATATTACAACAAACTATCGTCTAAAAAGCGTTTGATAAATTGAAAATGCCTATAAACATGCCTATAAAATAATTAAGTAGGTCTTTTAAACATGTCTATGAAATAAATAAGCAGGCCTTGTAAACATGCGATTGAAATAACCTAACCAAACAGGTCTTATAAACAAGCCTATGAAATAACCAAATGGGCCTTATAAACATGCCTTTGAAATAACCCAGCCAGCCTTACAAATATGCTAATGAAATAAACAAACTGACCATATAAACATGATTGATCAGACTCGGGATATCTTTTTCAGGTATCCAATTTTTCGTAGACGTCAATCTATCACAATTTTATTCACATTTGAGCAAATATTTTAATGAGATCATTTGCATATGCAAATAGAAATGTACTCAACGAAACACAGATACAGAGACAAACACACATACACACACAGACACACATGCATACACACATGTACACACATACATACATACATACACAGACTCACACGCTCATGGGCACATATACACGCAACCACACACACGCGTAAGCACACATACACGCTGCACGCACGTGCACTCATGCATACACATATGTGTGTACATACACACGCACGCACGTATGCACACACTTACACACGCATGTATCCACGCGCATACACGCACGTACGCGTACATGCACAAGCGCATACACACACATGCAGACACACATACGTACAAGCACACACGCCTACACGTGCACACATCCACACACATACACTTACACACACGCATATTCTCATACGTACATGTGCACACACACATACACACGCGTGCACTCACATACACACACATATACACATGTTACGAGGATCATTAAATAAGTTTCCAGACTTTTTTCGTATGGGCACTTTTATTGATTGCACACACATGAAACTCTGGTCCCCTTCGAAGTAATCTCCTCCGGCTGCAAAGCACTTGTTGTACCGTTCCACCAGGACAATGCACCAGTCCACAACTCCATCCTTGTCACAGACTATTTGACCGAGATGGGCATCAAGACAGTTGCTCAGCCTCCCTATAGTCCAGACTTTGCTCCCTGTGACTTTTGGTTATTCCCTTAGCTCAGAGGCGGTCGTTATAAGACAATTGAGGAGATGAAAGAGTCTGTGACGAAGGTCATTGACACGCTCACCCAGGAGGACTTCCATGGGGCCTTCCAGAAGTTGTTGGAACAGTACAACAAGTGCATTGCAACCGGAGGAGATTACTTCGTAGGGGACTAAAGTTTCATGTATGTACTATCAATAAAAGTGCCCACACGAAAAAAGTCTGGAAACTTATTTAATGATCCTTGTACATACACTCACATATAAGTTCACCTCTGGAGCCAATGTTTAATACGAGGTAAAAAGCAAATATGTCAATTATGTCCTCGTAGAGTAATAAACTCAAATTATTTTAGAAAAATTTTATATTCTGACAAAAAATGAAACTTCACTCTGAAGAACGAGGCAAATTTTGACCTTGGTAGATTATATTCATTGAGTTGGTTTAGCTTTATGGCATATCAACCATCGTGGGTAATTTAACGCTACATCCTGTTTATATACACACACACACACACACACACACATATATATATATATATATGTATATATATATATATATATATATATATATATATATATATATAATTTGTAAGGGAATAGATTGTAGACAACATTGTTTTAAAACGAGCCAGAACTCGTTTATTTACACACATTTAAATGGTTCAAGAATTATATTTAGCACTAATAATTCTATATAATAACATTCATTCGTTTGTCCACTGTTTAATGATTCCAAGTATTGCTATGGAATACTAAAAATTCAATTTAATATCAGTCATTAGTTTGCCAAGTTTAATGGTTTAAAATATAGTAATTGATTAAATATTTCTATTTAACCCATAGATGGGACCGTAACAAGTACTACCAATCCGAGTCAGAGTGTACCTGGGAGTTATTTAAATGGAGAGTACTCTACAGTCCCCAAAGCTACAAAACTGGAGTTGATCATCAGATGGCTTAATGTTATACTCAGGACACTTGTTATGAGTTGGGGTCTTACCCCTCTAAATTTGGACCAACCCAATAATATAGTAGTAATTTACGAAGCTTTTTGCCTCGATGTGGCGCAAGGCTGAATGAATGGGGCAGCGAATGAGATTTGAACTCACTTGTGAAGATTGCTAACCATTACCCAACCAATGGTCCGATGGAGACCTGGGTTCAATCCCAGGTCGAGCCATACCAAAGACTCAAAAAATGGTACTTGATGCCGCCTTGCTTAACACTCAGCATTAAAAGGTAAGGATCAAGGGTAAAGTAGAGCAATTTAGGGAATGGAGTAGCACCCTTCAATACACCTAGGTGTAGTAGCTATTAAAAAGGGAGCCTTCGGGCCACCCTCGACTAAGGTCACCAATTTTACACCAACTTATTCATCTTACTTACTTATCTTTTATTTACTCCCAATGAATCTAATAATTGTTGACTTAGAAAACTCAGTTTTCGATATCTGTCAATTTTGGTCTTTGATTTTGTTGGTTGGTTGTTTGGGTTTTATGGCATATCAACCTTTGTAGGTTATTTAACACCAAGTCCATTTTCATGAAAATAGTTCTATTTCAAACAATTCAGTTTTGCATAAGTACGCAGCTTAAATTTAAGTACAGTTTAATTGTCAAAAACATTTCTATTTCAAGCTATTCATTTTAGTCAAACAATTCAGTTTAGCATAAGTATGCTGTTAGTTCTATTCAACCCATAGATAGGGCCCTATTAGGTGCTACCACGCCGGGCCAAAATGGACCTGGGAGCAATGGCAATGAAGGAGTGCTCTGCATTCCCCAAAGCCCCAGCATCACTGGAACCTCACCATCAGATTGTTTAGTTTTATATCCAGGACACTCATTGGGTTTTTTTACCCCTCTGCAGAGGTGCAGTCAGTGTATTCTACAGCCCCAGCTGACTAGTAAAATGTTTTTAAATACTTTGATATTTACTCCACGTTTTATATTTTTAAACTTAGCATTATAATCAGCATTCTTAATCGGTTATATATATATAGTCATCCACAGACAGACTGTTTCGTTGTATCACAACTCTTCAGTGTGGCTAGACACGAGAGATTCTCGAAGCTAGGATCGAAACCTGGCTGACTTTTATGGTAGCCGGAGATTTTACCGCACGGTCACTAGGAAACTCAGCTTAAGCGAAGAGATTTAAACGCATATCACTTTGTTTTGTTTTGTTTATATATATACGCTTAATGGCCACCGAGTGCTCAATTCATTCCAAGAGCTTTGCATTATATGAGTGCTAACTCGTAATTTCCTAAAAACATTTTTGTAAGTCAAGAAAGTGTTCAAATACTTGCCTGTTTAGCAAAATAAAACCTAAAATAAACTGTTATTACTCCTCCTCATTCATAACTAAAAGTTTAACCTATTTGAAAAAATAGAATCTTATATATATATATATACACACACACATGTATATATATATATATATATATATACATGTGTATGTATGTATGTATGTATTAGGAATGAATACCCCACATATACTCACTTGTCCATACGGACACATACACACATTTACACTGGCACACATATTACCTACAACCCACAGACTGCTGATGTTCGAGACACTAAAAAAAACAAATGTTTTACAACATCCATTACGCCGTAACACACATATACAAATTATTTCATAGGTTATTTGGTTGGGTTTCATGACATATCAACCTTTTTAGGTTACTTGACACCAAATCCATTTTTATGCAAATAGTCACCTCTATTTCAAACAATTCAGTTTAGCATGAGTACACAGTTTAATTGTCAAAACAGTTCTAATTCAGCCAATTCAGTTTAGTATCAGTACAGATTTTGTTTACACACAGTTAAATGCTAAAACAGTTCTATATTAAACAATTCAGTTTAGTGTAAGTACAGTTTCAATGTCAGAAACAGTTCCATTTCAAACAATTCAGTTTAGCATAAGCACGCTGTTTAAATATAATTACAGTTTCATTGTCAAAAACATTTCTATTTCAAGCTATTCAATTTAGTCAAACAGTTCTAATTCAAACAATTCAGTTTAGCATAAGTATATAGTTAGTTCTATTTAACCCAGCAATAGGGCCCTGTCAGGTGCTACCATTCCAGGACAGAGTGGACCTGGGAGCAATGGCAATGAAGGGGTACTCCGCATTCCCCAAAGCTCCAGCATCACTGGAATCGCAACATCAGATTGTTTAGTGTCTTATCCAGGACACTCGATGGTGGGGTCTTACCCCTCTGCAGAGAAGCAGTCGGTGAGTTTTACAGTCTCAGCCGACTGGGCAATATTTCATAGAATTATATGCATATATATTTATGCGGTGTGGGTGGCATATTTTGTTGAAAGTAACAAATAGGAATTTAGTTTTTAGTTATTTTTATTCATCTTTTTGTTGCCGAACAAAATGTCGAAGTTGTGGTCTAAGGCAGTTTAAAAACTGCCCAAGGACTCTATTGGTATATATCAAGTACGGGTATTATCAACCATATTTGGTCATTTTCGAGTATTTGGGTATACGTGTCTTCTGAAGTTTTGGATTTGAGTTATATTTTGACCTTCGACCCAGCCCAAAATGCCATTCAAGGTGATGCACCGGAAGGAAGAGACACATTCTAATGGCAGTTATGAGAGGAAATCGCGTGGGCGGAAATTGGCTGATGAAATGGGACGAGGTAAAAAATTCCCATGGTACACTCATAGACTGATGCACCGGAAGAGAGTGACCTGTGAACTGCATGACAGTTATTTCCGCTTGATGACGATCAAACATGCGATTTCAAAGACCGAGTGGGCGATCGAGTGGGCGTTGAACTATTATATAGCTCAGTTGAGTTCGATCCAGTTGCAGACAGTTGGAGGAGGAGATAGACGAGATGTGGTAGGGAAAGCCACACCCGGCCGAGGGGTCCCTCGGGAACCCCGATGGAGTTTGGGGACCAGAGAAGTTGCTGATAAGATGAAGTAAAGAAAGCCAGCACCCAGCAGAGTGGACCCCAGGGGCCCCGGTTTAGCATCAGGAGAACGAGAAAGACACAACGTAGACGGCCATAAGAGTAGGGGGTCAGAATATTGCAGTTTCTGTTCGGTCTCCAGCTCCCTCTCACACGCAAACCTTGAATAACCTTTTCCAACCCTTACAAATAAAGTGAGAGGTACATATATTTATAAAAAAAAGTCTTCCTGCGTGCGTCTGTCTTTATCATTGTGTCGTTGTGATTCATTCTGCATGATGCTGTATATGAGAATGCAACATTTGCTCGTTGATCAAGGAATCTTTTGAGTGGGCGTGCTCAGCGACCCGTATTCAGACTAAACTAACAGAGATTTTGGACAATTATTTTAAAATGCATCAAACAACAACTGTGACATCTCGTTCGCCAACAAGAAATGCATATGCCTGCAAAAGAATCTGCTAACTGAGGTTCAATCCCTGATCGAGTTATACGAAAGACTCCAAAAATGGAATTTGATACCTCCTTGCTTAATACAGCATTATAAAGTACGTATCAAGAGTAAAGTTGTGCAATCTAGGAAAAGGAGTTGCACCCTCTCCTACACCTCGGTTTAGTAGCTATTGAAAAGGGAGCCTTCGGGTCGCCCTGGACTACAGTCGCCAACTTTACTTTATATATATATATATTTCTCCCCTACCCACCCAATATAGCAGTGCTTTAATATATTCTTTTAGATGTGCTTGCGGTTTGCAATACATCGGCAGAAGAAATCAACGATTGGACGCAAGAATTAAACAACATGAGCCTACGAAAATACGGCTAGGAAACTACTTTGCTGACCATATTAACAATACATACGCGTCTTCTATTCCTGAACATCTAATAAATAACCGTGATTGTGCCTCGTCCTACAGTCCGGACCTGTTTACTATTTCAAGCAGGTCCCACTCGGATTTCCATCTCAAAGTCTTAGAGACCATTCATATTTTGATCATAAACCGCCCCTCTGTAAGCAGAGGGAATGTTTGTTGGGTCTTAATTTCATTACAATTTAACATTCCCCTCCCTGCCATTTTTTCTAACATTACAGAGTCTATTTCCTCTCTTTGTTTCTTAATCGTTGTCCTAGTTTAACTGTGACCAGGTAGGACCGAAACCGGTTAGTTGTTCATTTTTATTTTTTAACATGAATAAATTTGGTCTTTTTGTAAGTTTAATATATATAATGTGAGTGTGTGTGTGTGTGTGTGTGTGTGTGTGTGTGTAAATGAATGCACATGCACACTAGTATACAAACAAAACTAAAACGCGTGCACATACGCACACGCACACACACAAACATACATGCATATGCAAACAAACACACAAACAAACAAACAAACATATACAAAATCACAGGTGGTCGATTTTTGAGACAAGGTAAATGCATCTTTTCATGTACCCATTAGGTGAAACACAATCATACACATGACTTCATACAATCAAATCATTCTCACTCACACACACACACACACACACACACACACACACACACACACATTAACATACACACATTAACATACACGACGTGTGAATGCTGATACGCACAACTCATTGAAAACTTTTCATCGTCATTTTTTCAAAAAGAAAAATTCTTCTTTTTTTTTTTAATTCCAAATTAGATTTTTCGTCTTAAAATCAAATCCCAAATCCTTTCGTTAATTAGAAAAGAAAAGAAAAGAAAAGAAAAAGACCCCATAAAACAAGAATTCTAATATCATTACTTTCATGTCCTTTTGCTCTTGATATCACACGAGATGTGTACCACGAGATTTGTCACGAGAACATCATACTGGTAAAATGATCTGATTTCTCGCAAAGGGGAAATTAGCTTTTCGATGAAGGAAGATTAAAAAAAAAAATTTTTTCTGTTTCTGAAATATTTTAATCCATTATTTTAATCATTATTTTATTTTATTTTATCATCATTTTCATTAGCAATGAAGAGGTGTAAAGACGAAAAGACTAGAAGTAATCAAGTTACACCTGCATCTAACGACATCTGCATTTTGCTCTTTTCACTGTTTAACGACGATGAAAGAACCAAGAACTTTTCGTCTATAATTTTGAAAAAAAATCATTGACATTTAGATCCGCAATTTAAACAACTGAACAGTCCCTTGTCTTGTTCGATCACATCTTGTGAGTTTTTCTCACAAGCATTAGCTTGTGGGCTTTCACTGGAGTCTGCGTGACAGCAAGTCTCCTCGGGTTGTCAGGACTCTTCTCAGTATTATGGCTAATCACAACAATTTTGTAGACGGGATAGTCTCCATTCTTCCTTTGATTTCCAATTCTATCAGTCTTTTGCCCAGCTTTTTGGGCCCGTTCCGAGTGCTCCAACTACAATTGGCATTACCATCACGTTCATGTTACACAGCTTTTTTTGTTCTTTGACAAAGTCCAAGTATTTATCAATCCTTTCACTTTATTATTATTATCATTATCATTGTTATAATACTTCTTGCAATTTTTTCTACCTGAGTTTTTTTTTTTTGTTAATATTTTATACATTAGTAGAGTTGAAACTACATAGATATAGATATGTTAGATTAGGGTTAAATAAAGCGTACATCATAAGTTCTGAAAAGGACTTTTTTTCGGTCATGGTGTTCTCTGACGAGACGTGATCGAAAAAAGGCCCTTTTCAGAACTTTTGATCACTTTTAAAGCTATACTAACATTTTGTTCATACCACAGAGTACACTCTTTCTCTCTCTCTCACACACACATACACACATATATATATACCAAAGGTGAAGGGTTCATGTATACAACACAGGCAAACCCCAACTCTAACGTTACATTTTTTCCAGGATAGATAATTTTGTGTAATACATAATTGATTGTTGATAATTTTTGCTATCCTCTTTGTACTTGTATTTTTATAATTTCCCATTTCTTCATTTTTTAAGATATTTATTACAAGCCATATTATTTTGGGGGTGTAAGTAGAGAAAACACCTGTTGGTTTGGCGAGGAAAAGATGCGAGTAAAAGCAATGAATTTAGTAGCTTCCCTACTACCCTTGAGTGGGGAGCATGAGAGAGAGAACATAAGACTGGTTGGGTGAAAGAGTGACAGTTACAGAAAAGCAAAAACATTTTTGCCTACGTCCTCACTATGATCAAAAAAGGCCATGATTTTCGTCTTGTCTGTTTCTTGTTTCCCTCAAACTGGATGCATAAAAAAGAGATGGAGCATAATAGTAAGTAGGTGCCCGTGGTGTAATGGTTATCGTCGTAGGAAATGGACACGGCGACACGAGTTCAAATCCTAGACGAGACTGATTGCATTTCACATTGCACTAATACCCTTGGGAAAGGTATGAATCCAATTATTCTCCCTCCAGCTATGGGTAAATAGTAGGGCAGACTGGGTTCTTTAGCCTTGGTGAGGCAACTAGTCTAGAAGGAAAACTCTAAATCCAAACCTGTTAAACTCCGCTTAAAAATTGACCTTGTGTCATATCCTGCCCGAGCGGAGGGGTTGGGTAAATATGCTAAGTAGGTGAAAGAGATACAATGGTTGAAAAGCAAAAATATTTTTGCTTGTGTTGCAGTCATTGTTAGAAAAGGCCGTGATTTTGGTCTTCTCTGCTTTATTACTCCTTTTAAACTGGGGTCAGGAAAAAGAGAGACAGAATTTTAAAAAGTGGGGATTACAGAGAGAAAGTTACCAAAAAAGCATTAATTTTTTTTTTTTTGCCTGCTTTCCTACTGTATTAAACCAGCATACACTAACCCCTGAAGTGATGTTTTTTCGAGGCTGAATATCCCCCCAGCTTCGACTTGGCGCAAGACCACTCTGGTCTAGTTTAAGCTATGAACAGGCATATGAGCCGGACTCATGTGACATCTAGTGAATTCAATTCTAACTGGGTCACCAGGCTAACATTGCACTAAGCAAGCCAATGACCAGCATAGTCCAGCAGGGTACGAGTCTTAGCTCTTGCCCGACCTCTCTCTTCCCTAAAACCTCCACTATTAAAAGATCTTGTGTCAAGTCCTGTCTTGTGGGAGGCAGAGAGAAACATCACCTATTCAAAGGACTTTAGTTGGATAGATTTAGACGAAAAATTTGTATTATTGTTATATAACATATGCCATGGATTTTCGATTCGTTCCTAGTGACCCCCGCATGCTTTGACAAGCTGTCACGTTGGGATTAGTAAACAGGACAGCACGATCAAGGTACACGGGTATAACAGGTGTGTAACCGGAAGGAGATCACGTGATGAGAACCACGTGGTCAGATTTAGACTGAGTGCTGAGAATCACAGTCGAGCGAGGGACATGCAGCCGAACAGAAGCGTCTCTGACGAGCTTGCAAGGTGGTGCAAGCGTTGGCACCCCCTGGCTCCTGGAAGAAGATATGGGAAGAAGAAATCCTCTCTCTGAGTATATGTCTCTCCACCCATCTCTTACACACCATAGAAACATCAACCCTTTCGAGAATAAAGTGTGAGAGATATATTTTTATAAAGAAGTGTGTTCGTTCGTTCATTGAATTTTGTAAATTACACTGGTCAACAACAAATTTGTTGTCTGCGTTTTTTTTTTTAGCTGATTTAGGACAAATCTGATGCGCTGAATCAAAAAATCGCATTGGTTTTGCTCAATTAGGTCAAGTTTTTGAGCTACGGCCACATGTCGTTTTTTACGTTTTTGTTCACATATACGCTGGTGTGGAACATTTTAGAAGTTGGTGGGGGTAAAATGTCATGTCGTATAATTGTTTTGATTGGAAATGATTATTTTAATGATAAGAAGTATTCAGGTCCGATAGTTCTGGGTGATTATGTCGAAAAGGGATCAGTTTGAAGTTATAAAACCATGTTTTCTGTGCATGTAGGATAGTAGGGACCGTGCTCAGCATTACACGAAGAAGGACTCGCTTTTGGGGGAGGAATTGGTGCCTTGCAAAAAAAAAGGAACGTCATCAACGACCCTCTGGTGGACAGAGACAGAATACTCTTCCCACCGCTGCACATCAAGCTCGGCTTAATCAAGCAGTTCACCACGGCTCTGGACAAGGATGGTGACTGCTTCACTTACTTGTGCCAGGCTTTTCCAGGATTGACTATGGAGAAGTTGAAAGCCGGCATCTTTGACGGTCCTCAGATCCAGCAGCTCATCAGAGATCCAGAGTTCGAAGACCCAATGAACGAAGTGGAACTGGAAGCGTGGAAGGCATTTGTTCTGGTAATGAAGAACTTTCTTAGTAACAATAAAGCCAGAAACTACGCAGAACTTGTCAACAACATTCTGACTACTTTCAGAAACCTGGGCTGCAACATGAGCGTCAAGATGCACTACCTATTTTCACATGTGGACCAGTTTCCTGAGAACATGGGTTCAATGAGTTACGAGCAGGGGGAAAAATTCCATCAGGACCTGAAAGAGATGGAGACCAGGTATCAGGGTCGCTGGGACCCAGTCATGATGGCTGACTACTGTTGAAATCTGAAGAGAGACCTCCCTGTCGCTGAGCATTCCAGGAGTTCGAAGAAACAGAAGTTCAAGCCCTGAAGTTTGAACAATGGTGAAGCAACATGCAATTTACGTGTACTTACCTTTATCAATGCCCACCATTCTGTTTACGGTAATCGATGTTTCTATCAGGTAATCAATATATGTTGTTGGCAAAACATTTTTTTTCTCTTAAAAAACATATCTAGAATGATATGAGTTGACAAAAATCAGCTGATAATGCCACAAAAATGTAATTGATTTTGTCAAAAGATCTTAAGTTTTTCAAATCAACCTCGCAAAAAACCCTGACCTGATGGAGAGAAACGGATGCCCTTTCCTGATTCAGCAGTGCAAAAATACCCTAAATCAGTTATAGAAATTTAGACAACATTCAAAAAGTAAAAAATTGTTGCCCGGTATAATGTTTAATTATGTTTCCGTTTGTATTTGTATTACGGCTATACAATGTTATTCGTCTCTGAATAACAATTTTGGGTGAAGTTATTGTTCACGTTGAGCAAAGATTTAAGACAATGGGAGAGTTCAGATTTGTTGAATGTATATAAAAACATATTGGATTTGGATGGATTCAGATTCAAGCTGAAATCAGTTTATGTGGCAGGTTTTGTAAAGTAAGCGTCAAGCATCCCAGAAATCGCTGAAATAATACGAAAACTTAAACTAAACCAAGCTTTAGCAGAAGGAAGCTAATTAAAACGTCAGATTCTGACCATGCCAGCCACATCTGCATCATGTAAGAGATCGTTTTCATCTCTAAAGCGTGTAAATAATTATATGAGGTGTTCCCAAAGTGAAGATCGATTTAGTAATTTGGCTTTCATTTCCATGAATAAAGACACTTTAAAAAATCAAAGTAGAGCGTAATGCTGATACTTTTTACAAAGTTATCAATAAACTTGCCAAAACGAAACAAAGAAGTGAATTGATTTACAAATGACTGTTAATAACTCATAATTTTCTCTCATAACCACTAACAGTCATCATCGTCGTCGGAATATAATAGAGAAGGACTTCAAGTCTAACGGAGAAGGAGATCAAGTTTGAAGCGAAGCCGGTTAAGGTCAATTTTAACGGAATTCATAATTTTCCTTCTCTTGAGTCGTTGTCATACCAAAGTTAAAGAGCCTAATCTGCTCTACTATTTATTAACTGGTGGTAGAATTGTTGGATTCATGCCTTTCTCAAGGATACTGGCGCTATGTGAAATGCTAACAGGATTTCCAGGATTTGAACTCGTGTCGCCTTGTCCATTTCCTATGACGATAGCCATTATACCACGGGCGCCTTCATTAATTTGCCATCAAACAAAGAAACCAAACCACACACACACACATGGTGTGGAAGGAAAATTAGGAATATTCTAGTATAATAATCATCATCATCATCATGTCGCGCCGCCAGCGCGGATATCCTTGACCCTCTCTCGCCATTTCTCCCTATCATTCATCGCCTCCGGCAGGTCTTCAGGGTTACATCCTGTGTCCTCACATAGTTGCTGTATGTATGTTCGTGCTGGTCGTCCCACTCTTGCACATCCATATGTGGGGGTCCACAGGAGTACATCGCTTATGAGCTCGTCCTTGCTTCTCCAGAAGTGTCCTGCGTGTCTGGTTCGTCGAACTTGTATAGTTTTCGTGATGGGGGGCAAGTGTCCGTATAGTTGGAGTCTCGTGGGGTATTGTGTCGATACTGCTATATGGATGCACCACATGGACGCTTACGAAGCGGCTGGAGAGGAGGCTGGACGGAAATTACACAAGAATGTTGAGAGCAGTATTAAACAAGTCCTGGCGACAACACCCCACGAGTATAATAATAAACGAATCTATTACAAAACAAGATTAATTTTAATTTAAAAAAATAAACGACAAAATCAGAAGACAGATCCAAAACAGAAAATTTATTCAATATGACCACCAGTTTTTTGGGGTTTTTTTTTATTATTCTATCAACATGCCTTCGAAACATTTTGCATGCCTTCAAAATAAATTCTTGAGACATTTTATTCCATTCCTTCTCAATAGTAATCTTAAGCGAACCAATATTTGGATGGGAAGTTACATTTGCTTAGTTTTCTGAAACGCTCTATACAGCGTAATGAAGAGGGTTAAGATCTAGGCTTAAAATTTGTTTGATTGCTGTCCTCACAGTTTTCTCGTGGACTTTTCATCTATTAGTGTGCTTTCTTATTGTCGTTGTGGGTTCTTTCTTAATCGCCAAAGCGAGAGAAGGTAAAATACCTTTTTTTCGTTTTTTGTTCAATTCTTCACTCCCCTATTTCCTTAATGTTATGGTACCCAACCTGCGGACTGTAATGAACTCTTCCTGTTGCTATTAATAGAGGGAGAATATTCATCTCGGTGTGAAGTTTGTCCCAGCCTAACACTTTGGCAAAAAGACTGACGTTCAACACCTTTTTACCTATGTTGTATTATACTTTCGTTAATATACTTTGTTCCACGTAAACTAGAGTTCCTATTATTCTTCCGGGCCCTTTAATGGTCCACAACACTTAAAAAGTTCTTTTTCGGTATATTTTTTCTTTGCTTTGTATAAAGTAGACAAAGAAACTTTAGCTTGGTTTCGGCATTACGCAAATCATAGATTCTTTGTCGTTTCTTTTCTTGCTCACTCATATTGGGCTGAATTTTAATTTTTAAAAAGTGCTTGAATAATAGAGTTAATCAGGAAAAATTTTTCCCTCGAAAATTGGACGAATCAGACTAAAAAAACGTTTTAAAAATTAATCCATATTTTGCTTCTGCACACTATATATTCGAAACACTACAAGAAAAGACGGAAAAAAGTACACCAAACGACGAATATGAAAACTTTGTCAATGCACACCTCGAGGCAGCAGCAAAATACATTCCAACAAAACTTAAAACTAAATATAGAGTCCCATGGGAAACTTTAGCTGTGAGAGAAAAACGTGCACTAGTGAAAACAGCCTCCAAAAACTATCGAAAAAACCCAACAAACACAAATGCCTTAAAACTAAAAACGGCACAATATCAATTAGCAGGCATATATATAAAGGAACAGACAGAATACATCCAAAATCAGATAGATAAGATCAGAGACTCGGTGGAAGATAGACAATCTAGAATAGCCTGGCAAACAATAAACGAAGTGAGCAGAAGAAAGAACACAGCCAAAGCAAAACTGAAAGCAGCAAACCAACAAGAAAGAATAAAACTGTGGAAACAGCACTTCGAAAACTTACTTGGAAACCCACCAAAAATAACGCATGAACCAATCACCAGAATAATTAGCAAACAATTAGACATTAAACTAGGACCGTTCACACAAGAAGAACTCGACTCGTGTCTCAAAAAAAATTAAAAATAGGAAAGCTGCAGGGCTGGACGAAATTCCCCTGGAAGTATGGAAGACCAGACAATTCGACGACATACTGCTCCGACACTGCAACGCAGTATACAATCAAAATCCGATAGATAGATGGATGAAGGGATGCATACTCCCCTTCCCTAAAAAGGGGGACCTCGGATTAGCCAAAAACTACCGAGGCATAACACTTACATCCATAGCTGCCAAAATCTACAATGCCCTACTACGAAACCGAATAGAACCCAAAATCGACATCATACTTAGAAAAAACCAAAATGGCTTCCGAAGAAATAGATCCACGACCTCACAAATATTAACCATCCGCAGAATCCTTGAAGGTGTACTGGCAAAGAACCTACAAGCGACATTAATATTTGTCGACTTTACCAAGGCTTTCGACTCCATTCACAGAGGAAAGATGGAACAAATCCTACTAGCGTACGGCATACCTAAAGAAACCGTAGCGGCAATAACAATTCTCTATAGAAACACTAAAGTAAAAGTACGATCACCGGATGGAGACACAGAATACTTTGACATTGTAGCAGGAGTACTACAAGGGGACACGCTGGCCCCGTACCTCTTTATCATTTGTCTAGACTACGTACTTAGAACATCGATTGACAAAATCAAAGAGAATGGCTTCGAACTGACGAAGAAAAGAAGCAGAAGATACCCCGCAACAACAATTACCGACGCTGACTACGCCGATGACATAGCGATACTGGCAAATACACCTGACCAAGCCGAAACACTTCTGCATAGTTTGGAACGAGCAGCAGCAAGCATAGGCCTCTATGTTAATGCACACAAAACGGAATATATGTGCTATAACCAAACGGGGGACATCTCCACTCTAGAAGGAACCCTACTTAAACTAGTAGATAAATTCACGTACCTAGGAAGCAGCGTCGAATCAACCGAAAAGGACATCGAAACGAGGCTAACGAAAGCATGGACAGCTATCAATAGGCTATCGATTATATGGAAATCAGACCTAACCGATAAGATGAAACGCAGCTTCTTCCAGGCAGCGGTCACATCGATACTGCTATATGGATGCACTACATGGACGCTAACAAAACGGCTGGAGAAGAAACTAGATGGCAATTACACAAGAATGCTGCGTGCAATCCTGAACAAGTCCTGGCAGCAACACCCCACAAGACACCAACTGTACGGCCACCTGCCCCCTATCACGAAAACTATTCAAGTTAGACGAACCAGACATGCAGGACACTGCTGGAGAAGCAGAGATGAACTCATAAGAGATGTACTCTTATGGATCCCCACACATGGCCGCGCAAAAGCAGGACGACCAGCTCGAACGTACATTCAGCAGCTATGTGAGGATACAGGATGTTGTCCGGAAGACCTACCTAGGGCGATGAACGATAGGGAGGAGTGGCGAGAGAGGGTCAGGGATATCCGTGCTACCAGCGCGATATGATGATGATGATGATGATATCTAGTGTTGGTTTTATTTTAGCTTGAAAAACATTTTAATGCCATCTTCTAAAGGATCATGTGCAGCAAGTTTGAGATAATTATGATGATTGTTCCAATTTGTACCAGTTTCATTTTAGCCCAGACGACAGTCAAATTAAATCGTCTCTTATTTGGATGAACAATTGTTTACAAAGTAACATTAACTACGACAAAAGAAAATACCACAAACCAGAAAATGGTTTGATGATTCTTCACAAATAACAAACGACGAAAAATCAAAACTGCAAAGGAAACGTAAAGACTGTTCTGTCAACTGAAGAAAACAAGATCATTAATCACGTTATTGATTGATATACAAGAAATTCAGACAGAAATTAGTTAATTTCGGGTCCGAGCATCTCAAACGGGTCGTCTGCTTTCATTTCTTCATTGATCATGTAAGCTGATTTTGGCCATGGAGACCGCCACTCTTGTAGGAGTCTTGGAGTGAGCCCATCTTTCTCCAAGTCTACAACTGGCTTCAGAGTTTTCCTTCTCCTAGACCGGTTTCCATACCAAGATTAAAGAATTTATCTTGTCCTTCTATTTACGCGTAGCTGGAGGGAGAACAGTTGCATTCCGACCTTTCCCAACAGTATTAACGCAATGTGAAATTCAAACAACTTTGAACACGGGTCGTCGAGTTTGTTCTCCACAGCGGTAACCATTGCGCCATGAGCTTGGCTCAAATCGATAATACAAGATCGTCTGCAGGACAAATGTTTTTTCCCCTTAAGAAGACTTTTTAGCCTGCATGTTAAACATAATTTCTATTATTTTTATTTTATTTTTCAACATATATATGTATATATGATGGGGGTTAGTGGCCGTACAGCTGCTACTTTGTGGAGTGCAGCCTCCAGGACTTGTTCAATATTGCACGCAGCATTGTTGTGTAGTTGCCGTCAAGCCTTTTTTCCATACCTTTAGTTAATGTCCATGTGCATCCATACAGCAGTATCGACTCGACCGCTGATTGGAAGAAACGACGTTTCATTTTATCGTCAGGTCTGACTTCCATATGACCGATAGCCTATCGATAGCTGTCCATGCCTTTGATAGTCACGTGACGAACCAGACACGTGGGAGGCTGCCGGAGAAGTAGAGACGAACTCATAAGTGACGTACTCCAGTGGACCCATTCACATGGACGAGCAAAGGCAGAACGACCCGCTAGAACCCACACACAGCAGCTCTGTACCGATACCGGATGTATTCCTGAAGACCTGCCGGAAGCAATAGACGAAAGAGAAGGGTGACGAGATAAGGTCAGGGATATCCATGCTGATGGCGCGACATGATGATGTATATATATATATATATATATGTGTGTGTGTGTGTGTGTGTGTGTGTGTGATTTGAAGGCAAATAGTTTGTAGATAACTTTTTAAAAACTCATTTGTTTGCACACGGTTGAATTATTTAAAACATTGCGATTTAACACTAATAATTCTTTATAAGTATTAATCATTTATTTGCACACAGTTAAATGATTTCAAATATTGCAGTCTCTGCACACTGATCCTCAGCCACCATCTTCTAGCGCCTTTAAGATAAAAAGGGTTGAGTGTTTGCTACAAGAGCAATAAATTTGGAAAATATAGTCGGGGCAATCATACAGGTGCTAGGGCTTAATATTACCAGTCAATTGCAGGGATCAGGCCTCTCCGACAGTCCGTCTAGCCTAGTCAGGACTGAAGTGGAATGTTGCTGGTCACATGACCACTTTGGTTGCCGGGTTAGGATCCCGTTTTCAAGCATTATGGGTCGCCACTCTCGGCCAACTGGTAGCCTCGAGGTGGGACACAGAGGTTCAGTCGGCGTATGAAATAAATAGAATTAGATTAAAAATCTCAGAAAATACATTGGAATGATGCTATTCAGGATAGTAAATCGATATAGCTATGTGTTGAAAATTCTATCCGAAACATCATTATTCCTAAATAACATGAAATAAGCACTAAAATGTCTCCGTGTAGCAATTACAGATTCATCAGTCTTAAAAACAAAACGTTTCAACAGCAAACACGCAGTGTGCACCAGTCACAGCCTTGATCGTGACTGCTTTTATCTGGTAACCTTTAACTAGATGGGGGTATCTTTGCCACCTGCTTAAGTTCACTTGCTCTGCACAAGTGTCAATTTAAAATATGGGATGTATTTCTGACGCAACTTGTAGATCCGTGAATTTTTCACGGTTATTAACTACAATGAATCAAGATTGTTGCAATATTTTGATAGTAGATGAGATACAATTCGCCTTGTCTGAATGCTTTTGCTGAGATCGTGAAAGTGACGAGTCATGCTGCACAGTAAATACTGAGCTCGCCTGATACTCTCCAAGTACTACTTGCTATGTCGGCCTCTTCGAAATCCAGTTTTAGGCCTACCTGACCTCACCTGATCATCGAGATTCCTGCAACTCGAACGAAAATTCTTGAACCATCTGGTTACCATACTGTGGTCAACAGCGCCTCTACTTTCACCCAACAAAAAATGGCGCAGATTGAACTCATAAAGCGTAATGTGTAAGTTCTCGAATTAGACTTCGTTGCATAACTTTCAAATCCCGCACAGAGTGAAGTAATGCACAACGTGTCAACGCACCAACTCCCGCTATATTACCAATCACGGTGGATTGAACTGCTTCGATCATATGATATACTCTCTACAAACAAATACCAACCAAAATATTGCAAAACCTTTGGTTTTTGTTTTGTTTTGTTTTTGTTTGTTTTTGTTTTTGTTTTTTTGTTGTTTTTTTATGTTATGGCATATCAACCATTTTGGGTTATTTAATGCCAAATCAATTTTTATAAATATAAACAGTTCTATTTCAAACAATTCAGTTTAGCATAAGTTCAGTTTTTTACTTACACACAGTTAGATGTAAAAACAGTTCTATTTCAAACAATTCAGTTTAGCATAAGTACACAGTTTAGTTCTATTTGACCCATAGATATAACTACCATTCCGGGCCAGATTGGACCTGGGGCCAGATTGGACCTGGGAGCGATGATAATAAAGAGATAGTCTGCATTTCCCAAAGCTCCAGTATTACTGGAGTCTCACCATCAGATTGTTTAGTGTCATTTCAGGACATTCGTTGGGGAAGATTTACCCATCTGCAGAGATGCAGGCAGTGTTTTCTACAGCCCCAGCCGACAGGGCCAGCAAAATATTTAGTTCACCCAAGTAATATTATATAAAATCCTTATAAAGATAGCTGCCTCCAGTGCACTTAAAATAAGTTTTTTTAAGAAAAGACAAAATTATTTACAAAAAATTTGGCTCAGCCTGTCGTTTAGCGTTTAGACTAGGTTTGGCACAAGATCATAGGCTTTGAGCACTCTGTTAATTTTAGAACATATATGTATAAGACTGATTTTGGCTTTCAGTGCCGATAAAACTGGCATATAAAAAAAGAAGTAATGGTGTAATGATTAGCGTCGAAGAAATGGACACGGCGACCTGAGGTTAGATCCAGGACAAGACTGTTTGCATTTCACATAGAGCTTATACCTTTTGGAAATGCATGAATCCATCAATTCTCCCTACAGCTATGAGTAAGATAGTAGGGCAGACTGGGCACTTTAACCTTGGTATGGCAACCAGTTAAAGAGAAGGAAAACCGTGAATTCAAACCTGTTAAAGTACGCTTAAAATTTGACCTTGTGTTGTGCGGAGCGGTTAATTAATCGATATAAATGATGAAGTTCTGCTTAATGTTAAAGGACGGATGACGTAATAAGAGAAAGATCATGAAAACTGTGTTATAGGATACTATTTACCAACCCCTCCGCTCGGGCAGGATATGACACAAGGACAATTTTTAAGCGGAGTTTAACAGCTTTGAATTCAGAGTTTTCCTTCTCCTAGACTAGTTGCCTCACCAAGGCTGAAGAACCTAGTCCGTCCTACTATTTACCCATAGCTGGAGGGAGAATAAGAGAGTATAACTGTGTTATAGGATACTTTCCTAATTGCAACATTAAAAAAGATTAAATTCACTATCACTGTCTTTCACAATAGATGCTCTGAGAAATAAAAGCAGGGTCAATACACACTTTGTTGATTTGTTTCTGTCGAGCGGACATCCTCTTCTTCTTCTTTTACTTCCGTTTCGTCTACTTTCTTGACTGTATTGTGATTGGACATACCAAAAAATGGATTGTGCTTATTAAAATCATCATCATCATGTCGTGCCGCCAGCACGAATATCCCTGACCCTCTCTTGCCACTTCTCCCTATCGTTCATCGCCTCTGGCAGGTATTCAGGGCTACATCCCGTATCCTCACATACCTGCTGTATGTATGTTCGAGCTGGTCGTCCTGCTTTTGCCCGGCTATATGTGGGGGTCCATAGGAGTATATAACTTATGAGCTCGTCCCTGCTTCTCCAGCAGTGTCCTGCATGTCAGGTTCGTCTAACTTTGATAGCTTTCGTGATGGGAGGCAGGTGGCCGTATAGTTGGTGCCTTGTGGGGTGTTGCCGCCAGGACTTGTTCAATATTGCTCAACCCTCATCTATTCCATATCATTCAAGATCAAGACATTTTTACTCCACTTCCCAGTCTTTTTTGTCTTTTTCTGTCTTAAATCTGAAATCGAATTTATCTGAAATATCAATTAAAAGTTAGAAGAAAAAAATTCTTAATTGTTTGGGCAACAATCACTTCATTCTCCTTCTGTCTATATCTACTGAGTCGTAGGAAATGGACACGGCGACACGAGTTCAAATCCTGGACGAGACTGATTGCATTTCACATAGCACTAATACCCTTGGGAAAGGTATGAATCCAATTATTCTCCCTCCAGCTACAGGTAAATAGTTGGACAGACTAGGTTCTTCAGCCTTGGTAAGGCAACTAGTCTAGGAGAAGGAAAACTCTGAATTCAAACCTGTTAAACTCCACTTAAAAATTGACCTTGTGTCATATCCTACCCGAGCGGAGGGGTTGGTAAATCTACTGAGTCTGCTCCTGACATCATGTATACACCCAGCTGCAAAGAATGGGATCGGACTTCTTTTTTTTTTACGCAAATGCATCATCACCACTAACTCGACGCGTGCCATCAGTATCAGACTTTGTTTTCCGTCACGTCGTTGGAATGCCAGAACAAGATGCAGCTACCACGTATTAATCCTTTGTTGTAATAACTTTCCTGCTACAGAACGTTAATAATAATAATAATAATAATAATAATAATATGACACGTCCTTAAAGTGAACATAAAAGAGAAGAGAATCTCCACGAAATTCACGTGTAAAGTTAATGTGAAGGATTTAAATATTCAATCGTTAATTCATTTTGATTATATGTGCTTACCAACCACTCCACCTCAAACAAAATGCGACACAAGGTCAATTTTTTCAACAGAGTTTTCATACCAAGGTTAAAAAGCTCAACCTGCTTTACCCATGGTCAGAGAGAGAGAACAGTCGGATACATAACTTTCCAAAGGGTACTAGCGCTATGTGAAATGCAAACAGCCTTGTTGAGGGATTGAACTCAGATCGTCGTTTCCGTTTCCAACAACATTAAACATTACACTACGAACACTTTATTCTAATTGTACGGTGAGATGATAAAGCCTTTGGAAAGTCGAGACAACTTTCTTCGTTGTTCAAGTTGAAATACTCATTTTTTTTAAATTGGCAACCTGTTCAGATAACCAAATTAAGTTTAAGTTGGGTTTTATGGCATATCAACTATTTTTGGTTATTTAATGCCAAATCCTGTTTTTACACGTATATTAAACATATGATTTGTAAACACAGTTAAATGACCAAATAGATCTATTTCTAACAATTCAATTTAGCGTAAGTCAACAAATAGTTCAAATGATGTTATGAATCATTAATAATTCAATTACACATCAGTAATTTGTTTTAACACGGTTATATGATTAAACAGTTCAATTTCTAACAACTCGGTTCGTAAACATAAGTCAACAAAGTTAAATGGTTTTAAGTATTGCTATGTATCTCTAACAATTCAATTAAGTATCAGTCATTTGCTTGAACACGGTTTAATGATCAAACAGTTCTATTTCTAACTACTCAATTTAGCATGGCATTTGTTTGCACTCATTTTAAACGGTTCTCTTCGGCCTATAGATAGGACCCTATCAAGTGCTACCACTCCGGTCCAGAGTAGACCTGGGAGCAATGGTAATGAAGGGGTCCTCCACATTCCCTAAAGCATTACCGGAGCCTCACCATCAGATTATTTAATGTCATATCCATGATACTCGTTAGGGAACTACTCCATTTGCAGAGATGCAGTCGGTGTATTCTACAGTTCTAGCCGACTGGGCTGCGATAACCAAAGGAATTCTGCGTATTGTGGGAAACGTCTAATTCTGGAACCCATTTCATAAAAATAAAATTAAATAAAATAAAAGACGTATCTCTATAGATTGAAGGAAATTTAGTAAAATTGAAGTGTAATGACAGACACGTTATACTTACAGTCTAAAGTATTTGCAATCAAGGCTTAAAAACAGTACTATTCCTAGACAGGCGATGATTTCCCATCTTGGAGATGTGTCCGACCCATCGTAGCTGAGACTTCACTAGCATGGCTTCGATACTGGTGATCATTACTTTTTCAATCTTGACAACGAAATCATTCCAGTAGATGGTGCGAAGGCAGTGCACGAGGATTCGTAGCTGGTGAGGATAAGTGACCCACAACTTTGAGCCATATAGGCACATGACAAAGACAACGACTCGCCACTTTTGTAGGTGGTGGGGGGATTACTTAGTTGACCATGATCTCTGCGAAACATACAAGACATGAATCTGTAAATCAGTGACCCGAATCGAATCTTGGACGAGGTTGTTTATGTTTCCCTTTGGGCTAATTCCCCTCGGTAAGTCATCTGTTCTCCTCGACCCAGATATGCGTAAATAGTAGAGTACACTGGACTATTTAGCCTTAGTAAGACAACCACAATATGAGAAGGAAAACTCTGAATTTAAACCAGCTTTACTCCACTTAAAAATTGACCTTGTTTTACATTTTGTCAGTGACGGTGGGGTTGGATACATGCATACATGAATTGAATGATCTAGTGTGTAGAGTGTTCGCCAATGGTCCAGGAGACCGAGGTTCATACCAAAAACTCAAAAAAATGGTACTTGATACCTCCTTGCTTAACACTCAGCAATATAAGGTAGTGATTAAGGGTAAATTGGAGCCATCCAGGGAAAGGAGTAGTGCCCTCCCCTCCACCTTGGTGTTGTAGCTCTCGAAAAGGGAGCCTTCGGGTCACCCTTGGCTAAGGTTGCCGACTTTACTTTATTTACTCGTGTTTAATCTCAAGATTGATGATCTGATTTTCAGTCAGGGTCACTTACCTGAAAAACAAAAAGATCAGTCTAATTACTTTCTAAACTTATTTCAGAAACATTCAATTTTTTTTTTTTTTTTTTTTTTTTTTGCGTGGGTGGGTACCTAGGTGCGAACCCCGACCTCTGGCGCGAGTGGAAAGTGTGAATCTGTTTTGATGTTTAGAGCGTTACAAGATCGGATTAAAGAAATATAAGCTGGGAATAAATCATGTTACACCATTCTTTCGAGTGGGAAGGACCTGTCCTCCTGCCTTCCTGTCTAGACAAACAACATTCGAAATCCAAGCTTTTACCAGCGATCTCTGGTGAGAAGCAACGTAAAAAAAAAAAAGTAACTGCTTATCAGGCAGGTCAGACGATAATTGAGACTCTACATTTCATTTAATGGTTTATTAAGTAAAGAAGAAAAAGGAATGAACAAACGTAACAGTGAGATATTCAGAAAAGTTCATGTTAGCATCACAACATTCCAACATGAAATCCATTTTCTGTTGTTTTTCTTAATTTATTATTTAAAAAGTTATTTTACGCATTCATTTATTTAGCTTAACTTACATTGGAACAATGTCAGAAGTATATCTATCTATCAACCTCTTCGCACGAGTAGGGTGTGACACAAGGTCAGTTTTTAAGCGGAGGTTAATAGGTATGAATTCATCGTTTCTTTCTAGACCGGTTACGATACCAGGATTAAAGAAGTCAGTCTGCCCTACTATTTATCTGTTGCTGGAGAAAGTATAGTTGAATTCATGCCTTTCCGAAGAGTGTTAGTGCTAAGTGAAATGCAAACAGTCTCGTCGAGGGTTTGAACTCGGGTTTGTCATGCCTATTTCCTACAACGGTGACTATTGTACCACGAATGGCTGTCAAAGGTAACAAGTGAGAATCGAACTCGTCAACAATTGCGGTTAGCCTAGGTTACTGACCCTCCAGAATCATGGTGAATCTTATAAAATAATTAGAGATTCTTCTAAGCTATGGCCGTGTAAGTACTACTGTAGGGAGGCATGGCGTAGTGACTGACATGCTGAACTGCAACATCGTAGTAAGCGAGTTAGAACTCCATTTACAGTATAATGTTCCCCTTTGGTTTAATACCCTTGGGAAAGGCATGAACTCCTTTATCCCCCAAGCTATGAGTTCACTAGTATTACTACTGTTCTTCTTGAAGGATGGCTTTTGCATTAAATATTCTACGAACCTTGATATGCCATCAAACAAAGAAATCAAACCAAACCAGTACTACTGTATCGCTGCACCACTCAAACGAATCGTCAGTAGAAAAAGCTAGATTGTAACTACACAAGAATGCTGTGAGCTGCTTTGGACAAATCTTGGAAGCAGCACCCCACAAAGCAGCTATACAGCCACATGCCTCCCATCTCACAAACTATCCAAATAAAATGAGAAAGACTTGCTAGCTACTGTTGAAGTAGTAAGAAAGAACTACAAATGAACACTTACATTCATCAGCTCTGTGTGGACTCTGGATGCCATCTTGAGGACTTGCCTAGAGCGATGACGGATTATAACGAATGGCGAGAGCGAGTTTAGGAAATCCGTACAGTCGGTGCGCCTAGAAGATAATTACTAAACATTATACCAAATGAGGTGTGCTCAAAAGGACTTAGATTTGTCACTAGACGGTAAGTAAGAGGTCATCCAATCCCTCCACCATGGGCAGGATGTGACACAAAGACAATATTTAAGCGGAGTAAAGCTAACTTGAATTCAGTTTCCTTCTCCAAGACTTGTTACCTTATCTGGTCTGCCCTATTTATCCATAGCTGGAGGTAGAACTGATTGATTCATACCTTTCACAGGGGCATTAGCACTAAGGGAAGCACAGATAGCCTTGTCTTGGATTTGAACTCGGGTCACCGATTCTATTTCCTACTACGATAACCGTAACGCTAAGCGCACACCGTGACACAAAGTGGGGTTTGAACTCACTACACAGGAGTAATTGCTCAGTGATACTAATTCCTCACGACTAGGTTCCCAATGAAGATCTGGGTAGCTTCAATAAGAAATATTAAAATGAAAGATATTCGAGTCAAAGACTTAATGATAAATGACGACCATACAATAAATGAACGCTACAAATAGGCTCAAAAGGAATAGATGACTTAGCATGAACGGGTAGTAATATTGATAAGAAAATGGAGGAAGTGGAGATCTTAGAAAGAATCAAGACAATCCAGACCACAGCACTGATAAAATCAGCCACAATACTTAGAAGGCTACTGGAGACCTACCCATATCCTAATGATTGAGAACGTATTTATTTTACAAAAGCAATTATTTTTCAGTCTTTCGTGCCTTGTAAATCCAATGTTTCTCCCTTGATCGTATAGATTAAATATTATGCCGTAAGGATTTAGTTAATAATTAAGACAGGCTACAGATTTATCGACCAACCGTCACATACAAAGTGTAACAATTTAATTCCCGGAATGACCGTAGCATGTCGCTGGGGTTATGAGTCCAACAAACATTTGTGCCTTAGCACGCCCGGACATGTTGAAACTTTCGCCTTCTTGAGACGCAAGTTAAATGAGTCATTCCCCGCCGAGTAGTTGATGAAGTTGTACCTGTTCATTTTGCTCTGTTGGCGGAAGATGAGCGAAAGGAAACTGGAATAGTGAATTGATGTTTTGTGTGAAAACTGGAAAAATTGCTAGGGAAACGTTAACCGTATTAAAAATGACTTATGGAACATAATATGCAAGAATCAAATGCTTTTGAGTGGCACAGTTGGTTTAAGAAAAGAGCGATAAGATGTGCAAGATGATGCAAGGAGTTGGTAGTTAAAAATAACAAGAATAAAATCAAATATGGACGGAGTAAGAATCTTGGTGCACTCAAATTAAAGATTAAAAGTGTGACTGATAGCAGAAGAACTGAATATGAATAGAAAAACAGTACAACGGATTTTAACATCTCTTCCCCCCTCTCTCTCTCTCTCTCTCTACATATATATATATATACACACACACATATACATACATATATGTGGGGTGGGGGTTATGGCATATCACCCTTTGTTAGTTATTTAATGCCTAATCTATTTTTATGCAAATAAAAAATTCTATTTCAAACAATTCAGTTTAGCATAAATACACAGTTTGTCAAAAATCATATCTATTTCAAGCTATTCAGTTTGGTCATACAGTTCTATTTCAAACAATTCAGTTTAGCATACAAAAACAGTTCAATTTCAAGCAATTGAGTATAGTATATGTACGCAGTTTAGTTCTATTGGATCCATAGATAGGACCCTATCAGGTGCAACCACTCCGGGCCCGAGTGGACCTGGGAGCGATGGCAATTATGGGATACTCTGCATTCTTCAAAGCTCTAGCATTACTGGAACCTCACCATCAGATTGTTTAGTATCATATCCAGGACACTCGATGGTGGGGGTGTCTTATCCCTCTGCCGAGTCGGTGTATTCTACAGCCCCGGCCGACTTGGCAAGTGTGCGTGTTGTGTGTACTTTATATATTTGTATATATATGTAAGTGAATGTGTGTACTTTATATATATATATATATATATATATATATATATAAGTGTGTGTATGTATTTGTGCGTGGGAGCTTTATATTTGTATGCGTGTATACTTTGTATATATATATATATATGTGTGTGTGTGTGTGTGTGTGTGTGCTTTATAGATATGCGTGTATGTACTTTATTTATACGTGCATGTGTGTGTGTTTTGTATATATACAGGGTGGAACGATAAAATTGTCGTCCTAAAGAAAACAACACTACAGCTTTATTTTAAAACTTTTATTGAAAAAATCAATTCAGGTAACTTGATTATGTAGTAGAGCTGACATCTATTCAATGTAGCCGCCTTCAGCCTCAATGACCGCCTCGATACGGATCCGGAACTTGGAGCATGCCTTTTCTATAAGCGCCGGCGGGAGCTCGGTGAATATTCGGCGGATGGCGGCGATCAGGCTGGCTTTGATGTTGTGGGAGGTCATGTTGGTGATATACTCGACGTATGACCAAAGTAGTCCAGTGGGTTCGGGTCAGGGGAGGAGGGGGCCAGTGAGAGAAGGGTACAAAGTCGTAGCACTCCTTCTGAAGCCAAGCCTGGGTCTCTTTGGACTTGTGGCCGGCGCCGAGTCCTGCTGCCACACCCAGGGTCTGCCACCGGCCACCTGATTGTATCAAGGGATCACCACACTCTTCAGCACATCCAAGTACACTTTGGTGCTGACTTTCAAGCCGACTTCGAAGATGTGAGGTGGCATGATGTGGCCCTCATTTGAAACCACACCAAAGACCATAACCGTAGCCAGAAACTTTGTTTTCATCATCCTGGGCATGTCCCCGTTATTCGTGGCAATCCAGATTTGAATTTTGAGGGTGCTGGCAATGGTCCTGTTGTCATAACTTAGATCGATAGAGAGCATGGTTGTACAGCGGCTTATCTCCGATCTCGCTCGTTGAACATTGTGTCACTTTCAGACATGATAGAAGGCTCCTATCGCTCTTGGGATTTGTACACAACTGGCCAACTAGTAGATGGTCTGCAACAAAAAAAGAAAACCGGTTTTCATTAAACGGAAATGGAATCATGTCGTCTTTTCTATGGCGACAATTTTATTGTTCCATCCTGTATATGTGTGTGTATGCTTATGTATATATGTGTGTGCCTCTGTGTGTGTGCTTTATATATATATATATATAGCGAGAGAGAGAGAGAGAGAGAGAGAGAGAGAGAGAGAGAGAGAGAGAGAGATTAAATTGTGCTATTAAATAATTACAAATTTTTATTTGAACAGTTCAAAACCGTTAAAGACGTAAGAAATGTTTAGAATGTGGCAAGATGTTTGCGTATTTCCAAAACCAAGGCAAAAAGATTCATTAACAATATTAAAATGATATAATCAAGGTGTTAGGTGTGTTGATTTTTATGCCATATCAACCTTCTCAGGTTATTTATTGCCAAATTCTGTTAAATATGCACACATATATATATATATATATATATATAGTACAATTTAATGGAGACTCGAACTCGGTTAAGTCGTCATAATAAATCTATTTCGGCGGAGAATATTATTGCTATACTCTCCGTCTCGTCACATGACTCTTTACATGCTTCCCTCCTGTCGCAAAGTAGCGAATGTGGAGTTTCAGTTCATATATATATATAAAACCAAAGGTTGGTTAGTTGATTGGGTTTTATGACGTATCAAACTTTCTAGGTTATTTAACGCCAAATCTATTTTTATACAAATATTCAGTTCCATTTCAAACAATTCAGTTTAGCATGAGTACACAGTTTAATTGTCAAAAACATTTCTATTTCAAGCTATTCAATTTATTCAAACAGTTTTAATTCGCTAATTCAATTTAGTATAAGCACAGACGTTCTATATTAAACAATTCAGTTTAGTGTAAGTACAGTTTCAATGTCAAGAACAGTACCATTTCAATCAATTCAGTTTAGCATAAGCACGCGCTTTAAATGTAAGTACAGTTTCATTGTCAAAAACATTTCTATTTCAAGCTATTCAGTTTGGTCAAACAATTCTAATTTAATCAATTCAGTTTAGCATAAGTATGCAGTTTAGTTCTATTTAACCCATAGATAGGGCTCTATCAAGAACTACCATTCCGGGCCAGTGTGGACCTGGAAGCAATGGCAATGAAGGGGTTCTCCGCATTACCCAAAGCTCCAGCATCACTGGAACCACACCATCAGATTGTTTAGTGTCATATTCAGGACTCTCACTGGTGGGGGGTCTTACTCCTCTGCAAAGGTGCAATCGGTGTATTCTACAGCCCCAGCCGAATGGACAAGATATAATTAAGGTATTTTCGTTAACAATAATAAGTTTGTAAAATATCTGATAACGTGTTCTTCTCAACTTTTTTCTGCAAACATTTTAAGACAGCGATTAACAAAATGTTTGAATCTTCAACTACGTCTTCAAAAAAAAAATTTCACGTATTAAAAGATTCAACATTTTATATCTTGACAAACAGTCAATAAAGCTTTAAAGGAAATTAGTCATGCTGATCACTGTCAGTGAGTTCAATCCTCATTGGATGATCTATCATAATATTCTAGAGGTAGGCCAACTTTTACATAAATTGCCTTCAATAAATGACGATACAGAGACAATAATGATTATTACTAAACAGGTCTTTTTAGCTTAAACGGGGGACATCTTCACTTTAGACGGAACCCCTCTTAAACTAGTAGACAAATTCACTTACCTAGGAAGCAGCGTCACATCAACCGAAAAGGACATCGACACGAGGTTAACGAAAGCATGGACAGCTATCAATAGGCTATCGATTATATGGAAATCAGACCTAACCGATAAAATGAAACGCAGTTTCTTCCAGGCAGCGGTCACATCGATACTGCTATATGGATGCACTACATGGACTCTAACAAAACGGCTGGAGAAGAAGCTAGACGGCAATTACACAAGAATGCTGCGAGCAATCTTGAACAAGTCCTGGCGGCAACACCCCACAAGACACCAACTGTACGGCCACCTGCCTCCTATCACGAAAACTATTCCCGTTAGACGAACCAGACATGCAGGACACTGCTAGAGAAGCAGGGACGAACTCATAAGTGATGTACTCTTATGGACCCCCACACATGGCCGTGCAAAAGCAGGACGACCAGCACGAACATACATTCAGCAACTATGTGAGGATACAGGATGTTGTCCTGAAGACCTGCCTGAGGCGATGAACGATAGGGAAAAGTGTCGAGAGAGGGTCAGGGATATCCGTGCTACCAGCACCACATGATGATGATGAAATTAATCTGAACATACAATATCATAATCGACAACTATTTCTATCATTTCTTTAATGTATGAATAAGCATCTTTACGTGTTTAGATATCATAACAAACATATGGAAACAAACGCCGAAGCATGCAATAGAAAACAAAGAATTCACCTTTTCTAAAGAAAAGAATTTAAGTTCGCATGCTGTAATTTAATTAGGGACGTCAGGATTAAAAAAATAGAAGTGGATCAGTAGCAAATCGGCAACGAGTACTGATTAGCTGGAAGAAACTCAAACAGAAAAGCCGTTAAGGGAGTAAATGCCGGATAGAAAAGAGGAAAAGAGAGTTCACTTGGACGCCAAGTGGTGAAGACGGAACTAGCGAGCAACAACGTGCGAGAACTACAACAGAAAACGAGAAAGATAAGCTCTCTCTCTTTCGATCGATCGATCGCTCGATCGATCGATCGACGCTTGATTTCTATCTGTCTAGCTAAAGCAGTCGACTCGTTGTTCATACTCTGTTTCTCTCTTCTCGATGACTACGAAGAAGTGTAGTAACGAATAAACTTTTGTATTAGGGAACCAAGACGGTGTTTTGTGTGCTCATCATTTCTATTCATCAAGGTGGAGGTTAACACGAGATATATCTGACTCTTGAGGCGTAGTGCTACACTATTAGACGCGTGTCCTTGCAAGCGTCTATTTAGTAACAAAGAATTACAAATATCTATTTGAGAGCCGTAGCGTTACAAAGCCTCGTTTGCAGTTCAAGAACATGCTAATGTGTTTCTTTGATCATAAGTGGATGATTTAGAACAAACTCTCAATCTATTTGGAAGTGACGAAAAAGTAGAAGAATCTCTTCGGAAGAAACATTTCTGAATTCTGACCAGACAACCAGATTTTCTCCACCAAAGCAATAGTCCTGCGCATGATATTTAAGAAGTTCTGGAGTTTCTTGCTAAAACTTCCCTTACAACAATTCACCATTCACCTTATTCACCAGACTTAGTCACGTGTGATATTCGACTATTTTCAAATAATTGAAGAGCAGTCCCCATGACGTAGAGACTAACGTGCTGGACTGCAACATCGTAGGAAGCGAGTTCGAATTCCAGTCGCGCTATGACGTTCACTTTCGGACTTGAGACAGGAATGAATCTCTCATCTCTACTCCCAATTCTGGGTGAAATAGTCCCACTGCTGTTCTACAAGGCTGGCTTTGGCATTAAATGACCAACAAAGGTTGATATGCTATTAACAAAACGAAACAAAACCAAAATACAGAAAGATATATAGAGTTGATAAGGGGTTTATTTGTGGTAATAGTTAGTTGTTGGTTTTGGGAAATTCTAATCTTCGTATCTAACTCTTTTTCTTCTTCTTCTTACTTAATTCACTTGTTATCTTCTGTCGGAGCTGTAAGAAAATTAAGGACGGAAGGAAAAAGACAGTGATACCTTTATACTCAAACTTTATTTGGGGGTTTATGACTATTCTGTGGCCTGGAATGTTTTCCTGGACCAGTAGCAATAGTTGCGTTTCCCAGACAATGCAGTGAAGTATATTACAGAATCATTTTCGGCAATTACAAGTTTAAGGGTCCGTCATGTGTTCAGCAGGTATCTTTAGTGAAAGCTGCAACTAATTGGAGAGACGCATCGCACTGCTAAGTTCAGGACTTGGCAGGCAAGTCCTCTTCCTACTTATAACAGAGAGGAACAGGTCATTTCAGTCGAGGTGGTAAACGCTTAATGAGGAAGAATTTATCTTTGGCGCCAGGAAGCTCCTCTTTTTAGGCATGCGCCGATTTCGCTTCCTATCAGCGGCCGCCTGGGAAACCGTTGCTTTTTGCATTTATTTTTTTCATTTCTTTTTTAATTCCCACAGATCTATGTATAAAAAAAACGAGTTCCAAGAATGTTTCCAACAACGAAGCCATCTTCTCAAGAAGTTTTATTGCTTTACAAAGGGAGTACTTCAAACGTTACTGAAGCCAATAATAACCGAATAAGAAAACTTTCCTTTCATACGATCGTTCCGGGAATTGTCATTACTTGAGTATTTATGTTTTGCCACGTGTTCGACAAAAATGAAGATAAAATACAATAAAAAGATAAAGAGAACATCTAATTTCTTATAATAACAAAATGAAGATTTATTCTTTAAAAAATATATCAACATAAAAACAATTAACGTTAATTTGTCTTTGTAAAGTTAATTCAAGCAGCTTGAGAGAATAAATTTATATCATTATAATTATTAATATTATTATTATTAATAATAATAATAATAACCCAAAACAAACATGTAAATAACATCTTATCGATAATCGGACGCAAAGGAGATAAGTTGGTCAGGAATTTTGTCAAACTTTTGGATGCGTTAACATTCTGTATTCAGTATGTTATCTTTGAGAAAGCTCACAGAACAGTCATTTAATTATATTTAGCGTCCATTTATTTGGATCTAGGAAAAGAACATAATGTAGTTCTTTTTTTAGATGTTTAAATTCTAGATGGTTCCATAAATAGAACATTATTGTGACTAGTTCGGTTTTTTTAAATATTTTCTATAACCTTCTGAAATTCGCTGGAGAACTCGAGCCAATACTAAAAAATTTTCTAAATCGGAGATGTTATAATAACAAAACGTAGAAATGGGATTCTCATAAAAGTATGCATATATATATATATATATATATATATATATATATGTATATATATAAGAAATTAAGATCTCATTCCAACTTAAGTCCACTCTTATATCATTGATAATGCAGGAAAATTTTAATCATGAGACTATAAAAAAAAGTGACATCTTAATTTCCTCTAAGTTCTATCATGCTCTGATGGGCAGCATTTGAGCACTTTTGGTTTGGGTTTTTTGTTTAATGTCATATCAACCTTTGTTGGTTATTTAATGCCAAAGCCATTCTCCTAGAAGAACAGTGGTACTATTTAACCCATATCTGGGAGGATAAGGGGGTTCATACCTTTCCCAAAGGTATTTGCCCGAAAGTGAACGCAATAGCGCGACTGGAGTACGAACTCGCTTACTACGATTCCGCAGTCCATCACTTTAACCATTACACCACGAGGACACCCCCAGCACTTTGGGGGGATTTACGAAACGATTTTTTAATAACTTCTTTGTTCATCTGGGATATATATATATATATATATATATATATATATATATATATATATATATATATAGGGGAATCAGGCGTGGCATTAGAAAAAGAAGATAGCACGGAAAATCAAATTTTTGTATCGCTGATATATATAGCTTCTTCAGATACATACATACATACATGTGTGTGCATGTGTGTGCATAAATATGTACTTTTTAACATGATTTCCTATCTTGTCAATGCACATAATCAAGTGGTGAATATTAACCATATAATCGATCATATCACAGTGAATATTTTGCTCATGTTTACCTTTTATCAGATTTGGCTACGAATTTATTAATTCAATATCGTGTATTTTGTCATTGTCGTACAGATAGTGCATATTTAGTTCAGTCGTAACTAAGCACCCCACAATTTTGACCTTGTGCCAGAATATGATAAGAATAGCGAATATCATCATACGAGAAATCCTTTGAAAATAATACATCCTATTTATTTCAATGGAAGGTAGAACTGACATAAGGATCAGAATAACACGATTTGATAGAGCATGTTTTCAGCTACAAAACACTGTTTTTCGCATAGTTACCAATATTGATGATGTATTTTTGCCTGTGATGACCAACATCTTATATAATGAGTTCATTGAACTCTGCTACTACGAAGGCGACTAAATTATTCACTGAAGCGATGACGACGTTGTTGTCAGAAAAATCTTTTCTCCGTAGTCCATCTTTTATCCACTGGCATCAAGGAAATGGGAGAAATCATTCCGCATGGAGGAATGCCATAACACTTATGGGATATCAACTGATTTCCAAACTAACAAATAAGTCAATTTTTAGCAATTTTTCTATGTGTATTTTTGTATTTATTAACCAATCGGCGCTTTTGCGCTCGTTTCAATTTTTTTTAAGATTCGCTGATGAGAATATTTGACTTGCCATAAAAAATCTGAAGAATCAAAACCCGAAATGTTTTGTTTTTTTTTTTGTTCAGTCGGCAGGAGCTGTAGAATACTCCGACTGCATCTCTGCAGAGGGGTAAGACCCGCCACAACGAGTGTCCCAGATATGACACTAAACAATCCGATAGTAAGGTTCCAGTATTGCTGGAGCTTTGGGGAATGCAGAGTACCCCATCATTGCCATCGCTCCCAGGTTCACTCTGGTTCGGAGTAGTAGCACCTGATAGGGCACTATGTATGGGTCAAATAGAACTAAACAGCGTACTTATGCTAAACTGAATTGATCGAAATAGAACTGTTTTGATATTCAAACAGCGAACTTATTCTAAACTGAACTGCTTGAAATAGAACTGTTTTGGCATATAAACTGTGTACTAATACTAAACTGAATTGTTTGAAATAGAACTGGTTTGGTTTGGTTTCTTTGTTTAATGACATATCAACCTTTGTAGGTTATTTAATGCCAAAGCCATTCTCCTAGAAAAACAGTAGTGGTACTATTTAACCAGTAGCTGGGCGAAATAGAACTGTTTTTGACATTGAAACTATACTTGCGCTAAACTGAATGGTTCGAAATAGAAGTTTTGATATTTAACCGCGGGTGGACAAAAACTCTACTTATACTAAACAGATTTCTTTGAATTAGAACTGTTTGACTAAACTGAATAACTCAAAAAAGAAATGTTTTTGACAATTAAACTGTTTACTCATGCTAAACTGAATTGTTTGAAACAGAACTGTTTGACATTTAACTGTGAGTGAACAAAAACTATACTTATACTAAACTGAATTGTTTGAATTAAAACTGTTTGACTAAACTGAATAGCTTGAAATAGAAATGTTTTTGACAATTAAACTGTGTACTTATGCTAAACTGAGTTGTTTGAAATAGAACTGTTTATTTGTATAAAAATGGATTTGGAATTAAATAACCTATAAAGGTGGATATGCGATAAGACCCAAACAAACAAATATATCCATTTAGATTAAGGCTAAACAAAACAACTATATTTCATGCGTGAATCTTCACTTTCTCTCTTCAAATATCAACGCTCTGAATTATATTATTTTTTCTTGCAATAAATGACTTCTGCTTTTCAATAAAAGTTTCACTCTTTTCATTCTTTAAAAAGAAATAAAAATTTATCGATTTGTAGATCGGTGTTTTATTCAGTAATTTTTATCTTTGTCTGCTACTCACTCTTCTGTATCCTATTTACTTCCTACTGCTGCTTATCTACTATCTGTAACAAGACAAAAAATTATAGGTTATTGGTGGGAAGGTTCAACCTCTACTACCGTACTATCAACATTCGCTTCTAACGTCATAAGCGTAATAAAATAGGATTCATTATCTTCGGAGCAACTGCCGTACGAGGCTCATATTCATCGTGGGCGAAAACGCCGAGACAAAAATGGCGACTAGATGAAAAATAGTTTTTGTAGCTGAAAACTTGCTCTTTCAGACGTAGTTATTATATTACTTGCATGTAACCTCAATCGATGATTGCAGAAAGTTTACAGTACGCTTACAATAGATGTGAGCACAGTCAGACGGTGGGCAATGCATTTTAGCAATGGTGACAGCGATATGAGGGACAAACCACGCTTAACACATCTGTCAAATCGGTAAAAGATGGACTACGGGTAAAACATTTTATTGACGCCGTCATCGTTGCGGTGGAAAACCGGATCACTTCTACAGTTGCAGATTTTTATGGGTACAGCATGCAGGCTGTTGTTCATCGTTGGCGAAAATATCTTGCTAATGGTAGTGGGGGAAAACAGCATGCTGTAGCTGATCTTGCTCCATCCAACGGCGTTATTAATTTCCTGGTATCTGTTAAAGTTTAAGTAAAAATATATTAGAGGCATTACTTTCAGAGCGCTCCGCATATATCGGAATGTAATAATGATCGTTTATCGATTCAATGATCTGGAGCTCTGGGTAGTGTGGAATACTCATTCATTGCCATTATTCCCAGGTCCACTTTGAACTGGAGTAATAGTCCCTGTTAGGGTCCCATTTATGGGCCAAACAGAACCAGTGTCCTGCGTAAGACACTGAATTGCATTTGATGGCGAGGCTCCAGTTCTGGAGCTTTGGGGAATATGGAGTACCCCTTCATTGCTATTACTCCCAGATCGACTCTAAATCGAAGTGGTTGTAGTTGTTAGGATCCCATCTCTGGGTCAAATAAAACTATTTAATCATTTATTAATTTTTGAAGCCATTTTACTGTGTGCCAACAAATAATTGATATTAAATTGGTTATAGATAACGATACTTAAAACCATTTAACTATGTGCAAACGAAGGAATAATGTTGACTAGAATTAATAATGTTGATTTGCAATGCTTGAAACTATTTGTGTGCAAACAATAAATAGCAATACTTAAAAATCACTTAACTGCGAATAAAACTATTATTTTTAGATGGCAATCCTTGAAATTATTTGGCTGTGTGCAAACAATAAATTGCAATACATAAAACCAGTTAACTATATGCAAACAAATGAGTTCTGGCTCATTTAAAAATGTTACCGATGAACTATTCGTTTACAAATCGTGTATATATACATATATATATATATATATATATATATATAAAGAAAAATTAATTACAAGGTAATCCAAGTAGAAGGAGAGATTTATTGAGAAGCAAAGTCGACACTATAGCGTTTCGGTTCTTGTGAACCATCATCAGGACTGTGAGGGATGATATTAGTGATGATAAATCAACGATGGACGTTGAAAAATGCAAAATACAAAAACCTTTGCAAAATGTGTATAACAAGAACCGAAACGCTAGAGTTTCCACTTTGCTTCTTACTAAATCTCTCCTTCTAGTTGGATTACCTTGTAATTAATTTTTTTGTTTATATATTGTCAGATTACACTTTACTTTCATATATATATATATATATATATATATATATATGTATATACTCCTTCGGCCGGAGAGTTGAGCACTCTCGCGAATGAATTACCGGTTGCCACTCACGTAATGCAAAGCTCTTAAGCGTATATATATAAAACAAAACAAATGTGATACATATGTGTTCAAATCCCTTTACTTACGCCGAGTCTGCTAATGGCTGTGTGGTAGAATATCCGGCTGGCCTAAAGTCAGCCAGGTTTCGATCTCAGCTTGAAGCATTTCTCATGTCTAGCCACACTGCTGAGTTGTGATACAGCGAAACAGTCTGGCTGTAAATGACAATATATATATATATATATATATATATATATATATATATATCATCATGTCGTGCCGCTAGCACGGATATCCCTGACACTCTCTCGCCACTTTTCCCTATCGTTCATCGTCTCTGGTAGGTCTTCTGGGCTACATCCCGTATCCTCACATAGCGGCTGTATGTATGTTCTAGCTGGTCGTCCAGCTTTAGCTCGTCCATATGTGGGGGTCCATAGGAGTAAATCACTTATGAGATCGTCCCTGCTCTTCTAGCAGTGTCCTGCGTGCCTGGTTCGTCTAACTTGGATGGTTTTCGTGATGGGAGGCAGGTGGCCGTATAGTTGGTGCTTTGTGGGGTGTTGCCGCTAGGACTTGTTTAATATTGCTCGCAACAAACGAATCACCTACGTTGTTCAGTTACTCAGACTCAGTAATGGCTGATTGTGTTTTATGGCATATCAACCCTTGTAGGTTATTTAATGCCAAATCCTGTTTATATATATATATATATATATATATATATATATATATATATATATATATATATATAAACAGGATTTGGCGTTAAATAACCTACAAGTGTTAATATGCTATAACACACAATCAGCCATTACTGAGTCTGAGTAACTGAACAACGTAGGTGATTTGTTTAGAGTGGCGAAGGCTTGTGTAGATCCAGTGACACTTTTTCGATTTGCTTGTAAAAAAAAATGACGCACTAATGTGCCACAACATTTTCGAACAAAATTATTCAACTATGGACAAAATGCACCTCTTCTAGAGCCATAATGTTTATGTCCGACATTGGTCAATTGAAAAAGGGCCAATTCTTCTCCATGACAACACCTAACCGCAGGCCTCAAAAATGACTCGGCAAAAATTAAATAAACTGGGCTACAAAACTCTACCTTACCCAGTTCCCTTACCAGATACCATCCGACAGACAACTACTTTTCAAGCATCTTAATAACCAACTGATATTTACTAAGGTCAGCTTTATACGGTCGGTGAACAAAAGAAGTTAATTCAGCAAAGATCGTGTAAAAGAAATCTTCAAAATGGAGAGGTCTGACAGCTTATGAAATCTGTATTTGAATTTTTATTTTTAATTTTAACTGGGTTTGAACAGCGAACCCATGATACCTGGAGAATAAACAGCAATATGTACACGAGTAACAGTTTCACTGATCTTAAAATTTATTCAAGAATATAGATGGTTCGTAAGTATGTATTTACCCAACCCCTCCGCTACGAGCAGGATGCGACTTAAAGTCATTTTTAAGCGGAGTAAAGCAGGTTTGAATTCAGAATCCTTCCTTCTCCTAAACTGGTTGCCTTACCGAGCCAAATAGCTTATTCTACCCTAATATTTATTTACTGTTGGAGGTGGAAAGAAGGAAGGAGGTTACACATCAGTGTGAAGAATTACATAAACAGCGCCTTCCAGGTTTCCAACTTGGATCACCTATTCTATTTCCTTACAACGATGGCCGGTACACCATGTTCTTCCTATATATGAATGTATAAGGTTGCTTGCCGTACAATATACTAACCATGTATAGTATAGTGTGGTACAAGGCCGGTATAAAGAAGCAACCGTTACTGAGCGCTATGTTAAGGAATAATGAATGTGTTCATTATTCATGATTTGATGCATTTTCCGTACAACTAGGAGAATATTTGATAATGGAGGGTTAATTTGTACCTCACTAGATGCTCCATTATTTTGACCATGTGTCAGACTATGCTAAAAATAGTCTCTCGCTCTCTCTATATATATATATAGTTATTGTTTTTTATGAGTAATACTGCCCATAAATTAGTACACAACGAACAACTTTTTATTTAAGAAAAGTTTATTTTTTCTAAACCAAAAATATTAGGTTTAGTTTGGTTAGGTTTTTTGGCATATCAACCATTGTATTTTATTTAAGGCAAATCCTCTTCATACATAGATATCAAATATATACTTTGGAAGTGCACGTGGTGTAATGGTTGTCATCATTGGAAATGGACACGACGACACGAGTTCAAATCCTGGACGAGACTGATTGCATTTCACATACCACTAATACCCTTGAGAAAGGTATGAATCCAATTATTCTTCCTCCAGCTATGGGTAAATAGTAGGACAGATTGGTTTCTTGAGCTTTGGTGAGGCAACTAGTCTAGGAGAAGAAAAAACTCTGAATTCAAACTTTTAAACTCCGCATAAAAATTGACTTTGTGTCATATCCTGCCAGAGCGAAGGGGTTGGTAAATATAGACATCAAATTCATATGATTTGAAAACACATTTTGTTGATGACGTTTTTAAACGAGCCTAAAATCATTTGGGGGGGGACCCTGTAAAATATTTCCAGGTATTGTTATGTATCTGTAACAATTCAATAAAATATCAGTCATTTGTTTGCACACAGTTAAATGAATAAACATTTCTATTTCTAACAATTCAATTTTGCATAAGTCATTTGTTTGCACTCTGTATAAATACCAAACATTTCTATTTGACTCATAGATAGGAAATATATCAGATGCTACTAATCCGGGTCAGAGTAGATCTGAGAGCAATGTCAATGTAGGGGTACTCTGCATTCCCCAAAGCTCCTGCATTACTGAAGCCTCACCGTTTGATTGTTTAGAGTGATATCAAGGAGACACGTTGAGAGAGTCTTACCCCTCGGCAGAGATGCAGTTGGCGTATTCTACAGCCCCAGCCGACTGCGCTAAAAATACGAGGAAGTTAATATGTTATCATGCAATCATTATAATTAAGTATTAATTATTACAAACTCTACAGCATAAAAATTATATCACCAAAATTATGAATCATAATTGTTATTTATAGTAGTAAATTATCATCATCATCATCATGTGGTGCTGGTAGCACGGATATCCCTGACCCTCTCTCGACACTTTTCCCTATCGTTCATCGCCTCAGGCAGGTCTTCAGGACAACAGCCTGTATCTTCACATAGTTGCTGAATGTATGTTCGTGCTGGTCGTCCTGCTTTTGCACGGCCATGTGTGGGGGTCCATAAGAGTACATCACTTATGAGTTCGTCCCTGCTTCTCAAGCAGTGTCCTACATGTCTGGTTCGTCTAACTTGAATAGTTTTCGTGATGGGAGGCAGGTGGCCGTACAGTTGGTGTCTTGTGGGGTGTTGCCGCCAGGACTTGTTCAAGATTGCTCGCAGCATTCTTGTGTAATTGCCGTCTAGCTTCTTCTCCAGCCGTTTTGTTAGAGTCCATGTAGTGCATCCATATAGCAGTGCAGCGGTCACATCGATACTGCATCGTAGTAAATTATAGCCGTCCAAAAATAAGTACAACTCTATATATACCTTGAATATACGCGCTTAATTCGGTGCCAGTAGGTGTCGTCAGTGATGTTTAATCTTCTGGGTCATTGGGGAGTTTCAAGTCTTGCAACATCATACTCCGCTCACCAGAACGACCCCCTCAGAGATGATCAAACTCTGAGTCACATACCCTATAGGACGCTCTAACAACGGCTCGAAATAAATAACCCCTCAGATCAAGCCGAGTATTCGATTGGCTGTTGAAACCAGCCAATCGTACGCTCGGCCTAGTCTATTCAAAGGTGAGTATGCTACTTTTTACTTTTTTTTTTTAATTTTACAAGATAATTATGAGGTTTGGCGTGGAAGGTGCGTTAATTTTTTTCTACCACGTTTAATATTGTTTTAATTTCCATTTTTTACCTTACTTATCTCTCTAATCCATATTCCCCCCTTTTTTCTTCTCTATTTCTCCTTTCTCTCTCTCTTCCTTTTTTCTGTACATATTTACATTGTTATACTGTGTAAAAAAAACAAAAAAAAAACGTTTAAAATAGCATATGCACAACGGAACACGACAACAACAAAAAACTGAGTACATTAAAAGAATGTCGACACGTGAAATGATAAGCAGTATTACGACTAACGTTTAAAATTCCGCATGTGCACGTTTAAAATTTTAAAAAACTATCAATATATATATTTATGGAATTGAATATTTAACTCCGAAGATGTTACAGCTTGATTTTTGGCTATATAGCTTCATTAACATAAAATTTGGTTAATACCTAACAATATTTGCTTTGATCATATAATATCCAACAAAAAATAATTTGTTATAAATTGAATTACCTTGACCAGAAAATCCAGAAAACACCTGTGCACGACAGATGGAAACACTGGATAACTGTCTCGACCTTATTAGGTCTCATCAACTATATATACGGTGATCTACCCTATGGGAGATTGAACCAGCGACCTCAGAATGCAAAGCCGAAACTCTACTACAGAACTACCGGTCCACATCTGGTGACGGTAAATCAATTTACAATATAATTCCTCTAATTAAAAAAAAATGTACAACTTTGCGATATGTGTTTTGATCATATAATGTCCAACTAGAAATAATAAAAACTCTGGAATCTTTGGTTTTGAAGAAAAATAACTTCAGTTTGGAAGAACTACCCAGTAGGATAGGGGTGAATGGCGTAGGAGAGAAAATCCGTGCTAGCGGCACGATTTGATGAGGAGGAAGATGATGATGGTGATGATGATGCCTATTTATGAGGGCGTACCTTAGCATAACGGCTATCGACGACCAGAGTCCTGCACAAGGCTATTTGTGTTTCACTTCGCGCTAACGCCCTTGGAAAAGCAATGAATCTATTTATTCTCTCCTCAGCAATGGGTAAATAGTAGGACAGACTGATTTCTTTAGCCTTTGTAAGGAAAATAAGTCTAGTAGAATGGAAAATTGAATTCAAAACAGCTTTACTCTGCTTAAAAATGACCTTGAGTAACTTCCTGTCCGTAGTGGAGTGTTGAGTAAATTTATGCTTATTTATGGGTGATATAATATACACATACCAAGAAGAAAAATACATCAAAACCAAATTTTGTGGGGTATTTATTTATTATTAAGTTTCACCCTCTATGGGCTTCATTTGATCATGATTGGGTAAACTTCTTCATTTTTGAAGAAGAATACTTGGAAACGCTTGAACTATCTTCGAGGTTGTCACAGCAATGTTATTAGGAACGCTGATCGTTATAAACATTTAAAATAAGGGAACGAAAGGCATTTGAAATTGATATAAAGACCGTTATTCAAGCTATGAATAAAAAGATTTGAAAGTATTTCTGTTGTGTGTTAGATAGAATAGATAGTTAATAATTCTTAGAAAATATTTCATTTGAGTCGGATGTGCTAGTATTGGCTGCCCGACAAGAACTTTCTCGCGCGGAAACAGAATCTAGCCCGGAAGACCTACCGGGAGCGATGGATGATAGGGACGAATGGAGAGAGAGAGAGAGAGAGAGAGAGAGAGAGAGAGAGAGAGAGAGTAAAAGAAATCTGTGCTAGCAGCGCGAATTGATAATGAGGATGATGATGGCGTTAGAATTAGTGAATGTTGCCGAGAAGTTACTCGTTTTTCTCATGTTTCTTTCCTAGAATTTAACAACTTTCAAATCTTTATTTGATGAAGTCCATTGAGAGAGAAACGTCATAATTAAAAAATACTTCACCAAATTTGGTTTCATAACTTATTTTTATTTTATTCTGTCGAATATGTTATCCATATATTATTCATACAGATATATGTGTTTTTTATTTATTTATTCATACACACACTCACAAACACACACACACACACATAAATATATATATATATATATATATATATATATTTACGTTGGTACGTAAATATAGGTAGATATGACCCATATATGACCTGCTTTGCAATTTTAATATTACGTGGCTAGATGCACCCAGTGACCGGAGATATAATTCCCAGCATCTAACTAAGCATATTAACCACTTGTGTGTTTGTATTAACAGTGAGAAATTGAATAAACAGCCTCCACGTCTGTTTAACGAATTGAAAAGATTACTTTTTCCTTTTTTCCTTTTTCTTCTTCTTTTTCTTCTTCTTTTTTGAGTCGGCTTTTCTCTTTGTAACCGCCTTTGGTTTGCTTGTCTCGAAGACCTTTTCTCTTCTCTCTCACTTTCTTCTTCTTCTTCTTCTTCTTCTTCTTGAAGTCGGCTTTTCTCTTTGTAACCGCCTTTGGCTTGATCGTCTTGAAGAACTTTTTCTTTCTCTCTCTCTCTTTCTCTCCTTTCGCAACACGCTCTCTGTCTCTCTGTCTCTGTCTCTGTCTCTCTTTCTACGATTCTCTTATTTCAGTTCTTTTTTCTTCTTTTTCCTGACCATCCTCTAAGAATTTACCATGTTCTGCTTACTGTGTGTATACAGGCCTCGTATTGCTTTCTGCAACGGTCACTAACCTGAGTTCATATAAATCTAAAGGGTTCGCGAAAACTTTTTCAGTGTTCGTGGAAAAAAATACTGTTCTAATATGGTTTGTCAGTTAAGTTTGATGAAGAAGCTTGATCAAAATTGTTAACATTAAAATATTAATATCACATAAAACTTTAATATCACATAAAACAATTTCGATTTTCACGAAAATTTCATTTTGTGAACGATATCAAACCATTTCTGCACTTGAAACATTTAAACAATTTAATGAAACTACACGAAAACCAAATGAGTTTTTAAATTTTCAAACTTTTAATATCAGATTCTTCATGAAATTCATTTCTTTTCTTGCTCACTCATATTGGGCTAAATTTTAATGAAAAGGTGCTTGAATAATAGAGCTAATCATGATAATTTAGATTTACTGCGGGTTTTTTTTTGTTTTTGTTTTTTGTTTTTGTTTTTTTTTTTAATTGGACTAATCAGACTAAAAAAAACTTTTAAAAATTATTCCATATTTTCTTTCTGCACTTTGTACTTTTGGACAATCAAGTTCCAGGTTTCTTTCTAAGTTTGTCAAATTCGGGATTCGTGGAGAGAGTTTGGTAAAATCTAACCTTCTCCCATGGATCTTGCTTAAGAGTTAACAAGGGATTAAATCTTCAGAGCTTTTGTTAATTGATTGATATAAGATCAGATTCTTCATGAGATTTTATATTATTTTCTTTTAAACTGTAATTCTTTTATAAAACGGTATAGATAATGAAGGAAAATCAAAAAATATTTGCACAATAGAGATCGAACCAGCGACCACAAATTACAGGGCTGAAACTCTACAACTGAGCCAACAGTTCATAACGTACGAAAGTAACGCTAAATTAACTAGTCATGGTAATTGCGCGGCTAAGTGTTAGTGTATTGCCACAACAAAAATGTTTAGCAACGGTTTTTCTTTCTGCCAGAGGCTTAGAACCTTTTGAATCACTCTCGTTAGTAATTGTATATTAGTGATCACTAACCTTGGTTAACATGAAGCCAAAGGGTTCATGAAGTTTTTCATGGTTCATGGAAAAACAGGGTACTGATGAGGTTCGTGAATAAAGTTTGACTGTGAAGCTTGATTGAAATTGTTAAAATTAGGCAAAACATTAATCCTGCATAAAACATTACACTTTCGACAAAAATTTCATTTTGTGAACAATGTCGAACGATTTTTACTCTTAGCACAGTTAATTTTGATTAAACTGAAGAAGTAACAGTCGTTAAATCTCCAGACTCTTATCATTCGATTGATGCAAAATAATTTTCTACATAAGTTTTTTTTTCTTTATAATTTTATTTCAGTCTGTAATTTTGTTATGAAATAGCATAGTCTTTTAATAAAGGCAAAAATGAAAAGATATGTAGTACGCCTCTATTCCTTCTATGAACAAATTCAGGGAATCTTATTAAGAATCTCGGTTATATAAGGGCTCATGTAATGGGGAAAAATAGACTTCTGTCTTATCTTACCTGCTGTTCTATCTTTATTTTCTTATTTTGTTCTCTCTCTCTCTCTCTCTCTCTCTCTCTCTCTCTCTCTCTCTCTCTCTCTCTCTCTCTCTCTCTCTCTCTGCTTAACTTGCTATATGTAATCGTATTTGATATATCTCTTCTTAATTTTTGGGTTTGAAATTTAAAATGACAGCCATTCTAGTCATAAGTTAAAATCGCCGAACGGTGATAAGTGTTAGTTATAACTTTTAAATTCACGATGTACCCACCCCCTTCACAAAAAAATAACTGCAATAGATAAATAGATAAACAGTGACAAAACACTCAACTACAAAACCTTCTGGAAACAAAACTTTCAAGAAAATAATCTACAAAACTTTTAACTGAAAATTTGTATAATTCATTGTTTGTTATATAAAAAAAAAACTTAAAACAAGCTTTAAAAATACAAGATGAAATATTCATGCTAATCATTAGAACCCTGGTCCACCAACGCATTTTCCCCACCCTCAGGTTTGGTTTGGTTTGGTTTTATAGCAATCAATCATTGTCGGTTATTAATGCCAAATCCATATATATATATATATATATAGTTCTATTTCAAACAATTTAGTTTAGCATCAGTATAGTTTTTGTTTACACACGGTTAAAACAATTCTATTTCAAACAATTCAGTTCTGCATAAGTACAGACTTTCAATGCCAAAACAGTTCTATTTCAAGCAATTCAGTTTAGAAAAAGTACGCAGTTTAAATGTCAAACAGTCCTATTTCAAACAATTCACTTTAGCTTAAGTAAACAGTTTAGTTCAATTTGACCCATAGATAAGACCCTATCAGGTGCTACCACTCTGGGCCAGAGTGGACATGGGAGCGATGGCAATAAAGAGGTACTCTGCATTTCCCAAAGCTTCAGTATTACTGGAACCTCACCGTCAGATTGTTTAGTGTCATATTATCAGGACACTCGTTGGAGGGTCTTACCACTCTGCAGAGAAGCAATCGCTATATTCTACAGCCTCAGCCAACAGGGCAACACACCCCCAGGGTTACTCCTGACAGAAAAACAGCTGAAAATATAAAATGATATAATCTATCATTTATTTGTCGTAAGGATTGTTAAATGACTGATTTTGGCATTTCATAGGCGTTGGCGATTAAAAAATGCGGTTCCCCAATAAGTATTCAAGCTACCTTAATATACGTACTTCTAGGAAGCAGTACAAATAATAATAATAATAATAATAATAATAATAATAATAACTGAAGACAGCGTTGACTCATCGCTACAACGACTCAAAGACTACACAGAAAAGCACGAAGGAGGACTGATTACAACCACCAGAAACGATACTGACAACACGGTGACCAACAGAATAACAACTAGAAAACAAAAATTGGAAGAAAAACAACTCTATGGGCGTTTTAAATGACTAATAAGCAACATCTCGCACGAGAAAACCTGAACGTGGCTAAGAAATGGAAAATTTAAGAGAAAAACAGAATCTCTCCCAATAGTAGCACAAAATAACGCCATAAGAACCAATCATATCAAAGCGAGAATAGATAAGACGCAACAAAATAGCAAATGTAGGTTATATGGTGATAGAGACGAAACGATCAATCACATAATAAGCGAATGCAGCAAATTAGCACAGAAGGAGTATAAGACTAGACACGAATGGGTGGAGAAGATTATCCACTGGGAAGTATGCAAGAAGTTTAAATTTGACCACACGAACAAATTGTGGAAGCACAACCCAGCATCTGTCCTGGAGAATGACACACATAAACTCCTATGAGACTTTAACATAGAAACGGATCACCTAATCTCGGCCAGAAAACCAGACCTTATGATAATCAACAACAAAAAAGAGAATTTGCAAAATTGTTGACTATGCAGTGCCAGCTGACCACAAAATAAAACTGAAAGTGAAAAGAAAAATAATAATGATCCTTTTAAACAATTAGAGCTTCATGTATCTATTCTTAATACAAATAATTTACAGTTATATGGTTTCAAGTAACTAATAATAATAATAATAATCCTTAGTAAACAATTAGAGCTTCAAGTAACTATTCTTAATACAAATAATTTACAGCTATATGGTTATAACTAACTAATAATAATAATCCTTAGTAAACAATTAGAGCTTCAAGTAACTACTCTTAATACAAATAATTTACAGTTATATGGTTACAAGTAACTAATAATAATAATCCTTAGTAAACAATTAGAGCTTCAAGTAACTACTCTTAATACAAATAATTTACAGTTATGTGGCATAAAGTATTCCCATCAAATACAAATAATTTTTAAACAGATTTATTTAAACCATACATGAGATTTGATTTCGAAGAAAAATAACTTTTTTTTAAAATAAGATTATTTATTCTAACCCAAAGTCGGTTTAAACAATTAGATTTGTTTGAATTGGGCTCTACACACACGTGAAAGAAGTTTTTCAAGACTAAAACTGATTTAAAAAAATTACCTACGGCTAAAAATTTCAAAACATATTTTCTTGGGTAGAGGACCCCACGTACAATTTTCTAATTGGGCCCTAACTTCCTCTTTTTTTTGTAGGGTATAGGGCCCCCACTAACAATTTTCTAATTAAGCAACAAACTTACTTTTTTGTAGGGTATTAGGCTCCACCCAAAATTTTCAAATTAGGCCCCGCACATCTTTTTTATAGGGTAGAGGGCCCCACTAACTATTTTCCCATTAGGCCCAGTACTTCATTTTTGTAGGGTAATGAGCCCCACAAACAAGTTTCTAATAAGAACCTACTTTTCTTTTTTTTTTTTGTAGATTATAAGGCCCTCGTTAGAAATATTCAAACTTGGCCCATACTTCCTTTTTTGTAGTGTAGAGGCCCCACGAGCAATTTTCTTATCAGGCACCGTATTTTTTTTTTTTTTTTTTTTGTGTGTGTGTGTGTGGTAGAGAGCCCATCGAACAATTTCCTAATTAGGCCCGTAATCCCATTTTGTTGGGTATAGGGCCCCGCTAACAATATTCAAATTGGGCCCTGCATTTTTTTTTTTTTTTTTTTTGTAGGGTATAGGGCCTAACCAACAATTTTCTAATTAAGCCTTGTACTTCCTTTTTTGTAGGGTAGGGGACGCAATTAACAATTTTCAAATTAGGCCCTACACTTCCTTTTTTGTTGGGTAGAATGTCCGACTAACAATTTTTAACTGGGCCCCTCTGCCCTCTTTTTTGTATGATAAAGTATCCCATTGACAATTTTCTAATTGGGCCCACACTTCCTTTTTCGTAGGGTCGGGTGTCCCATTAAAAATATCGAATAGGGCCCCGCACTCGCTTTTTTCTACGGTAGAGGGCCCCACTTACAATTTTCTAATCATGCCCCTCACTTCCTTTTTTGTATGGTAGAGGGCCCCACTAACAATTTTCTAATTGGAGTCCTCTCTTCCTTTTTAGTAGGATTAGGTGTCCCATTAAAAATGTCTAATGGGGCCCGACACTCGCTTTTTTCTACGGTAGAGGGCACCACTTTCAATTTTCTCATTAGGCCCTCCACTTCCTTTTTTTCTAGTTCGGCTCCTCACTTTTTTGGAAGCAATAGGGCCTCTCTAACAATTTCGTAATTGCGATTGCGCTGTGTTCACCTTTCTAAAGGCAAAATACTGTATTTCCTCTACAAAAATGCGGCATTATTTTCCGAATATCACGCCCATAATTCTAATAAAATCACGTTTTTATTTTTTAATATTTTTTTCCAATTGAATTTGAAAGCAAATGATTCTTTACGTTAATCAGAAACTTGTCGATGTAATTCATTTCATGACAAAGTCTTTCCTCAAGAGAATAATAAAAGTGTTAGCGAGATAGACTGATAGATATAAATGGGGGGAAAAAAACCTACGAAATCCGAATCAGGTGAAACGAGAGACAGACGAGGCTAAAGGAAGCAGACATGGAAAATGACGAAGTAAACAAAAACAGAACGTTTTGCGAAAAATAAAGAAAATAAATTTCTAATTATACGTTTGAAGAAATCATTTCTTAGAAGTGTCGATGAAGGCATCTGTCGTTCCGTCTGTCGAGAACGAAGTGGACGCTTCAGCCTTTTCTTCCCTGACTTTTCTTAAGTTTTTTTTTTCTTTCTTTTTTTTTTTATTTATCTAAGTTTGTCTGTATTCCTCTTTCCACGACAGAATTTGGAACGGACATCTTTTGTTTTCCTTTTATGCATTCTTTCTCTTTCACTAATTTTTCAGCACACCATTTTTTTATTCATTTTTATTTCTTCTTCTTCTTCTTCTTCTTCTTCTTCTTCTTCTTCTTCTTCTTCTTCTTTACCAAATTAGTCATTTTCCCTTATTATCTCCCTTCATTTTTCGTTCATTTGGTTCTTTCTTTCTTCTCTGACATTGTTTTTACATTTATAAGTATTTTTTTCCTTCTTTTAAACTTCGTATTTCTTCTTCTTCTTCTTCTTCTTGATTTTTTTGTTCTTGTTCTTGTTTTTGATGTTCTTCTTCTTCTTCTTCTTATTATTATTATTATTATTATTATTATTATTATTATTATTATTATTATTATTTCTTCACTTCTTTTTCTTGTATTATTATTTTTTTTACTCCTTGAGAGTTTTTCACTAGCAAAATTCAGGTACTTATCCCTCTTCGCTTTCTTTCAATTTTACTCTGTGGTCAACTGGGACAGCAAAGTCCGCAATTCGGCAAGTTCTCTTTTTTTGTTGATTATTATAAGGTCTGGTCGTCGGGCCGAGATTTAGTGATCCATTTGTATCTCAAAATCCCAGAGGAGTTATTATTATTATTATTATTATTATTATTATTATTATTTCTTCTTCTTCTTCTTCTTCTTCTTCTTCTTCTTCTTCTTCTTCTTCTTCTTCTTCTTCACTTTTTTTTATTAATCCATATTTTCTTAATGAGTCCCCATCATTCAACACTATTTTTACCTTTTCATTTTTCTTTGATTTCATTCTATTTTATTCAGGGGGTTGTTTTTTTTGTTTTTGTTTTTTAAACTTTTTTTTTCTTTTGCACATTTTCTCTTCAAATTTTTTAGCAATTCTTTTTTTCTTTTGGTTTCAGGTTCTTTTTCTTTTCAATTTTTCAAAAATAATTCTTGATATTCTTTCATTTCCTCCAACTTTAACTCCTCCTTCTTCTCTTTCTCTTTGGGTATGATACTGAACTGCGTGGTGGTGAGGCTCCATTTCTGATGGTCTGGGGAGTGTGGTGTATCTCTCTATTGCTATTACTCCCAGGTCCCAATGGCACGTTAGGCTCCCATCAATGAATAAAAAAGAAATGTTTGAAAATCATTTGTACTAGGTACGAGGTACATTCAATAAGTTTCCAGACTTTTTTTGTATGGGCATTTAAAATTGTTGTTGACTCTTGAAAATTCAGTATGTTATTGCTATACATTGTATGAGATGACTGACCAATTTTTATGATTTCAGCTTCTAATGAATAGCTACAGCAGCAATTGGAATACAACCTACTAAAACCTGATTGTCACAGCTAGTGAATTTCAAAAATGCAATCTGGACGTGAGGAAGAACGATATGCAATAAAATTCTGTTTTAAACTTGGAAAAAATGCCACAGAAACGTATGGAATGATTCAGACTGCTTTTCGACCATCTTGCATGAATTGATGATCAGTTTTGGGAGTGGCATAAGAGATTCAAGGAAGGCAGGGAATCTGTGAGGGATGATGAGAGGTGTGGGAGGAGTAAGGAAGTCAATACACCAGACTTGATTGGCCAAAGGGTTAGGGTTAGGGTTACTATGTTGAGGTTTTAAGAGAGTTCAGGAAGAGATTCCTTGGGAAGAGGCCAGTACTCTTCAAATCGGGTCAGTGGCATTTCAACCAGGAAAATGAACCAGTCCACAACTCCATCCTTGTCACAGACTATTTGACCAAGATGGGTATCAAGACAGTTCCTCAGCCTCCCTATAGTCCAGACCTTGCTCCCTGTGACTTTTGCTTATTCCCTAAGCTTAGAGGCTGTCGTTATGAGACAACTGAGGAGATGAAAGAGTCTGTGACGAAGGTCATTGACACGCTGACACAAGAGGACTTCGATGGGGCCTTGCAGAAGTTGTTGGAACGGTACAACAAGTGCATTGCAACCGGAGGAGATTACTTGGAAGGGGACTAGAGTTTCATATGTGTACTATCAATAAAAGTGCCCATACGAAAAAAGTCTGGAAACTTATCGTATGCAACTCGTATGAATATGTGAAACCTTTCAACTTTGTGCGAATTATTTTTATTAGATAGGAATGTATTGATATCATATAACAGTGCGTTAACAAGTAAATGGCCCATAAGGAGTTGATATGCCGTTAAATAAGAGGTGAAGTAGGAACTGAAATGAAACTATAGAAAGTCCTACAATCAATTAACATCTTTCCAAGCTGACTCACTTACGCATGTGCCTACTCACACATTGGTGGACGCCATATTAACTCATTTGCCTAAAATATTACTGTAACATATCATCATAAAAAATATAGACAACATTAAAAGCTGCTAAAGAATATTTTACTCGATTTTTCTTTATCTTATTGATGTTGATTCACCGATCAATTTGTGCGTGTGTGTGTGTGTTTTACCCGTTATGACCGTAAATTGATTGATTGCTTTTAGCAGCAGATCAATCCGTCTGGGAATATCTTATGTCAAGGGGTAAGATTAAAACCTATATTGTACGTTTATGTTTACATTTTTTGTGTTGTTGTTTCATAGGTGTTTTTAACACAATTATATGATATCAAGTATTCCTATGTAATACAAATAATTTGAACAAAGGAACGAATCCAGGTCACTCGGGTATCCTGACCTGATGAAATAGTGGGGGAAGGAAAAATAGATCTTTAGCGCCAAAATACCATTTTTACGTTAGAGAAATTTGAAAAAGTAAGTTTAGTTTGAGGACAGAAGTCGGCGTGGAAAGGATATGCTGACTCACAGCCAATTCCAGGAAAAGTCTCCCGTAAAAAGAATCTTTAGTTCTGGACAGAAGTCAGCGTGCTAAAATTCAGTCAAACTCCAGGAGGTCCCTCGCCCGTAAAAAGACAGAAAGGAACCTGAACATTAAGCCTTGTCAAAGATAAGTACAACTTAAACTGTTTTCCTTCTACCCTTCCTAAATATCGGGAAATTATTTGTATTCAAAAAAGACAGAGAGAAACTGAACGGATTCTGTTTCATCATTAGCAAATTAGTGAATGAACTTTGTTACATGCTTCAGTCGGGTGACTTAGACATTTTCTCAAGTAAAAGAAAAAGAAAGAAAGAAAAAAAAGAAAAAAAGGAGAAAGAAGAAAAGGACTGTTGAGAGACATTTATGTTTGATACTTCCTGTTGGCTTAATATAGCCGGTATTTTAAAAAGAGAAAAGGAAAAGGAACTGTTTCTTAAATATTATCATTATTTGCTTGGTCGTCGCCTATTAAAATTTTGTTATATTTTAAATGGACCCTTGTGTTGAAATCGATTGGTTGTGTTGTTTCTTCTATCGAGTCGCCTTCAGTTACACATATTTGTTTCAGCTTTGTATCGCTGTCATTAATTCTCGCTAAACGCCTTATTGCACCTTAAAACATTACAAGGGAATTTGGGGAATTTGACTACAGTTAATATTTTCTCACCTTGAAGTCCGTTTTTTCCGCTATCTGAGGGGGTAGGAAAACGAAGAACTTGGTGGGGTATGTGAAATTGAATTAGAAACCCCCTTACCAGCGTCGGAGATCAGTCTAGCGCCAAATTACCCCCCACACATTATTTGCCGGTTTACCATATGCCCGAAATAGGAGTCTTGACTAGGACTTATTTTGCGGTGGGTCAAGTGTCAGACTGCCCTCGACGTCACATGCGCATAAAATGAACTCTCGTCCTGGGATAATTACTTATGCAGCGTCACACTATCTAATGCAAATGATTTGCTGTTAAATGATATTCCTGCTGAATACAAATACTTTTTAAACAAATCTATTTGACCTATAAATAAGACCCTAATACAAACTACCAATCCTGGGCAGAGTGGACCTGGGAGTAATGGTAATAAAGAGGTGACTACACCATCTAGAGCTCCATAACTGGAGTCGTACAATCAAATAAAGTTTAATGTCATATCCAGAAGCCCCCTTTTTGTGGGGTGGGGCGTCATCCCTCGGCAGATCATGCAGTATACGTATTCAAAGCAGTGATAGAACCGGTACTTCCAATTGCTTAAAACTCAGTAACCAAATAGCCCCGTCAGCTAGTGGGGGGGGTACAAGGCACCAACTGCATCTCTGCAGAAAGGTAAGACTCCCCCCCATTCCAACAAGTATCCTGGATATGACACAAAACAATCTGACAGTGAGACTCCAGTAATGCTGGAGCTCTCAGGTCCACTCTGGCCCGGAATGGAAGTACCTGATAGGGTATTATCTATAGGTCAAATAGAACTGTTTGACATTTAATCTATGTGCAATCAAATGACTTATGCTAAATGTAATTGTTAGAAACAAATGACTGATGTTTAATTGAATTGTTAGCAATACATATTAATACTTGAAACTCTTTAAGTGTATACCTAAATTAAATTATTAGTATTTAACATCTAACTTTGATTTATGCTAAGACCGCCCTCCAACCGAATATCCGGGATATGACACTAAACAATCTGATGGTGAGGCTCCAGTAATGCTGGAGATTTGGGGTATATGGAATACCCCTTCATTGTCATTGTTCCCAGGTCCACTCTGACCCGGAATGATAGCACCTGATAGGGTCCTATCCATATTTACCAACCCCTCCTCTCGGGCAGGATATGACACAAGGTCAATTTTTAAGCGGAGTTTAACAAGTTGGAATTCAAATTTTTTTTCTCCAAGACTAATTGCCTCACCAAGGATGAAGAGCTCAGTCTGCCCTATTATTTATCCATAGCTGGAGGGAGAATAATTGGATTTATACCTTTCCCAAGGGTATTAGTGCTATGTGAAATGCAATCAGTCTCGTCCAGGATTTGAACTCGTGTCGCCGTGTCCATTTCCCTACGACGACTATCTATGGTTCAAACAGAACTCTTTGACCATTTAACTGTGTGAAAACAAATGACTGATGTTTAATTAAATTGTTAGTGATACACAGAAATACTTGGAACAATTTAACTGTGTTGAGACAACAGCATTAGTTGTGCGCGAATAAGTTATTTCCGACTCATCTAAAGATGAAATTACTTACAAACTATTCACCAACAAATTATATATATATATATATATATATATATATATATATATATATATATATACTTAAATGTGTGCAAATAAATGACTGATGTTGAATTGTTACTGTTATAAAGCAATACTTGAAACCATCTAATTGTGTGAAAACGAATGGTTGATAGTAAATAGAATTATCCGTGTTTCATAGAAATACTTGAAACCATTCAATTCTGCGCAAAAAAATGAACTCGTTTAAAAATGTTATCTACAAAATGTGTTTACAAATTATATATATTCAATATATATATATACATGTATAAGGAGGAGTTGATGTGCCATAAATTATAATCAAGCAATTATTAACCCATTTACAACACAACCTAATACAAATAATTTGCAGACAGCAATATGGGTTCAAGTATTCCTATCTAATACTAATAATTTTAAACAGATCAATTTGATTCATGAATGACAATCTTATACGTAGCCACTCTGGCTCAGAGCGAAACTTGGAGTAATAGCTATGAAGGGATACTCCCCACTCCCCAGATCTCTTGAAATTGAGCCTCACCATTAGATGCAGTTTAGTGTCATGCCCAGGGCCCCACTTTTTGAGGGGAGCTCTTACCCTCTACAGAAGATAGTGTGAGCGTGTTCTACGTCCTACCGAGGTTGATTAAGTATCATTGATCGGAACGCTAAAAATGAAATGTTGAAAACTCACATCCAATCTTATAGTCGACCTATACACGAATCACCCCATCATTTCTGCTGGCTTCAAATTTGCCTTTACGCCACTTTTCTTGACTAAATTTCAGCTCAGCGAACGTCATTACGTCCGATGTTACGTCATTCAGCAATGTCATCTACGTCATAATAAAAAGCCGTTAAATAGAAGGTATCATACAATAACTGGTGTTTATACAGCAACATTGCTTCTAACAAAGCCTTTATCAGATGATGACTCTGGTTGCAGGCATGGTTTCGGGACCGAAGCATCATTACCACTAGCCCAGAGCACTCCAGCAATATTTCACAACACCACCAGACTTTGTCAGATTGTTGTCGCTAAGTGGGATTGCCAGATCCACACTGATGCAATTAGAGCCTTATCTTGGATATTTTCTATGTATTTCCTCTTGTCTAATGGAGGAAGTCCAAGATTAGTTAAGAAAATGAAATAATAAATATTTCCTTTGAAATATATTTAAAATAAATGAAATATATAAAAATTAACAATCATAGAAAAAAGAAACTATAAAAAGAATAAAAATACAATAAAAAACATAAAAATGTAGACACAATATAATTTACACCCAAAATGTATATACAAAAAATATTTACACTGAAAAATTGTAAATTGTAAAGATGTCTAATATAATATTATTACTATTATAATATTATTAATTCTATTTATTATTCTTTAGAAATATGGCAAAAATGTATTTTAAGGCTTCAAGATAATTATATAATTTCGTGAGTTATTTAAGCTAGTTTTACGGTGTTTGTTCTCATTTTAAGGTATGACGGCTGCCGTTACGTCATTCAGCAGCGTTACCTACGTCACATTAAAAAGACGTGAAATAAATAAATTTTTCACAAGAAATATATCTAAATAAATGATTTTTATCATTTAGCGTATTCGAACAATTCTCTTCATCTTTATATTCACAACTTTTCGGCCTTCCTCGGGTGTTTCACCTCGAACTTGGGAGTCGACAGAGAACTTCGAACTTGAACGCTTTATTTAATCTCCGTGGATATATTGTAAAAATACCGCAAATCATAACTGGATAAAGTAGATTTGGTGACCCCCCCTAGACGGGGGGGGCAGGTGCTCCTTTTTTTTCAATAGCAATAACACCGAGGTGTAGGGGAGGGCGTTACTCCATTCCCTGGATTGCTCCACTTTACACTTGATCCTTACCTTATAATACCGAATGTTAAGCAAGGCGCCATCAAGTAACATTTTAAAAGTCTTTGGTACGACTTGACCAAGGATTGAACCCCGATCTTTCGGACCATTGGCGAACACTCTACTCATTAGGCCAATGGCCCGGTACAAGAGTTAAACAATCGTTAGAATTCTTTGTTATTTATCTGTAGTCGGAACTGAACCAGCAAACTTCATGTGATTTCACTTTAGAAGCACTTTTAACCCAAATCCTACACCTGTTGTACCACCTGTCCTGCTGAACAATTCAGAGTGATTTCACATACAAAAATGTATGTACAATACAATAAAATATTTACTTTTAAAAAGTTGTAAATTGTTAAGGTGAATAACCATATTCTACTAATTTCAATTATTATTGTTTAGAAATATATCCGAAATGTTCTTACCGTTATTTAACGTTTCGAGATAGTTATATTATTTCGTGAGTTATTTACGCTAGTTTCACGGTGTTTGTTCTCATTTTAAGGCATCTTAAGGCATTACGAGAGGATACATGAAAAATCTGTCGACCGGCTTTTAGAACCAATTAATAAGGTAAAGCGGGACATTAAAATTAATAATTCATTATATATAGTATATATAATAAAATTATCAATTTTTGTTGGATAATTAAGGTGGAGTTCGTGGTAGAGTGTTCGCCAATGGCCCGGGAAAGTGGGGTTCAATCTCAGGTAGAGTTATACCAGAGACTCAAAAAGTGGTACTTGATACCTCCTTGCTTAACACTCAGCATTATAAGGTACGTTTCAAGGGTAAAGTGGAGCAATCTACGGAAAGGAGTAGCGCCCTCCCCTACACCTCGGTGTAGTAGCTATTGAAAAGGGAGCTTTCCAGTTACTCTCGACTACGGTCGCCGACTTAACTTACTTTTATACGTGTATATTTTGAGTTTTTGCTTAGTAAATGATGTTCGATTGATACGCAGTTTTTAAGCGAGATTTGACTAAAAAGAAATTTTCCAAACAAAAAGTCAAGGTTGAGAATTTAAAAAAAGATGTGAAGTAAAAAGAAGAAAGAAATGAAATAACAATGGCAACAATAACAATAAACAATATTATAATAGTGACATTATCCACCGAACTGTAAGGTCATTGAGTACACTAACAGAGACGATTGGAATTTTTCTACTTTTTCAATTAAAAAGGAAAAAAAATAGACTCTTCTTCCATCACGGGCGGATAATATGCGTAAAGAAGCCGGTAGAATTGACCGGTAGGAACGTTTTGTTGACAATCAAAGGAATACAAAGAATAAGATGAATCTTTAAAAAAACTTTTGAAATATTCACACACACACACACACACACAAACACACACACTCACACACACGTACATATGAACGTACGAATACACACACACACGCAGACAAACATACACACACAAACACGTAAATACATACGCAAGCACACACACATGCAGACACCCACATAAACACACAGAGGTAAACATATACATATACATACGTACACTCACACGCACACACGTAAACATACACGCACACACATGCATACACACACACACACAAATACATTCATACAAATACACACACACACACACACACTCAAAGAAAAACGGACACACATACGTGTATACGCATATACACATATATACACATACATATACGTATATACGAACGCACACACGTATGCATACACACACACACACACACACACGCGCAGACAAACACATACATACTTACACACAAATACATACGCAAGCACATACGCATGCACACACATATAAATATATATACACACACAAGTATATAGGCATGCACACACACATACACACAAAAACACATGCAACTACACACGCATGCACACACACACAGGGGCAAACACACACACACATACGTATATATGTACGTATATACAAAGACAACAAACACACTCACATACGCACGTACGCACGCGCGCATACACATGCACACACACACACACACATACAAACACACACCCGTATACACCCACGCTCATACAGCACATAAATACACGCATACACACGTACACACGCACATATGCGTACACACAGACATACCCACAGACAAACCCACACGCAAGCACACACTTACTGATAAATAGGGTGCGGTAGTAAAATATGAAATAATTTTTCAATTTCTTTTCGTCTGATTAGTCCAATTTTTGGAGAAAAAAAACGCAATAAATCTAAATTTTCATGATTAGCTCTATTATTCAAGCACTTTTTAAATTAAAATTCAGCCCAATATGAGTGAGTAAAAAAAGAAACGACAAAGAATCTATGATTTGTAGAACCCCGAAACCAAGACAATAAAGATTTTCTGAAATAATTGGAATTTCTTTATGGCCTCCATCAAGCTCAGACCATAACCCCCTTGATTACGCTCTTTGGGGCGTTTTAGAAAACAAAACAAATGCAACTTTCCATTCAAATATTGGTTCACTTAAGACTGCTATTGAGGAGGAATGGAATAAAATGTCCGAAGAATTTATTTTGAAGGTATGCAAATCGTTTCGAAGGCGTGTTGATACAATAATTGAAAAATGGCAGCCATATTAAATAAATTTACTGTTTTGTGTCAATCTGCTTATTTTGTTGTTTATTTTTTCTAAATTAGAATGAATCTTGTTATATTATAGATTCGTTTATTATTATACTAGGATATTCCTAGTTTCGCTTCCGCACCCTATAGCCCAATCGTCGAAGCTGACTATATGCCCCATGCAGAGAAGCAAGACCCCCCCCCAGAAAAAAAGGTTTCAAGCGTGTGACACTAAACTGCATCTATTATTCCTGTACATCTGGAGAGTTTGAAGCATCTCTTTATTGCTATTACTCCCAGGTCCACTTTCACCCAGAGTGATAGTACCTGTTAGGGTCCCACCTATTAGTCAAATAGATCATTTTGAAAATTAGTGGATAGTAATACTTGATATCGTGTAACTGTAAATTATTTGTCTTCAAAATAGTTACGTGAAACTATAAACGTTTAGTTAGCATTATCATCATTATCAGTTACATGAAACCCTATATCTATGGGCCAAAAATCACTATTATCAATGGCTTAGTCTGCTGGGGCTGTAGAATACACCAACTACATCTCGGCGGAGAGGTAAGACCCACCACAATGAGTATTCTGGATATGACACTAAACAAATCTGATGACGAGACCCCAGTAATACTGGAGTTTTAGGGAATGCTAAGTACCTCTTCGTTACTATCGCTTCAACGGCCATTCTTGCCCGGAGTAGTAGCACCTGATAGGGTCCTATCAATGGGTCAAATAGAATGGCTTTTCATTTAAACTGTGTACATATGCAAAACTGAATTGTTTGAAATAGAACTATTTATATGTATAAAATGGATTTGGCATTAAATAACCTACAATGGTTGATAAGCCATGAAACCAAAACAAACCAAACGATTATCAAATAGAAATAATTACTTATAACCATAAAATTGTAAAAAAACTATTAGTATTAGAAAGGAATAGCTAAAACCATACAACTGTGTGCAAATTTTTGCATTGGATGAGAATTTTTGAGTTCTTTCCAGACCTGTCGGCAGGGAAGCTGTAGAATACACCAACTGCCTCTCTACGAAGGGGAATATCCCCACCTCTGCTGCGAGTGTCCCAGGTATAACACTAAAATATCTAATGGTCAAGCTCCACTCTGACCTGGATTGTTAGCACCTGTTTTGGTCCCATCGATGTGTTAAATTGAAATGTTGAATCATTTAATAGGATTATCATTATCATTAGTTGTGTTTTATTTTATTGGATAAGCAGCTGTCATCTCAATTCTATGATATGGATGCACCACATGGGCGCTGACTAGGCGTATAGAGAAAAAGCAAGACGGGAACTGCACAAGAATGCTACGAGCTGTATTGAACAAATCCTGGAAGCAACGATCTACAAAACAGCAGCTGTACAGACACCTACCTCCCATCTCTAAAACCATCCAAATTAGACGAACAAGACCTGCGGAACACTGTTGGAGAAGTAAGAGAGAACTCATGAGCGCCGTTCTCCTCTGGACTCTTTCACACGGACATGTAAGTGTTGGACGATTAACTTGAACTTATCTATAACAGCGCTGTACGGACACAGGATGAGACCCACCAGACGCAATGGATGATAGAGACGAATAATGAGAGAGAGTCTGGTAAATCTAAGTTCGAAGCACGACATGATGACGAGTGAAACCATTTAAAACTATTTAACTGTGTATAAACAGAATATTAATATTAAATAGAATTATTAGTGTTAGATAGAATACTTGAAACCATTTAACAGTGTACAGACTAATGATTAATATTAAATAGAATTACTAATGTTGACAATACTTTAAACTATTCAACTCTATGCAAACAAATGATTAAGTTGATGGTTTGGTTTGGTTTGTTTAGTTTTATGGCATATCAACCTTTGTAGGTTATTTAACGCCAAATCCATTTTTATGTAACTAATCAATTCTATTTCAAACAGTTCAGTTTAGCTTAAGTACACAGTTTAATTGTCAAAAACATTTCCATTTCAAACTATTCAAGCAGTTATATGTAACAATTCAGTTAAGTGTAAATACAGTTTTAATGTCGAAAAACAGTTCTATTTGAAATAATTCAGTTAAGCATAAGCTCACAGTTTAAGTGTAAGTACGGTTTAATTGTCAAAAACGTTTCTATTTCAAGCTATTCAGTTTACTCAATTCATTTTAGCATAAGTATGCTGTTAGTTCTATTTAACCCATAGATAGGGCCCTATCAGGTGCTACCACTCCGGGCCAGAGTGGACCTGGGAGCAATGGCAATAAAGGGGTACTCCGTATTCCCCAAAGCTCCAGCATTGCTGGAACCTCACCATCAGATCGTTTAGTGTCATATCCAGGACACTCGTTGGGGGGGTCTTACCCCTCTGCAGAGAAGCAGTCAGTGTATTCTACAGCCCCAGCTGACTGGGTAAAATATTAGATAGAATTGTGTTAGATAGCAATACTTGAAACTATTTAACTGTGTGCAAGCAAATGAGCTCTAACTCGTTAACCTATAATATATTTGCGTACAAATCATGTGTGTGTGTGTGTGTGTTAACAAGATTTGTCATTAAATAACTCACAAGGGTTAATATGTCGTGAAACGCTAACCAACTTGGTAACTTGAAACCATACAAATCTGTGTAAATTATGTGTATCAGACAAGAATACTTGGTATCATATAACTGTGTGCAAACAAAAAAATCAGAATAAACAGTAAAACGATTCCTTAACCTGTGGGCATGAACTAACCCCAGATGGGTTGACATGACTTTAAAAATAATCAATCGCACACATGTATGTATGAATTTACCGACCCCTCTGCACAGGTAGGAGGCAACACAATTCGTCAACGGAATCCAATAGATTTGAAGGCAGAGTTTTCCTTCTCCTAGACTGGTTGTCTAACTAAGGCTAAAGAAGCCAATCTGCCCTACTATTCACCCATAGTTGGATAGAGGATAATTAGATTCATACCTTTCCCAAGGGTATTTGGACTATGTGAACTGCAATCAGCCTCATCTAAGATTTGAACTCGCTTCGCCGTGCCCCTTTCTTACGACGATAACCATTACACCACGAGCTCCAACATACATCTGTATGCATGTATGTATGTATTGTCACTCCAAAAGTAAAACCTCGATCCAACGGTGGTATCTTGTAACCTAAATCTCCTAAATCTTCCGTCGAAATAAATGAGAGGCTTTACTTTTGGAGCAAGCTTTGTATAATACAGCAATAAACCTATATACAAAATTTCATGAAAGAAACGATTATTGCTTTCTAAGATTTCAATTTCAAAGACAGAAGTTCTATTCAAAAAATGGTCAAGTCGAACATTGTCGCTTTGTTATATAATGAGGATCTGGATCAATTCGGATAGCTTATGAAGACCTATGGTTAACGGAGATTATAGAAAACAAAGAAGTTGTAATACAAGATAAGAACCTTTTGTAGTTAGAGCGTCTGAAAACTTATGCTGCTGAAGGTGATAAACGAGCAGCGTTCGAAAAATTAAAGAAAAGCGTCCCTTCACAACAAAATGCCGGGATAAAGTTTGAAGACGGTGTAACAAAAGTTTGAAAGGATTATCTGCTAAGGAAATAGTCTAGTGACGCTGAAAATAAAACTTGATGTCCGGGCTGGGGGCAGAACATGGATTAAAAGTAGTAAAAGAAGAGATATAATGAGAGATACGATTAATACGCAGATGAAAGAAAAAAGATGGATCGAGAAAAATAAAAGGAAAGATAAAAATAAATGCTGTGTTTATAAACAGTCATTGAGATAAGGAAGAGAACATAGAAGCCTTGAAAAAAAAAACGTTCGGGACTCTTTCGTGAAAGGAGGTAAAAAAAATGCACTAGCCTCGTTTTAATCAGACGAAAGAGAATTGCTGGTGAGATTTATACTTCAGGGTGATCATTTATTTTAAAGGGTTAAAACAGTTTGGCCTTATATAATTAGAAAGATTATACTGCCCAAGGTATATATGTGGAAGATCAACGAACCGGGTTCAAATTATAATAGACTAGCTTAATCCTCTTCTCTCTTCGCTTTGTCAGATATTGGGGAAAAGGTCTCGTCACAAGTATGCCACGTTAGTTGACAGGAAATATGTAAAAAAAAAAACACGCGGGAAACTGTTTTCCTATAACTAACATACCTACTCAAGCAAAAGCAGGATAAAACTTCACATGAATTTGGCATTAAATAACTTATAATGCTTGATGTATCATAAAACCAAACCCAACCCAACCAAACAAAAGAAAATCCTTATATATATATATATATATATATATATATATATATATATATATATATATATATATATATATATATATATTCTGAAGAACTACAAGTAATGGAAAGGGTAAAATGGTTTTTAGATTCTTAATTCCTTAAATTTCTGAGGTTAATCTTTTTTCTTTTCATTGTTTCTGTGGTGTCAAAACAAGCGAGATAGAAACCTTTTGTCATGTGTCGTTTCGTTCCGTTTCGTTTCGTTAAACTCGTTTTTATATCAGTCGGCATTTTGTTCCATTTCATCTGTCAGCGTTGACGGCATTTAAAAATCTGCCATATTTTCTTCTGCTTTTTTCTTATATACAATGATTATGTTGGAGTGTTTTGTTTTGTTTTGTTTTTTGTTTTTTTTTGTTTTTTGTTTTCTTGTTTCTTTGGGGGGGTTGTTTTTGATTTTTTTTCTTAGGTCAAATACAAATTTAGAAAAGACTGTGCTTTGAGTTAATATTCTCGACAGTTTTTGTCTTTCTCTCAGACTATTTTGAATTCCTCAGAATATAGTACAGCTTGATGATAGTGAAAACACAAAAATGTTTGTTGCAACGTTTTATTTTCTGTGTTATATATATATATATATATATCAACCAGAAAAATATCAAATCATGAACAATTATGTTTCATATGCGGTGTACAACTATTAGACGGTAAAGTTAAAAAAAGTGACTCATCATTATCAAAGCGTACCGATACCATGGATTTCTCTCTCTCTCTCTCTCTCTCTCTCTCTCTCTCTCTTGTCATCTGTCACAATCGAACATCACACATGGTAAGTCATCTAGACGGCACCTAGTGTCGGCTCAAATCTGATGAATGTAAGTTTTTGCTAGTCGACCGACTAATGTGTCCATTTGTAGAATTCTATAGGAGGACGTGGCTTATGAGTTCGTCCTTCCTTCTTCAATAACGTTCAGTATGTCTCGCTCGTCTTTCTTCGATAGTGTATGGGATGGTAGGTAAGTGGTCGTACAGTTACTATTTTGTGGGGTGTTGCTTCTAGGATTTAGTCAAAATAGTATCCTTATGTTATTCCAATCTAGCTTTTTCTCCAAACCATTCATAAAAGTACATGTGACACTCACACGTGGGAATCACACACACACACACACACACACACACACATATATATATATAACAATAATCCTGCTTAAACAAAGGAGAATAAATATGGAATTTGTCAGAAGGTAAATGACACGTGAGAAATTTATCAATATGTTTATACTTGAATTTATATATATATATATATATATGTATATATATATATATATATGTGTGTGTGTGTGTGTGTGTGTGTGTGTGTGAGTTAGATTACTAAAATATTTCTTCTGTACCCAATGACATAAAGAGAAAATATTCAAACACTTATTTATCCTTTCAAAACAACTGTAATACAATCAAAATCAACGCAAATCTGTAAATAAACAATGTAGTCTTGACCTTGATGTAGCTTTCTGTGTTTAATTGGTTATTTCAAAGTTATTAAAAATCTACCACTGCTACACAATAGCATTGATTTTATAATAATTATGTATGTAATTGGTTAAGGACACTTTAGAGACATTACAGTGTTTGCCAACGGTCCAAGAGACCGGGGCTCAATCCCAAGTCGAGTCATACCAAAGACTCAAAAAGTGGTACTTGATGCCGTCTTGCTTAACACTCAGTTTTATAAGGTAAGGATCAAGGGTAAAGTGGAGCAATCAGGGAATGGAGTAGTGCCCTCCCCTACACTTCGGTGTGGTAGCTTTTGAAAAGGGAGCCTTCGGGTCACCCTCGACTATGATCGCCAACTTTATAAAAAACATCGCATGATATCGTTTCAACTGTAGTAAACAAAGCTCAGTTGATCGCTCAAGTTTTTACGTAACTTTGTTTATGATTTATATTTGTGCATATTGTATGCATAGAAGCTATAAATAGGAAACAATATTAAATAAAAACTTTATTATCTTATTGTAAATTGCGGCGTACTAGTTGATCAAGCACTTAAGTCGACCTCAAGATTTTTAGCCCAAAATTCTGGATTTGATCTATGCTTGTTGTATAGGTCGACCCCCAAACATACAGTAGGCCACTGGTTGGTCAAAATTTATCCAGTAGACCTAAATGAAGATATAAAATCACAATCAATTCAGTTATCATGAAATTGCACAGATAGACAACATACCGTAGTTGTATAACAGGCTTCCTGGGTGCTATAATGTTCCAGTTAGTGTTTACAGTCAGTGCATTAACTGTTGGAAACGGAGTGTGATATAGTGTTAATATGATACTTAATTTGTGTTACTGTTTTATTGTTTTATATCAATTTCTGTGTTAATCTAAATACGTATGTTCATCAAGCATGAATTTAAGATGGAAATATTTGTGGCAGTCGGCTGGAGTTAGGATAAGTGGTGTATGTCGAGTGTCAGGAGTTGTGTTCCATTGGCTGACCACTCTATGAAAAAAGGCTTGGATTTTAGCTCTGCCGTATAAATCGACCAGTATATTTCAAGAGATTTTTTCAGACTTAAAATGCTGACTTGGACGTCGCAGTTTACGGTAATTAATCACCTTTTGTTTAGGTATAAGACAGTTTGAATCGAAGTTACCGCAAAGTTAGGCCTAAAACAAGGCAAGCTTCGATATTTAAAAAAATATCATCATCATCAAATTGCTCAAATAGCACTGATCTCCCAGTCTCTTTCTCTCCATCCGTCCCAATCATTCATCGCTCCCGGCAGGTCTTCCAAACTACATCCGCACAGAGTTAATGGAAATAAATTCTTGCTGGTCAGCAAACACTAGGGTGTCCGTGTGTAGGGATCCATAGAAGAACGTCACTCCTGATTTCGTCCTTGTTTCTCAAGCAGTGTCTCCCATGTCTTGTTCGTCTTATCAGCATGACTTCAAAAATACATCTCGTGAAATGAACGACCCTTTGTTTTTCAGGTGACGAATTGGTAATAAAAAGATGTTCATTAGACGAATAAATATGGTACTACTTTCCTTTCTTCAATTCTTTTTATCTATAATTTTAATCGATGGTGAGGCATTAAGGTATTTTCAAAGTGTTCGTTATTACTGTAAGAGTCCAGATAAAGTTTACAGTAATAATGATGTGTGCGAGTAGGTTGTTAACCATTACTCCGTATGAAGGTGCCATCTTTGATACTTTTTTTCTTTTTCAGTTTTTTATTCGTTGAGCTAGGATTTTGTTTGTATTTCTTAAGTTTTTTTTTTGTCAGATTGAAGAACAAGAAGGCTTTCCTTTAAGATATAGTCGTCATGTTAAAGCCAGTAATATCTTTTTTCTTTATCCGACAATATTATCAGGACTCATCTCTTCGTATTGTGTTTTTGACGTTGATTCTTTCTCGAGATTCTCTTCTTGTCTTAATCTAGTTTCTTTAGGTTGTCCTTCCTTCCTCTTTCTCCTTCCTTCCTTCCTTCCTCTCCTTCTTTCTTTCCTTCCTTCCTTCGGCATACTTTTCTTTCTACGCTTTTCCCATTCCTTCTATATTTCTTTTTTTCTTTTTATTCATCAGTCCTTTCTTTTCTTTTTTAATTTCTTTTTACTGTTTTTTTCTTTTTTGTTTTTTTTTTACTATCCTTCAACCCTTCCCTTTTTTATTTTTAGCTTTCTTTCTTTCTTTCCTTTTATATTTCTTTTTTCATTAATCGTTTCTGTTATTATCTATTTACCTTTTTCCTTTTCTTTCCTTCTATAATTTTTATTCATTATTCATTTCTATCATTTCTTTTTTTGGCTTTTTAAAGAAATATTTCCTTCCTTCTTTTCCTTCGATCCCCTTTTCTCCATGTCTTCTTTTTTTCTCTTTTTCCTTTTCTATTTTTCTCTCGTTCAGTAGATGTTTTTCTTAACTTTCTTCTCTTTTCTCTTCCCTCCATTCCACCCTTTTCATTTATCCTTTCATATTTCTTTCTTTCTCTTTCAGTAATTTTTCCTTTGTTCATTACTCTATCTTTCTTTCCTTCTTTCTATCCTTCCATTTTTCTACCCTTCTCTCATTCCTTCAATATTTCTTTTTTTTTCTTTTATTCATTAGTCTTTTCTATTCTTTTTTCTTTTCTTTTTTTTCCTTTTTTAGATTTTTTCCTTTCCGTCGTCTCTTTCTATCTCTCCTCCCTCTTTTTCCCATCTTTTCATATTTTCTTTCTTCTATTTCCTTCATTCAGCCTTCTTTCTATTGATTCGTTTTCTCTTTATTTCGTATTTCCTTTATTCGTTCATTACCCCTTTTCTTTCTATCTCCTTTTCTATCCTTTCTTTTTTTTCCTTTCTATGCTTTACGCTTTTCATAGCCACTTTTTCACTTATTTCAATTTTGTTCCTTTCCTCATTTCTAACTGTACGAGGTTCATTCAATGAGTTTCCAGACTTTTTTCGCATGGGCACTTTTATTGATAGTACACACATGAAACGCTAGTCCCCTTCCAAGTAATCTCCTCCGGCTGCAATGCACTTGTTGTACCGTTCCAACAACTTCTGCAAGGCCCCATCGAAGTCCTCTTGTGTCAGCGTGTCAATGACCTTCGTCACAGACTCTTTCATCTCCTCAATTGTCTCATAACGACAGCCTCTGAGCTTAGGGAATAACCAAAAGTCACAGGGAGCAACGTCTGGACTACAGGGAGGCTGAAGAACTGTCTTGATGACCATCTTGGTCAAATAGTCTGTGACAAGTATGGAGTTGTGGACTGGTGCATTGTCCTAGTGGAAATGCCACTGGCCCGATTTGAAGAGTACTGGCCTCTTCCGACAGAATCTCTTCCTGAAATCCCTTAAAACCTCAACATAGTAACCCTTACGCTAACTCTAACCATTTTGGCCAATCAACTCTGGTGTATTGACTTCCTTACTCCTCCCACACCTCTCATCATCCCTCACAGACTCCCTGGCTTCCTTGAATCTCTTATGCCACTTAAAAACTGATGCTTGATCCATGCAAGATGATCGAAAAGCAGTCTGAAGCATTCCATACGTTTCTGTGGCATTTTTCCAAGTTTAAAACACAATTTTATTGCATATCGTTCTTCTAAAGTGTCCTCACGTCCAGATTGCATTTTTGAAATTCACCAACTGTGACAATCAGGCTTTAGTAGGTTGTATTCCAATTCCTGTTGTAGCTGTTCGTTTGAACGTGAAATCATAAAAGTTGGTCAGTCATCTCATAAGATGTATAGCAATAAAATACTGAATTTTCAAGAGTCTACGATAATTTTAAATGCCTGTACAAAAAAGTCTGGAAACTTATTGAAGGCAACACGTAGTACTCCTTTTGCATTATTGCTATTTTTCTCTTTTGAGAAGTTTTCACACCAGCGTAAGCTGGTGGTTTTTCACTGGGGGCTGAGTGACGGAAAGTTTCCTCAAGTCTCCAAGACTCTTCTTTGTATTCTGGCCGATCTCAACAATGCTGTAGTTTGGATGGTCTCCACTCATAGCTGTTGATTTGAAGCTGAAATCATAAAAATTGGTCAGTCATCTCATAAGATGTATAGCAATAAGATACTGAATTTTCAATAGTCTACGACAATTTTAAATGCCTGTACAAAAAAAGTCTGGAAACTTATTGGATGCACCATGTACTTAATGCATGATGGCGAGATGCAACTTTAATCCACATTACTTAAAATTTTTCAATCTTGTGCAATGTACCACTTGAAAGTGTCTTTTCTTCTATATACCTTGGCACTAATTAAAAAAACAAAAAACTTTGACTTCTGAAACATTAATAAAACAGTTGCTTTTAGAAGTATCAGTGAATAAAAAAAAACTCTTATAAACACACTCAGACACCAATATTGTATTGTAAATGTGAAACTTTTAAATGCTTGTACAAAAAAAATCTGGAAACTTATTGAATTCACCACGTATTTCTATCTTTTTCCTTCCTGCTTTAGTTTTCCCAACTTTCCATCATGAAGTCTTTTTTCCTCCAACTTTTTTCTTCATCCTTTCATATTTCCTTCTATTTCTTTCAATTATTCTTTCTTAGTTCATTCCACCTTCGTTTTATCCTTCTTTATAGTTTTCTACTTTTTCCTTCGTTCATTGCCGCTTCTTTTTATAATTTTTCTCTATTTTAATTTTTTTCCGTTTCTTTCTCTATCCACCTACCTTCCTTTTTCTTTTGTTGTTCATTCCTTCTTCCTCCATATACTTTCATCTCTTCTACATTCAGTCTTTTATTATTTTCTTCTTTCTTTCCTTCTACCTTCATTTCTTTCCATCTTTTTTCTTTTCTTTCTTTTCTCTTTCCTTCTCTTTGTTCTTTCTATCCTTTCCATTTTTTTCTCTTTCCGTTTTTTGTTCTATTCACTCTTCATTCTTATAAAAAAATTTTTCTTCGATCCTTCCTTCATTTCGTCTTTCTTTTTATCCTTCTTAACCAATTCCTATTTTTTCTTCTGTTTTTCTTCCTGCCTTCTGTAAATCCTTCTTTGCATTCATTCAGTTTTCTTTCATTTCATATTTCCTTCCTTTGTTCATTATGCCTGTCCTTCTTCATTTTTTTTATATCTCGTTCTTTTCTTCTTCGTAACATTTCTTGCTTCGTTTCTTTTGGTATCTAACAATCCTTTCTATCCTATCTATCTTTCTTTCTATAAGTTCCATCTTTCTTTCTCTCCTTTTCCTTCCTCTCTGTCTTTTTCTTCTTCTTTTCTATCCTTTTCTTCTTCCTTTCTCTCCTTTCAATATTTCTTTCTCTGCTTACCATCTTTCTTTCTGTCCGTTTCGTTTTCCTTTATATCCTTTCTATCTTTCCTTCTTTTGTTCTATCTTTTCTTCCCTTTTTCTCTTTTTCCTTCCTTTTTTCATTTCTTTCTTCTCTGCCCATTATTTCCTTCTCTCTTTCCGCCTTTTTTCTTTTGTGGCAGATTTCCTTCGTTTCTTTTTTTGTTTTTTCTTTTTCATTCTATCTATTCTTCGTTTATTTCTTCATTTATTTTTGCTTTAACCAACAAGAATAAAAATCTCTTCGTCTTCTGTTTACCACAAGTGGATAATTAATCCGAGAATTAGGTGTCATGGTTTCTTTTAGAACAAGCAACGACCGAAACGTTGTAAGTAAGTAAAGTAAACAAAAAAGGATGAAAATAATAATCTGAACAAGTTGCTGAATAAGAACAATGTTTTTCTTCTAAATTCAGATTTTATTCGACTTGGAATGATAGAGTATTGGACAGTCCGACATTTTCGGTGGTTTCATCTAGAAAATTGTGAAAATCCCTTCTGTTAATAGATGGTACATAAGAACTCGATGAATTAGATATGAGAAGAAGAAATGTCCATGGTGATACTGGATAGTGAGGAAGGTGCTGCATATATGTATAGATATGTTGTCATTCAATCTCTAGCAATAACCAATTGATATTTCATGTGAACTTTCAAATTCATAAATAATAAGCACAGAAAGAGTATAAGAATAGACACAACTGGGTGGGCAAGGTGATTCACAGGGAATTATGCCAGAAATTGAAATTTAATCAAACGAGCAAATGGGACATGCGCAAGCCAAAATCTATCCTCGAGAATGAGAGGCACATGCAGGTGACAATTATACCAATTGTAATTGGTGCGTTTGGAACAGTAACTAAAGGATTGCTAAAGGGACTAGAGGACTTGGAAGTTGGCGGACGAGTGGAGACCATCCAAAACGACAGCATTGTTGAGAACGGCCAGAATACTAAGAAGAGTCCTGAAGACTTGAGGAGACTTGCTGTCACTCAGACTCCAGTGAAAAACTATCGGCTAACGCTGATGTGAAAAGCTCTAATGAGTGAATAATAATAATAATAATAATAATAATAATAATAATAATAATAATAATAATAATAACTAGACCTTATAATAATCAACAAAAAAAGAGAATTTGCAAAATTATCGACTTTGCTGTCCCGGCTGACCTCAGAATAAAACTGAAAGAATGTGAAAAGAGGGATAAGTACCTCGACCTTGCTAGAGAATTGGAAAAACTATGGAACATGAAGGTAACAATTATACCAATTGTGATAGGTGCGTTTGGCACAGTAACTAAAGGATTATTAAAGGGACTGGATGACTTGGAAGTTGGCGGACGTGTAGAGACCATCCAAACGACAGCATTATTGAAAACACCCAGAATACTGAAAAGAGTCCTGGAGACATGAGGAGACTTGCTGTCACTCAAACTCCAGTGAAAAATCACCAGCTAACGCTGATGAGAAAAACTCTAAAGGAGTAAATAATAATAATAATAATAATAATAATAATAATAATAATAATAATAATAATAAGCTACTTTGCTACTGGGACTTTGCTATCCAAACTGATAGAAAAATAAAGACCTACAGATCAGATATAGTGGCTTAAGGACTATAAAAGAAAAAAGTGCCTTCTAATAGATATGTCAGTGCCAACAGATAATAACATATCAGTCAAAGAATATGATAAGTAAAGACCTGGAAATAGAAAGTTAGAAAATGTAGCACCTTAAAACTAACTACCGTGTTAGTAATTGTGTGAGTCCTGCGCGTGATTAAGAAAGAGACAGATAAACACATCAACAAGATACCTAACATTCCCAGCCTATAGGAAATACAAAAAATGCACTTTGCAAAACAGCTCATCTCTTTAGGAATCAATGTGACTGAGAAATATCACCCAAAAGACGCAGCAAGAAGTATAAATACATAGAATACATATAATCACTACCTTCCTTCAGGCAAGGTTTTGAGTAAAGGCCCGGTTAAAACTGGTGTTAAAACCTCGCATATAATAATAATAATAATAATAATAATAATAATTCTTTGGGATTTTAACATTCAAACAGATCACCTAATCCTGGCCAGAAGACCAGACCTAGCGATAATTAACAAAAAATAAGAACCCGCCGAATAGTGGACTTTGCTATCCTGCCAGACCACATAATAAAAATCAAAGAAAACCAAAACAGAGACGAGTACTTGGACCTTGCCAGAGAACTAAAAGACCTGTGAAACATGAATATAATCATGATACCAGTTGGAATTGGTGCGCTTGGAACTGTTCGCAAAGGCTTGGAAAGTGGACTAGAAGAATTGGATATTGAAAGATGAACCGAGACCTTTCAAAATATAGCATTGTTGAAGTTGGCCAGAATATTGAGAAGAGTCGTGAAGACCTGAGGAAACTTGTTATCACTCAGACTCCAGTGAAATACCATAAACTATCGCTGGTGTGAAAATAATTATCTGGTGTATAATAATAATAATAATTAGTGATTTTGAGAAAAAAACGAATAACCCAATCCCAGTCAAATTAATTAGTGGACTCGGTCGTTCCAGTAAACCATAATATGAAATTAAACGAAAG